>PKMM01015942.1:191424-273872 GCA_002933915.1 Eutrema heterophyllum | reverse complement strand
GAGCAAAATAACTATTCGCAAAGAGATTTGGTTTAGTTGTTTTGTGAACAGATCAAACCTGAACTAAAAGCTGGTTTAGACTTTAGGATTCGCAAAGAGATTTGGAATTCTAGGATTTAGACTTAGATAGTTTTCGCAACGAGAGTTGGTTAGCTATACTTTAGTGATTTGAGTTCAAGAACCGCGCTAAATCTGAATCCTGTTAGTTAGTTCACCTACATTCATTGAATTCCTGAGAAATACCCCGAGCCTAATCTCTTTCCCATCGATTACAACTCGTTTGATTTACGTATCTGTTTTAATTACATCTACTTGGTTTAGCTTAATTCTGATCTAAATAATCTATTGTGTGTTTCCCTGAGTCTCTGTGGATTCGATCCCTAAGTATTACAATCGACAAAGCTTTAGTACTTTAGGGTATTAATTTGAGCTTATCAGAACTCTATCAATCTTTTTTGCAATCGGATTGGAATCCTGCTTGTTCCACCAAGTATAATGATTCCCCCTATAACTCAGATCCGAGAGCTCAACATTCCTCAAACACTCTCTGAACTCTTCCATACCACCACTGATTCTAGAACCGCTAGTTGATGCATCATCTGGATTCAGGGATTGATTAAAATCACCTAGAGTAAGCCACGGTTTACTACTAACAATCGGGTTAGTGGCCATCACATTTAACTCACTCCATAGCTCTCTCCTGCCATACATGCAATTCACCGCATAGACAAATGAAACCACACACTCTTGATCAATGTGCGGGAGTTTGACAACACAACTGATCATCTGCTTGGACTTGAACAGAACCGAAACCGCGACAGATGGGTTCCACACTAGCCAGATTCTTCCCAACTCTGCATTCTCATAGTTAGTAGCAACATTCCAACCTGGAAAAGTGGATTGAATAAATTTTTGAGATCGATGAAGCTTCACCCGCGTCTCAATTAAACTACCAAAAAGGGCTTACTACGCCCAAACCATTTCTTGAAGCTTCTTCGCCTAACTGCCTTATTAAAACCACGAATGTTCCAACAAAAGCAATCTATCATAAAGATTATTGGGTTTTGGAGCCTTTGCTCCGGTTAACTGAGCCATGGGATTTACTTGTGCTCTTCTTTAGCAGCAAATTCTTTTTATTCTCCAACTGATTCTGCAGCTTCTTGTTCCTTATGGAGATAACCGGGGTAAAGCTACCTTTCTCAGAGGAGGAAGACTCTTCTTTCGTGTTGCACTCAGATGTTTCTGCTTCAGAAGAAGTTGTATCCTCCTCTGGTTCTGAAGAGTCATTTGCAGCGTCTGAGGAGGCCAAAATCTTTTTTTTAGAGCTCGAAGGGAGCTTGTCCTTAGTAGCTGAAGAAGTCTGGTTCTGGAGTTTCTCTAAACCAATATCAATTTCGATTGAACCTTCCTGCGTCTCAGCGATATCATCTTTCTTTTTTTCCCACTCTTGAGTTTTCGCTTTCTTTGCCTTTTTTTTTTCTTTTCGAGTCCGAAGGAGGGACAGTCTTCTTAGCTCTTGGACACGCTTCTGCTGGATGTCCTGAGGAATTGCAATCTGGGCAGGTAATTGGAGCTGAGAGGCAGCGCTTGATGCTGTGACCAAGTTCTTGGCAGAATTCGCAAATCGGAGGCAACCACAGGCTAGAAACCAGAACTCTCTGAATATGGCCAGACTGAAATCTGACATTTACTGCTTCAAGAAGAGGTTTCGTCGGATCGATGATTGTGAAAACACGAGCAACCTCGAGATTAGTCATGCTGGCAGTGTTTGGATAGAGAACTATGGGATCACCAACTAACCCCGAAATATGCTCTAATCCTGCTTCTGAGTAAAAATGAGGTGGAACGTTGTGAAAGTCAATCCAGACTGGAGCTGCCTTTAATTCGGGAGAGCAGGGATCGCAGCCAGGCTCCCATTTTGCAACAAACATTGCCTGATTCTCGATATGTCACATGCCCTGCGCTAGAACTCGTTGGCGAGTAAGTGGACCTGCGCCAAATAGAATGTAAGTCTTGGAGACAATCGCACCCAAGTCTTTGCCCTGAAAATCTAATCTCTTATATATTTAAAATTCTATAAATTTGATTAGTGGAACTGGAGTAAATTATCAAAGGTTGAAGATCAAAGTTATAATATACCTTCCAGCGCCATGGATTAAATGCTAAAGGGTCATCGTACTTTTCTGGATTGAAATGGACACTAGCATAGCCCATAAAGGTCCAACCAGCTGGAATTGTATAGTCACCAGCTTGTATAGTGATTATAAACGACTCATTGATCACCTGAACCATATATGTTAAAGTTCATTGGCATCAAATTAAAAATCAGTACTAAGCAATGAGTGCAGTCGCATATATATATATAATATTAAAACAGAGACATTTTTTGTGTCCAAACATGAAAATATTTATATTAGGCTATTCTTTATTTGGATAATTACAATTCATGTTGCCAAACATGTTAATTTAGTACAATATTAATTAAAAATTATATTATATTTTATATTTTAATTTAATTCCGAAAATTAAAATATTAAATTAGATTGTTTTGGATTTTCTTAAATATAGATTAGATTATTTACCAAAAATCAGAAAATCATTTATTATCTTTAAAAAATGATAAATCAGATATTAATTTAGATTTAATTTAAATATTGGAATTTAAATAATATTCCCATAATAACGCAGATGATAAACGAATATGTTATTGTATCTTTTATCATAATCAAGTAGCCTAAAATTTCAAATATTAATATGATGTGTGGGTTAGGGTTATGTTTTTATAATCGCCGTCTTTTGCGGGTTGGTTTGTCAAAATATCCAAGGTAGTAGGCTGATTCGAGGCAGATTAAAAAACGAGTTAGCCCATTTTAACACTCATACATATATAGATTGGTTGTGTATTAACTCAGGTGAAAATCATACTAGATTTTAGAGATTTTAAGTTGAAAATATCAAACAAAATTGTTTAAATTCCGCTATATTTTCTGATTTTAACTTAAATCATAAAACAATTATGTTATAAAATTTATTTTAATACATTAAATAAATGTTTTGAAATCCGACCAGATTTCTCATAGTGTCCATCGACACCGAAACCAGCAATTCGTGGGAATTGCTGGTTTCGGTGTCGATCGACACTCACCTGGTGTCGATCGACACCCGTCGGCTGCTACACCTGTTTTAACTGTGGAACACCTTGGAGCCTCCGAAGGTTACCTTGTTGCAGCAATGGATTCTAATCTACCATGGTATGCTCATATTGCCAACTTCCTCGCTGCAGGTACAGAACCAACGCACCTAGAGAAATATGCCAAGAAGAAGTTTTTGCGAGACATAAGGCGGTACTTTTGGGATGAGCCTTACATGTATAAGCATTGCTCTGATGGTATATACAGNGAGACTCTGATTTCTCATAGTGTCCATTACCAGTAGCTAAAAGTCCAGTTCTTTTGGGTTTAGGTATCCCTAGAATCCCTTTTTGTTTGTCATCGAGAAAAGCCTGAAGATGAGCATCTACTTCGCTTTGTACGCTAAATGGCAAAACCACCTTTTTGAATCCAAGAGAAAAGAAATTAAGATATGTATTACCTCCTAATTTTCAGAGTTAAAAAAAGTTGTACTCAACAAACCAATGAAGATAACAAACAAATCCATACCTTGGATGCCAAACCCAAGACTTGTCCATGTTAAAACTACACCAATCTCCACGACCAATTATACATACATATAAGATAATAACAGGCAAGTGGATCAGGCAGAGAAATATGTAAAACGGACACTCAAACACCATACCATTAACACAGAGAATAGGAGAAGAAATTAGTGATTGAACTAATGACTCACCTGCTAAATTTGTGTTCTCCTTTGTTGAATGCATACCCAAAGCTCTCGGCAAAAAAATGGAAGCATCGATTACAGTTAGAAAAAAAAAGCACTTATAAAAGCCATACATCGCTTAAACTTGGAGACGCTTAGCCCTAAATCGATTGCAATTAGAGAAACAGTGGATCAAAAACACAAATTGAAACAAAAACCCAATAAATTTCACATACCTTTCACTCACTCGCACCCTGAAAGCTACCTGCAAGACAGTAACATAATCGAATCGATTCAATACAAACATGTAAAACTCTAAATCCAGTAATGCGTATCGATTACCAAACATCTAACCTTCCAATGGTTTCTTCGTTCTTGAGAAATTGACGGGACTCCCTCCAGAAATATAACGCGAATTCCTCTGCAGATGTTAGAGCGTCGGATTAGAGTTTCGGGTTGAACGGAGAAAGTGATAATTCGAGAGGGAGAGTGAGGATTCGAGTGGGGAATTGAGATTTCGAGCTGAACAAGACATGCAAAGATGTCTATGTGAGAGTGTCTAGATCTGGGTTTTGCCTTAGGGTTTTGTCTCCATGAGACTTTGATTTTTTTTTGGCTTTTTGTATTTTACATTTATTTTTTTTTGGCAACGGCGCGGAACAAAAAAATCATGTCCCGCTAAACCATATCATAGCATTCATATAGTGTTTATGCTATTAAAGATCAGACGCGAGAACGAAATATTAAGCGCCTAAAATTTTTTTAGCCTGGCCCTCAAATCTATAGCGTTTCATTATTAACAAACGCTATCTAAAATATGCGGTTTAGTCAACCATAGCATAAACAACCAAAACGCTATCTGAAACTGCTATCAATACTCAATTATTCGGGGTAACCCGCAAAAAACTATAATCTTGAAAACATCAACTCTAATATGCACCGCTTAATGACTGGGAGTTTTGTGGTCGATCCGCGAACTATTAAAAAATCAATTTTCCTGTGTCTAACTCTTTATGAAAATAATAATTTTTTCAAATTTAAGTTTGATATATACTTAAATAAAAACATAACAAATTATAGTTAACTTTCAAATAAAAAATTATATTATTTAGTAATTGAATATATCATCTATCTTTAAAACTAAAAACTAATAAGCGAAACCCACTTTTGTGGGCATTTAAAAATTAGAGTCCTAACCCATCTCGTGGCGGGACCCGCATACTTAACCTATTTTAATATGATTAAAGGTACGCTTATAACATTACAATCGACCTACAACTTACAAGATTTTCGAGGCAGATATGTTAAAATGCAAAGCACTATTTGACTTAAGTGTTGATTAGTGTGGGCGTGTAAATTCCAACCTAGTAGACTAGATCCATTAAGCAAGAAGTAAGTAAAAAAATCGGAGAATTGAAAGACATCGATGAAGTGAAATGCCGAGCTGAAAGACACGCCATAGTAACTTACGGTAAAAGGGGAATAAATGCTGAAATCAGCCAACCCTGAAGTTGATCGAAGACTCATTCAAATCAATGATTAAAAGCGCCAAAGAGTAACTGCCGCATCCACCGAAGTAAATGCCATTAATGACGAATCAAACGGAGTAAATGACAATGTTAAACATGGACTCATATTATAAAATCAAGAGTAAGGACAAGGAGAAAATGACAATCTTCTTCACTCTCAACTAGCACTACACTTACACACTTATCAATTCTTTGTTCTTATTCTTGTGTAAACGCTCTCGATGAAGAAATACTAAACTCATTTACTCCCATTTTTTGTGTCTAGAACCACCTCCGAGCAATCTACTTTCTTTTATTGCTCAAAAGCCATTCGATTTTTCTGTTATTAAAGATAAACCAAAGTCCTTCGATTATTACTATTTACATATTTTGATTGTTGTAATTTCAGCTACAACAGTTTTGCGTTAGAAGGAGGGGGATAGACAAGGTTTTTATCGGCCAACTATGATGGCAGATTGTGAGACTTATTCACAGAAGTGCAAAAAGTGTCAAAGACATGCCCCTACATATCCATCGGCCGACCAAAGTCATCGCAAACGTCTTTTCGCCATATCCATTTATGTGGTGGTCAATGGATGTAATTGGCCCGATGCAAGCATCAACTGGAGGAGTGAAATTTATATTGGTCTTAACATACTATTTTGCAAAATGGGCAGAAGCAGAGGCCTTCAAAAATGTTACTTCACTTGCGGTTGAACATTTATCTAGAGGAACATAATTTGTTGCCACCGATTCCCTTACGAGATCTTTATGAATAACGGGCCACAATTCATCTCAAAAAGGCTAAAGGATTTCTGCGATAAATGGAAGATTCGCCTCAACAACTCAACTATGTACTACCCACAAGGAAACGGACGGGCCGAAGCAACAAACAATAATATTTTAAATAATCTGGAAAAAAAAGAATAGAAGTTTACAAAGGCGACTGGGCGGATGAGTTGCTGGAGTCCTTTGAACGATTAGAACCACCCCACATCGCGCGACGAAAGAGACTCCGATTTTTCTCGTATACGGAGTTAAAGCAATGGTGCCAGCCGAAATGGTAGTAGCGAGCCTTCGAAGGGAAGTCAGCCCCAAAGACGATGAAAGCAACTACAAAGCTTTAGAGTAAGCTCTAGACATGGTGAACGAATTAAGGGATAAAGCCCAGCTACGCATTCGGAAGTATCATCAAACAACGGCTCGGCTTTATAACTCGTAGATAAAACTGCGACCTCTCATTGAACGAGATTTGGGTTTATGAAGAGTGTTTCAAAATTCTAGAAAAAAGGACGCTGGGAAACTCAGTACCATATGGGAAGGTCCTTACAGGATAACTGAGGTGGTGAGACCCGGAGTCTATTGACTGGAAGGTTAGGATAATATCCTAGAAAGAAGTCTATGGAACGTGATGCATCTAAAGTGGTATCACTACTGAAACGATAACATCTTTTGTTGATACATAAATACGAACCGGCTTGATTCCAAAATGGGTACGTAGGCAGCTTGCGAAGTAAAGCGCATCCACTAAATAACCAATTTTCATCCAAAATTGTATCCTCATAATATGGTAAAAGGAAAACACGATACAACAAATGATCAAATCCTCATACTACGGTAAAAAGAACGAGATCATCTTTCAAAACGAGTCAAACCTTCATGCTACGGTAAAATGGAAAAAACTCATTACGATTGAATCTTCATACTACGGTAAAAGAAAAGAGATCGTCCTTATATCACAAGCCAGAGCCTCATGGTACGGCAAAAGAGCTCTACAAGTCACATTAAAGCCATGATGCTCGAATCCTCATATTACGGTAAAAGGAAAAAAAAAACATCCTCATAATCTAAACCCTCATGCTACAGAAAAAGGGGAAACAGAATAATCACGGTAACACTGTTTTATTCATGAGGAGCAGTACAAAGTCCAGATAAACGGACAAATACAAAGGAAAGCAAATAAAAGAAGAAATCAACCCCTGGACTCAGATAAGTCAAGGGGAGGAAATGGCAAAACGCCAAGTGCATCTTGGAATTTGTCGCAGTTCGCGGAGTGCTTCTTTATTTCCTCATCAAAATCAACGGGTCCACCCCGTTTCAGCATTTCTATAAGGGTGATATTCCCTTTAGGCTGAGCGTAAAGAATTGCGAGGTTCTGACGATCATCCCTCACAGCAAGGTAGTTTTTCACTTTAACTACAAGGTCATTCATGCGCACCTACATCGTGCTGAAAGAACATCAGAATCACGAGATGACTTAAGAGCGTCAAACCTCTCCCTCAGCTCGAAGAAGGAAACAAGCGCCTCGTCAGCCCGCAACTTCGCTTCCCTCAACTCGGACGAGAGTTCATCATTCTTAGCTTCGAGTCCTTGGTTGCACTGCGTAAGGTCCACAACCTTATAAGCAGTCTCGTGGGCCTCAGCGACCAGTTTGCTATTAAGAAAATTTTCATGGGAAGTAAGTTCGGTGATGCGGTGCTCAGAGTCCGCACTGGAGGGGAGGTCACAAAGTCTCTTCTCGTACCATTCAATGAAACAGTATGAGAATAAGCAAATACACATTTAACAAGGAAGAGGAAACAATATCACCCGGCCCAGAGTGTCCGCGAATCGGATGAAGTTGTGAAGACCCTTATTCGAGAACTAACTCAAGGGAGGAATCTTTGCTCCCGCTTCGCGGTAGTGCCTAAGCAGGGTTACAGTCGCAACTGGATTCCTCACAATGGGAATATTGTCCATGTAGCCTAAGTCCTAATTGTGTTTCAGCTGCTTCATACGACGAGACAGTTCACTTCGCGAGGAGCTTCCGTTCTTCTCGTAGTTAGAGGAGAGGGATTTCTCGAAAGCAGGGACGAGCCGTACCTCAGAACGAACCTGCTTGGGCAAAGGGACATTGGCATCATCCCGAGTTTCAGGGACAAGCACCATAGCAGATTTTGGATCAGACGAAAGAAATGTCCTTCGATCCTGAGACTTAAGCCGTTGAGTACGCATTATTAGTCTAACGGGGTTTGGGGATTGGGAGAGGACCACGGTGTGATCCTCATCAACGGTTGCACTGACATCACCCACAACGTCACCATTGTGACCACCGCCAGCAGCGTCATCCGTCTTAAGATCGGTCTGAGTATGCATCTCGTAGAGGTATTGGCAGTAGTCCACGTAGATATCCATGTCTGAGAAGGGAAAAAGAGGGATAAGCATAAGAGAAAACGCATGGGAAAGATAAAAGGAGAATTCGTGAGGAGAACGCTTACCAAAGGTAGGGAAGCCGGAGTATTGAAGAGTTTAGAAAAGAAAGAAAGAATATAAAGGTGAAGCATGAGGTGGAAAATAAGGAAAACAGATAAATTAACAGAGGACATCCAACAGAAAAATCGGAAATCAAGCAATCACAAGGTATAAAAAAGGAACAAAAAATCGCTCGCCGACATTTCAACTCGATGGAGATGACTCTTTGAAATTCTTTCAAATGGTCAAGACTCCCATTTAAGGAATTTAGGGGCTAATTGTGGGCGTGTAAATCCCGGCCCAGTAAACTAGGACTATTAAGCAAGAAGTAAAAAGGCCGGAAATATAAGAGACAGTGGCGGAGTTAAATGCCAAGCTGAAAGACACGCCGGAGTAACTTACGGTCAAAGCGGAATAAATGCCGAAGTCAGCCAACCCCGAAGTTGACCGAGACTTGTTCAAATCAAGATTAAAAACGCCAAAGAGTAACGGCCCCATCCACCAGAGTAAATGCCCTTAATGACGAATCAAACGCAGTAAATGACAACGTCAAACACGGACTCGGAGTATAAAAGCAGAGCAAGGGCAAGGAGAAAATGACAATCTTCTTCACTCACAACTAGCACTACACTTACACACTTATCAATTCTTTGTTCTTGTTTTTGTGTAAACGTTTTCGAAGACGAAATACTAAACTTATATACTCTCACTTTTTGTGTCTAAAACCACATTTAATCCATCCAGCTTGTTCCGAGCAATCTACTCTCTGTTTATTGCTCAAAAACCATTTGATTCTTCTGTTATTAAAGATAAGTCAAAGTCTTTCGATTATTACTATTTACAAATCTTGACCGTCGTAATTCTAGTTGCAACAATTAGTTTTGGGTGAATTTGCTCATAGCCATTTACAGGTCTAATATAAATAATATAGCCACATAAAAAAATAAATGGAGAAAGTAACCATCATGTTGTGTGCAAGATTTTGTCCTTCTCAGCGGTTGGAGTCTATTTCATTTGGGTATTGTTTTGCGTCATACTATTCTATTTCTCGGTTAACAAAATTAAATAAAGTTTGTTTCGTTCTATATAAAACAGATGAAACAAAATAGTATTAAACAAAATAAAAATTAATTAGATGTGTTCTATAGTATTTCAACAAGCATTTGGCAATCTTCTTCGAACTTAACGTTATTGAATCCTCTGCTTCATACATTTTGCAAAGCTAATAGCAATGCTTTGCCTTCTACATCCAGATTCGAGGAGGCGGAACCTAAGAACGCAGTGCCCCAACACTTTGCAAATCCCATGTGATCACCATTTTTTTTTTATCATTTACTTAATTTATCCACTTTTTTGGTCATTCAATCTAAATTTCATTAGTTTTTATGCTACTATCCGCAAATGTTATGTTTACGAGCGATTGCGGTTGTTGGCGTTTGACTACAATTATAAAAATCGTTTTGTACCACTTTGTGCTGCTTTGAACCACTCTAAATCAAAAACTTCTTCCTGCAAGTGTTTACGATGGTGGACGGTTAAAATATTATCTTAAATATTACTAAAAAAATTACAAAAAAATGATTGGACGTAAAACATCTAAAGGTGATTTTAAATTTGCCGCGGGACGACTCGTAGGTGTTGAGAGGCCCTTACTCCGTCCAATATAGTGAACTCGTATCGGTCCTACACAAGTTCGATATCAAAAACAATTTTATAAAAAAAAATATATATTCTATCAGATATTATCATATAAAATTCTCATATACATTTTTTGTAACAATGAATTCTCATCTACTTGATATATACTTATCAACTAAACTAAAATATAGTTGTAGTTATAAAAAAGGGGTACTTGCAAAAATGACATAAAATTTGAGGTCAAGCACAAAACTAACCCATTTTTTATATCTTTTCATAATTTGCCAATTTCTCTCCTTTTTATCTTTCACATCCACAAAAATTCACAAAAATGCCATTATATTTTGGTTTTTTCGATTTTTTAAAGAATAATCAAAAGACAAAACCATCCCCCACCAACTTCGTATTTACAACAATGCCATCTTCTTCAATTCCCCAACCACCATTGCCAACTAACTTTGAAGCTCTAAATGCTTCTCATACGTTTTTGTATGCCTCAATAACACAATAATGGATCTCATAACCTCATAACTTTCCATTTCCTCTTCTACTTCATCATCATAACTTTCTAATTCATGTTTTTCAAATTTTCCACTTCATGGATTTTACAATTTCAGTGATTTTCGCATAACCACGACCGCTTGTTTGCTATTTCGTGGAATTGAAAGTTCTGGGCGCTTAAAGAGGCTTTAACCGAACTCCAAACTGATATAGGGTAACTTATCCACTTCATTTTACCTAATTTACAGATATGCATCGCGAAAGGAGACTTCATAAGAAGTCTACTGGTTATCCGTAGACTTAATATGAAGTCTCCCAGTCAACCTTAGGTTAGTTTTACAATTGACTATTTTCTTGGTTTTTTAAAATAGACCTCATCTGAAGTCTACTCTTATCCTTTGAAATGAAAAAAATTAACCGCAGACTTCATGTGATGTCTACTCTATAGCAAGGATAGTTTTGCATTTGACTAAACTTTAGACTTTTATAGGGCAGGCTTCTAATGAAGTCTTCTCAACGTAGACTTCGGTAGAAGTCTCCGTAAGTCAGTTTTACATTTGACCAGATTTTTGAATTTTTAACGAGGTCATTTGTGCGTTTGACTCAGGATTAAAATGTTGACCAAAAATTTGTTTTTTGAGTAGACTTCGAAATGAAGTCTGCAGAAATGAAAAAATGGAGTAGACTTCCAACGAAGTCTGCCAGAAATATAATTCGAAATTTTGGTCAAACTCAAAACTAACCTTATTTTTCGTAGACTTCAAACGAAGTCTACTTTCAGTATTTGAATTGCAAAAGTGACCCATTTTCAGTAGACTTCAGTCTGAAGTCTTCTCTAACGACGTAGACTTCATTAGAAGTCTTCTTTAACAGCGTAGACTTCAAATGAAGTCTACTTTAAAAGTCAAACACTGATGAGATTCTAGTCAAATGGAAAAATAACCCATTTTTCCGCAGACTTCATGAGAAGTATACTTTTATAAAGTCAACAGTTTGGTCAAATGCAAAAATAACCTGTTCCACAGTAGACTTCACACGCAGACTTCTAAGAATTTATGTAGACTTCAAATGAAGTCTTCTTTGTCAACTTCTCATAGAAGTCTACTGTATAACGTTTTTAAAAAAACTCATTTAGAGCATATTTATAACGAATCTTTGACCTTTTTTTGTTCTAGTATGTATTTTTACTAGTGCTTTTGCTGTTGTATGAGCCTGGTGTGTTTTAAATCGATAATATTGAGTGAATACTATTTCATTGAATTATGGTTTGTAATCACGAATGCTAATGGGGTTTGTTCTTGTTTTTCTTACAAGAAATGGTTAACCTACATGTTGTTTACGGAGAATGGATGTTTAAAGACTCGACGTGGGAGTTTGCGGTTGATAAAGTCAAGGGAGAAAGGATGTTCTTTTTGAGTGATGGTTGTACGCATGAGGAACTCGTTGAGATGGCAATGGCATTATGAAGTCTGCTTATATAGTCTGAATTTGTTATGCACTGAACTTTGTTGGTTATGCAGAAATGCAATGCCATTGTCTCTGTTTTCCTTAACATTTTCTACATAATAATTATAATATTTAAACGACATAAGCTACAATTAGACCATAGGTACGTTACAGTTTCTTGTCTACCTAACAGTGATAGGTTACAAAAAATTTAAACCCTATCACTTGTTACACCGAAATATCCCCCAATAGAAGCCAAAACATAAATGGCTTTTTCTTACATCCAAAAATCATGTAAGAATCCAAAAGTGGGAGAATCTAAAAAAGAAACTTACATAGTTTAAACCTTAAACCCCTTCATAAGGATCTTCCAAGAATGGGTACTCAAATTTATCGGTGTCATTGTAGTTAGTCTCGTCAAAGATCTCCGCCGCTAGCTTATTCCTGATAGCTATGATGTTGGAATCACGCAAGTAGGAAGGAAATGTCATTCCTAAGGCAAGACATTTGATGTACTTCAGACAATACACTCCACAGTCACCACTTTGCTTGTTTTGAGGTATTGTCGAGTCTTGCATTCGCTCATGAGTGAATGCATCGTAAGAAAAATTGTGCCTCTCTTCCTTGGGAGCACACTCACGAAGAATGTAAGGCACCAAAACGGATATAGGTTTCACTGCCGCTGCAATATCTGCGTCTGTGGCATGCCGAGACTTAACATGACTATCCCAGATGGTTATGTGTCTCTTTGGAATGTCTACCCACATAGCTACCCAATGATCGCCTCTGACGTGCAACATTGAGTACATATGATCAACATCATATGCCCACGTCTTATCATTTCGGCAATAAGCTGGTGCTTCACCGGTGTAGTACTGATATGAACCATTAGGTAGTCTCTTGCCCGAACCATCCTCATTCGGCGGAGAGGATTCAAACTCCGCGAACTTGGACCTCCACACCGTTGCAAATAAGGAATCAAGGAAGCAAATCCGTTCCGACCTAAACCACTATGGATGCTTCGCCTGTCGAAGCCTCAGAAGGTTAATCGCAGCTTCCATGTGTTGCAGTTAAGAGATAATCAATGTTACTTAAATGAAAATTTATCTGCTAGTGAAGTCTGCTAGTGAAGTTTGCTAGTGCATGATGTCTACTAGTGAAGTCTACTAGTGAAAATTTCGCTGCTAGTGAAGTCTGCTAGTGAAGATGAAATGACTTACCGAGTCTGCTAACCATCCCTTTGGCGTCCGGAGAATCCAATACCAGTGGCCTGAAGTCCATTTTTCCGGGTTCTTGTATTTGCTGGAAAACCGACATTTGTGTTGTCAAACAGGTTTAAAAACACAAATAACACAAACATCTTATAGTGAAATAGTAACTTACGGGTCAAGCTTTAGGAAATCCACTAGCACTTTCAGCTTATGGCTAACACCTTTCACATCAAAGGGATCATATCCACAACCTTGCATTCTTTGGTTTGGAATGATCCCCTCTGCGGTGCTATTACCTTGAAACGGAGACTTCTGTGTACCAGCCAGTTTCCTTTGCTTGTCACTCTTCGCACGGGCCACAACCTGAGCTGCTACTCTGCTTTGGTTGTCTTTCTCCTCTTGAATCGCATCAAAATCAATGTCACAGTTGTTTTTGTCTATCAGCTCAACAGATGGTACCATGTCACCATTGACACTCTCACTCTGAAACTCATGTTTGCTATCTTCATCACCATCATCTCTAAACACATGACTCTGCATTTTTAGGTGCAAATTGTTAATATATGTAATAAATTCAAATGAAAACATATTGCACACCTTCTACACAAATAACATAAACACATGACTCTGCATTTTTAGGTGCAAATTGTTAATATATGTAATAAATTCAAATTCAAATGAAAACATATTATAATAAATTCAAATGAAAACAACAACTTCTACACAAATAACATTAAGGTGAAATCAAAGTTCATTTAGATTTCTTCTTTTTCGATCTTCCCCTTGTATTCATCATAGATTTGGGAGGGGGTTTGGAACTAACCCTCACTTCTGGAATGGTGGCGCCATCTTTAACATCACCGGAGTTGGCAGGGTTGGAATCTTCGTTGGATTTGACCGGCTGGTCATCTAAAACCTTCAACTTCATGTCACCTTTCACTGCATCTATGATTCGCTCAACTGCTTCTACCTTCTTGCGTAAGACTTTGATCTCTTTTTCACAGCCACTGAAGCCAGCAACCATCTTGGTAGAGAGGTCTTGAAAGCATAGGTTGATGTGAGCTTTCATTGTGGCCACCAGAGCCGACCCATCCTCATCCATACAAGAGGCAGACTCTGAACGAGACCTCTTACGGCTTTCTTGTTATGATACTAAGCTCCTTTTGAGGTCCCCCGTATCCTCTGACATCACGCGGGGTGAGACCTTTTTAACGCCCGTTTCAGGCCAATGAACTTTACTCCACCTCCACAGATCATTACCAAACTGGCCAAACATGGCTTTCAAAATGTTATCAACCTTTACATCTTCTTCGTCGTCATCCCATTTCGGAAACATCTCCTCAAATGTCTTGACAACGCAATTCTGTACGCGGGTCTATGAAAAATAAAAAGTATAGTGTTAGACTAATGTATCACAGAAATGACTGACAAAAATAAAACGTATAGTGTTAGACTAATTAGACAAAGAATATTACATGTTTTATCATATTCTCTTTGACATATTTTCGCCCTCTTGATCCTTTGTAAGCCAGCAGCGGTGGAGTTGGGTTATTAGGCAATGGGAAAGCATACTCAGAAGCAAAATCAGGTAGAGCATAGTAGATCCACACTTGGAGAACATGCACAAACCCTTCGAGGGTGATAGTCTTGTTGATATCCACTTTCTCTTTCACAGACCCTATCAGATTCTTAAACGCTACCCTCCCCCAAGGATAGTTTTCAAAAGCTTCTAAATCCATCACTAGTCTAGCATTTCAACCAGTGTAGGTGTACTGCTCTTTACGGCTACAATGAAGCCAGCGTAGATGCCTAGATATCCCAACCTCAACCTATCCTCCCTAGACCATGCCGAACAATTCGAACATGCATCTATTATATTATCAGTGCTTGGACCAACATCTTCAACCACTCCCATTTTCTCCCAGAATTCATGCATCTCATCTGTAACCTCAACCTTTGGACATGTTAGATCCTTTACGTACTCGCAGTTCAGTCCTGTAAGATGTTCAAACTCAAGCAATGAAAACCTCACTGGGTTTTCACAAACTAGACTCCAAATCTCGTACTTCTTCTTGCATACTAACTGAAAAGAGAGCATATAGTGAACCAGCCTCGATCCCAGCCAAACTCAAGTCTGCCGAACTTTAAAATAACACCCAATTTCGACTCATAGAGCTCATCCCAAACTCCATCTTTTTGCAGTGCTCCGTGGAGTGCAGGAATCAACCGTGTGTTATCAGCGTAGTAGCCTATGCTCTTCAAGGCCATGGGCTCATGGCCTTTAGTGTACCACCGACGTGGGAATTCCGGGGCATCCATTCTCTGATAGGATATAACTTCAAAACAGTAGAGAAGCATTAACAAAACGTCTAGAAAATTAAATAGGTCTGAATAAGAAGAGGCTAACTAGTGCATACGAAGAAGTCTGCTAATGAAGTCTACAGAATTTTGAAAGAAGTCTACGAATGGCCACCAGGTTTGAATAAGAAGTCTACTAATGAAGTATACAGAATTTTGAAAGAAGTCTACAGAATTTTGAAAGAAGTCTACGAATGGCCACCAGTTTGAATAAGAAGTCTACCAATGAAGTCTACATAGTTTTGAAAGAAGTCTACGAAGAATTCCTTACGTGTCAGAAGAAGTCTACCAACAGTCCTACGGCAGAGAGCGTCGACGGCTTAACGGCTGCCAACGAGAGATTCGCCGGCATGGTAGAATATACGGCGACGACAACATATATAAAAACCCCAATTTTTAGATAAAGGAACACGAAAAACAACTGATGGTAGACTTCTATATGAAGTCTACCCATAATTCAACTATAACCTATAAATTATTTCTTTGGTTAATCTGATCAAATTTTATGAATTTTTGATTTTTAAAACATCATAATTGAGTATAATAAATTTTTAAAACCTCATAATTTTATAACATAATATTTTTTTTTATTTAAATATAAAATTTAATTACAGAGCAGANGTGAACTCGTATCGGTTCTACCAGGCAACATCTACCTAGACAAGTTCGATATCAAAAACAATTTTATAAAAAATATATATATATTCTATCAGATATTATCATATAAAATTCTCATATACTTTTTTTGTAACAATGAATTCTCATATACTTGATATATACTTATCAACTAAACTAAAATATAGTTGTAGTTATAAGAAAAATATTATATGTAAACAAATGTTCTAAATCTCTTACAAAGTATTTATTTGCACATGCCTTACAAGTTACAACCAATATCGAAATCTACGATATTCTATCTTTTAACCAAAAACAAATCTACGATATTCTTATTAAAAGCATATATAAATCAATACGACATCTGAGACCCATCGAAGTTTTCTTACATGCCCGAAATTTATTACATTTTTTTGGTCTTGGGAAAAAAATAATTTGACTTTCAGGGATCAAAGGAAGAAAATGGATGTTGTGGGGAGAGAAGTGATAAAACCTGCTTCACCGGCACCTCATGATCGCCTTCCACTCTCCCTCTTCGATCTCTCCTGTCCAGCAGTTTACGTTTCAACAATCTTCTTCTACAAAGCCCTCGCCGGAGAGTCGTCGGAGATCATCTCCGGAAGGCTGAAGAGCTCTCTATCAGAGACTCTGTCACGTTTCTATCCTCTCGCCGGACGAATCGATGGCGTCTCAATCAGCTGCAACGACGAAGGAGCCGTGTTCACAGAAGCACGCACCGATCTCTTCCTCTCTGATTTCCTCAAAAACAACCTCGATAATACCGACTCTCTTAGAGTATTCCTCCCGGAAACCGCACCAGGCGAATCCGCAGGGACGTGGCCGTTGTTGAGCGTTAAGGTCAGCTTCTTCGGATCCGGATCAGGAGTTGCGATCACCGTGGCCACATCTCACCAAATCTGCGACGCGGCCTCTTCGTTGACATTTGTCAGAAGCTGGGCCGCTACAGCCAAAGGTGAATCTAATGACGTGCTGGTGACTACTCCTCACTTTGCAGGAGCTACCATTTACCCTCCTCCCCATAGCTCTTTTCAAACTCCTTCAATGGATGACCTTTTCGAGCATAGAGGTAAGTGTGTAACCAATAGATTCGTCTTCAAGACCTCCAAGATCGCTGAGCTCAAACGCAAGGCCGCCAGCGAAAGTGTCCCGGCACCTACACGTGTCGAAGCCATCGCATCACTTATTTGGAGATGTGCAAGAAATGCCTCACTCTCTAACTCGGTCACTCCAAAGTCAACGATGATTACTCAAGCCATGGACTTGCGGCTTAGGATTCCCTCTACTGTTTTGTCACGCGACGCGATTGGCAACCTACAATCTGCGTTCTATCTCAAGGAAGACGCTGAGAGCGGGATGGAGATTGGCGAAATCGTTGCCAAATTTAGAAAGGCGAAAGAATGAGTCAACGAGATGATGAAGAGAATCTCCAAAGATACAATACTGCGTGTACCATCACTACTACCACACTTGGTCAGAACTTGTTGAGCGTGCTGGGAAATTTCGTGGCAGAGTTAAAACCGGACATAGACTTATACACAATGTCTAGCTGGTGCAAAAAGCCTTTCTACGAGGTTGACTTCAGATGGGGTACTCCGGTATGGATTGGATCCGCTTCGCATACCATCTGTGTGTATGTGGTGTTATTGGATTCAAAGGATGGTGAGGATGTAGAAGCTTGGGTAGGCTTACCCAAACAAGACATGCATGTATTCGTTCGTGACCAAGACTTGCTTACTTATGCCCTCTTAAATCCTCCAGTCCTGATCTGAACAAGTGACCATGTCTCGGTGATTGGTCATCAGTATCCAAGATTGCAATATGCCTTCTTTTAATCATTGTTTGGCTTTTTCGTTTTGCCTTGATTTGAATAAAGAAAACAATCATTTCAATTTTCATGTTACTTGATGTATTTATGACCTTAATCTTGTTTGTACTCTATATGGTTTATTTACAATTTGTGTTTGTCAATTCCATTTACCTTTAATGATTTAAAGGTATATATTTCATAGTTTTCCTTCTATACTTTGTCCTATTTTCTTACCAGTTTCTAATCAAATTGCCTCTGATATTCGGCTCATTGTTCTGATTGATTTGAGGGCTAAGCTAACATGCAATCAATTTTTGAAGCCTAACCAGTTCGGTTTAAGAGCCGGTGAGTTTCTTTCAAGATGCTGGTGGTATATATCGGGGGTGGTATATATTAGGCCTGTTCATTTGCCCATATGGATAATGCATATGAATGATGCTCGTTTCCATTTTTGGTTGTTCATCTAGATAATGCATTTGAATGAACATTTGTTTATTTGGTCATTTTCATCTGAATTTACATCTCCATCTATATGTTTTTAGTATAAAAAATGACTAAAATATCCATGTTTTAATATAATCATATTTTTAGTCTTAATTTTAATTTGCGATAATTTGCCATATTAACAGCCTAACTTCTTTATTTTGCGATAGTTTAAAAAAAAAAAAAATTGTGGTTTTAAAAAAAAAAAACAGCATAAGCATAGAGTCACTCCATAACCAAAATTTATACAACTCTTATTTTAAAATAACAGCATAAGTTTCCTCCACATATTAAGAGCATGCTCAATGGAAGAAACTCAAATGGGTTTTTTAACTAATATTTAATTATAAAGTTTAAGTTAAGAAACTTCTGTTTTTTCTGTTCCAATGGTAGAACCCCTTAGGGGTTCTTAAAAAAAAAAAATTAATAATTTTGTTTTATTTTAAATAGAGTTTATTTTGCACTTTCACTAAAACGTCGTCGGAATAGATTAGGAGGGTATGTTGCACTTTCACTGAAATAATCGTTCCATAAACGTATGTGGCCTTCCTCGCGATTTCTTTCGATAAAAACTCGTTTTTTTTTTTACTCGCTTGCCTCCTGATGATCACCATAATCAATGAACAGATTCTCGAATGTTTGATCAAATACTTGATCAAAATGTTGATCAAAAATTTCATCAATTGATCCATCAAAGGTATTATGGGAAGAAAATGCCATATTTGTTTTAGTTTTTTATGAAAGAAGATGAGAGAAGGGATCAATAATTGTTTGCGATTTGTTATGAAAAGAGGATTTGATGAAGGATACAAGAAGGAGAATGAGAGAAGAGGAACCGGTTTACAAAATATATAAGGAGCATGAGAGAAGGATACAAGAAGGAGAATGAGATAAAAGAATATGTTTACCAAATATATAAATAGAAGAGGCATGATACATAGCAAATAAACATAACATGTGTGGTCTCAAACTTTACATAGCAAAGAAACAAAACCCACACCCACAAACCAACAAATAAAACGACAAACATAGCAAAGCCTTGTGACTTCTCTTGTTCTTTTGTGTCGACTTCCATGCTGCTGCTGCTCACGGGATTTCTTCTGCTTAAGTATTTGCTTTTGCTGCCCATAAAACAAATAAATAAAACAGAACTCACTGTGCTTCAAAAACAGAGCAAAAACTTGAGTTCGAGTTTTGTTGTCGTCAGTTCATTACAACAAAATTCCCACGAATGACAGCAAAAACCAATCTGATGAGAGAGTGAGTAAGGCATTGATTTGAGTGACCAACATCATATCTTTTCTGGAGATCGATACCCAAATTCCCACGAGAAAGAATAATGCCATCAGCTTCTTGTAGAATTTCATCGAAGTGGGTCAGTCCCTAAAATAAATATAGATATGTAAATATAATCAGCACCATTCCCATTGCCTCTTCATTTGATATGTAAAATAAGTTACAACGAGAGACATGTAAAGCAAAAATAAATGCATTTCACTTGCCTCTTCATTCTCAATCTTTGCAAATATTTGGGTTTGAGATAGGTCACCCAAACTGTTAAGTAACTCACAGGCATGTGTCAAAGTTTATCAGAAGCTCGGAATTAGTAACCATATCTTCATTTTTTACTCCAAATGCAAAGTCAATCTCAAACAATTAACATTAAACAAACTCATTTCATTAAATTAAAACATAACATGAAACCTACAAATCTAAAACACAAACAATTAACATAAAACAAACAACAACAAACTAAAACAAACACAACTTCAAAGATTCAAATAAAACAGATGAGATCACTAATTAGCCAACATTTTTGTAATAAGCTTCTTCTTTAGAGCTTCTTCATAGTCACATAATGGTTCTTTTTTTGCAATGAGACTGTCAAGTAAACCCATCTTTGACAGTCTTTCTTTCCTCTCCAAATCCTTCTCTTTTATGGCCCACATGCTCTGAAACTTTTCGAGAACATTGCCCTCTACTGTACTCCTCTTCCCTCTGCCTTTTGCTGCTTTAACACCAGGAGGACGGTTGGTGGTTTGATCTTCTTCACTAGTCCTTCTTTCCTCTGCATGAGAGCTTGATGATTGTGCACCATGATCACACCTTCTCCTTTTACAGCTTCCATTAGTTTTAGTAGTAGATAGTTCACACCATTTCTGGTCATTACGCAGCTCCTTCCAAGCATGGTCAAGGGTGAACTTCTTCTTGTGATCATTGTAGAAGATCTCATGAGCCAGTTTGAGAACATCATTTTCATTCTGACCACTAGCTTTCTCTCTTGTTGCAGCCTCATAGGATCCACAGAATTTGCAAACAAGGTCATTGATCTTCTGCCACCGCTGCTTACACTGAGTAGGCTCTCGGATTTCACGTCCTGCAGCCTTCGGACTTGCAGCAAAATAGGCTGCAATGCGTGACCAGAACGCCCATGACTTCTGCTCGTTGCCTACAACAGGATCCTTGCTCGTGTTGAGCCAGGAGCTGATGAGCAATACATCATCAGTCGGGGTCCATTTCCTTCTTTCTCTTCTCTCCACAGACATGTCTTCACCGAAGCTTGAATCTTCAGTACAAGCTTGAGTACTAAAGACAGGAAATGGATCATGAAATGTGGGGACACTATCTTGTTGACTGTTCAACAGTTCAACAAAATTAGATGTGTGACTATATGGATACTGTTGGTGGTGAGTTTAGCACTCCCCGGTTTAGCCCGGTTTGAACCGAGATCGGCTCAATTGATCCCGGTTGACGACGGTTCGAACCCGGAAGGAAAGACCATGAAACGGTCGCTGATAACACCATATTTTACATGTTTTTAGGACTTTGTTTTCATATGTTTTAATCCCACTTTGTATAGTTTTGTGATCTTTTCATGCATTTGAGTCTCATTTGGTTTTAACTTGCATTTTAGAAGTCCTAGAGAGTTTTGTGTCGTTTTTGGCTTGCTGAAGCCTTTTTCAGGTGTTTAGGAGTGCTTGGAGCATCTTGGATCAAAGGAGACACTTGTAATTCGAAGGAAGATCGAAAAAGGACCAAAAGGAGCAAAATGCACGTCCGATCGGTTGATAACCGATCCCGACAACCGATCAACATTTCCTGATCAAGACGATGTGCCTGAAAGATCCAACCGGAAGAACACCTTGCCCTTTGACTTAGACTGGAAGCTCTTAATGAAAGTTATGCTAAATTGAGTTAGCTTTCTAATGGAAGTGGTTTTATGTCATTCCCATCAGCGGTTCGCGAGATGTGTTTGATTTAGTGAAGACATGTCTTTACTGGAAAATGCAGCGGCAATCCGAAGCAGCTGAAAGATCATGTCGTATGAAAGCCTTCCCGTACCCAGTTTAATCTCAAATTTGGACACCAGATAGAAAATTGAGTTAGCTTCTCGTGAGAGTTGGATTCGTGTCATTCAGGGCTGTGGTTCAAGATTTATGGCCAATTTAATGAAGAGATGTCAAGCCGAAATCGTCAAACCGATCGCCAAGGTCGACGCCACAATTTTAACAAGCGAGATCGGTTACAAACCGATCCCCATAACCGATGCCGGCACTTTAGTGACCCATTTTTGTATTTAAGTCATTTTTGTGCAATAAAAACATAAGTCTTCTTCTATTATTTGTGTGTGACGACCCAAGAACTCTCTCTAGAGTTTCTTGGGTTGTTTTTCATATATAATCCACACTTTTGAAGATTTCTTCAATCTTGTTTCATATTATCTTTATTTGATTCTTCTTCTATCTTTTAATCAGTTTAGATTTGTGATTCTTGTTGTTTTTGTGAGTTGACTTTTTGTGTTCTTCATGTTCTTAGTATGTTCTTGGTGTTCTTGTGAATAGCTTTTTGTTGGATCATGATTAGGCTTGATTTGGATGGTTTGATGATTCCTTGTTGATGTTTAGGCTTAGATAATCATTTGTTCACATGTTTAGAAGTGATCTTAATGCTAGAGTTGAATTAGCTACTCAATTTCTAGATCATGGTCGATTTACACTCGAGAGAGGTTTGGTAGATTGTCTAGAAGATTTCTAAACGTGCTTTTCATTCTTAACCGATAGCCATCGTGATTAAGGTGAATTGTTGGCTTAAAAAGGACTTACGTTTTATGCTTGTTGATAATTTGGTTGCAATTGAGAGATTAGCTAATTCAAATTATCGATAAAAGGCTTAGCATCACGAGAGTGAGTTAAGCTATTTGTGTGTTCCTTGCCAAAGAATGAATGTGCATTGAATGTGTATGCATCACTAGTAATATGTCTTGATGGTTAGATGATGGCGATTTAGAATGATCTTTGTTAATTCTTTCACTTAGGTTCTTAGGTTGGTTCTTAATGCTAGATTTGACATGATAAACCAAAGTTTAGTACTACACCTAGATTAGGTAGTTATAGTTTGGCGTGACAAACCGAGCTAGAGTTACACCCTAGGATTTTTGGTCTCGTCCCATGCTTTAGGGAAGAGATTCGAGTAAGCGGTGTTAGTGCTAGATTAGGTTTGTTCATTCGAGTCGTGAACTTAGGCATTTCACACCCGGAAGGAGTTAGATGAATTGCTTGAACCGAATCTTTTGTGAGCTTTGCATATCCTAGCCGATTGGCAATTGATGTCTAGGGTGTTTAGTGAACAATTGGACTTGTGATAAATGCTCATCGATTATTTTTGATTGGAAACGGGAGTTTAGTTTAATCGGGTAATCGATGAAGAGATTGATACCATGGGAGTGGGTTAGTCTTATGATTGTGTTCCATGTTCTAAGATAGCGTTTAATGCTTCCAAATGATTCATTATTTAATTGTTAATCATCTCTTCGATAGTTTAAGCCATGATCCAACGTTTTCTCTTTGCATTTTATTTTCTTTCGTTTATTTTTCTTTCTTGCATTTTGATCTTTTTCTTCTTTCTTTTTGAATAAAACATAAAAACGTTTTGCTCTAGCTTAGTTTGTTTCTCGTATCTTTGGTGTGTAATCTTTATTCTCTGTGGGATCGATCCTAAAGTGCTACAATGACATACCGTTATGATTGCGGTAGTGTGCACATTAGGTTAATTGGTGCGGGTAAATCACACGAAATTAGTCGCCGACCTCCGAACTTGAAAGAATGGTCCACAAGAGACTATTAACCGATAAGTTCGGTAAGAATCCGAATGAATGCCGAACTTGAATCTAGATCGGCGAATCACGCCCCGATCGACGATGGTTCAAGATCGGTAAAAAGAGTCCAAAACGACCAACCATCGAGCTCGGTGAAGGCCGAACTCAAATCCTTATCTCGAACTGAGATCGGCCTGGTTGATCCCGATTGACGACGGTTCGAGATCGGTAAAGAAAAAGACATCATACTACTACCGACCTGCGATGTGCCGAGCTCGTAGGTATCGGCCTGTCGTAATCAGAATCCACTTCCGGGATTCGCGGAACTTTACGGAAAATACGGAAAAGCAAGATTAATTAGTTTTCTAATCCGGGATTCGCAGAGCTTTTCCCAGATTCGGGGAACTTGTCGAAGCCGCCGAGGAGGCTTATAAATAAGTAAGTCCCGATTACATTTAAGGAAAGAGGGAGAAAAAATACATTTTAGAGAGAGAAAGTGAGAGCTCGAAACCCGACCTCGACCTCACTATCGACTTAAGAATATTTTTGTAAACTCCGACGAGTTCGATTTAATAAAAACGAGATACCGATCGATCTTTCAACTCTTTTATCCTTGTGTGATCTCCACGATCAACAATTGGCGCTAGAAGGAGGGGGGGAGTCTCTGACCTCCGAGTCTCTTTCGATAAAGCCCGACGATGACAGAAGCTACGACAACCCCGATACTCGATGGCAGCGGTTCCACACTTGGCGAAAACGGTACCCAAAACAACGGACTCGACAATCTCAATCCTGGAAACCGCGCTCAGACGGACAACAACGATCATCCATCACTTATTCCGCCAGGCACCGCTACTGCAACCCAGGCACCAGCCGACCAAACCACTCACTTAATGGCTTTAACAACACAACTCGCCGAACTCGCCAAAAAGAACGATGAACGGTTCAACTCTCTATTCGCCAACCAGACGGAACTTCGAGACCAGGTCGGCGAACTCAGACAGAGCCCATCATCCTTCCGACCCGATGAAGTAACACCTCCTCTTCGCCGAAGCCTTATCACCGAGCTAAATCGAAATCAGAGCACAACAGCTCGATTTCCTGCATTAAGATCTGCCGATAGCCCGGAAACACATATCACCGATCAGGCATCTCTGGATCAAGAGTTCGAGAACGTCAGAGCCCAACTTCAAGACATGAAATCCAAGTTCCACCAAGCTACCAGTTCGGCACCCAAGATTGACCGCGTTATTCAAGAAACCCAAAAAAACACCATTCACACATCGGATCATCGACACACCGATCCGGCGATTGGAAAAGATCAAAATCACACCGTACGATGGGCATACCGACCCTCGCCACTTCATGACCTCGTTCGGCATCATGATGAACCGCTTTCGATTTGACACCAAGGAGGAAAAAGATGCCGCAACTTGCCAACTCTTCGTGGAGAACCTCAACGGAACCGCGCTCGACTGGTTCTCACAGCTAGATGCGCACTCGGTCGACAATTATACCAAACTGTCTACCAAGTTTCTCAAGCGCTTCACCATGTTCATCAAACAAAAAACTCGGAACGCCGACCTATGGGCCCTCGAGCAGAAAAGCGATGAACCGTTGCGTGATTTTATGAACAGATTCAAAGCAATAGTGTCTAACTGCACCATCGACGATGAAGCCGCGATCGAAGCCCTTTACAAGGCGACCTGGTATAAATCGGATTTTCACAAGGATATCAAGCGCAACTGGCCGAACACTCTAGAGGACATCTTACACAAATCGCACGTCTACATCCTCGAACAAGAAGAAACAGCTACAAAGGATAGGCAGTACGCTCTTTCGAAGCAGGTTGCACCTAGAGACAAGCCAAAAGAGGAGTATCACGAGAACCGACCCCACTACGAAAGACGAACTACGACCCAACAAGTCAGTACTATTCAGCCACAACAACATTGGAATACATGGGTCCGGCCCGGACTCCGACATTAAAGAAAACATTGAACCTCTCACTGGGTTCACAGGCGAACAGACCATGACCGCGGGAATTGTCAAAATACCGATCTACGTCGGCGGACTTGTAAGAGTGGTCAAATTTTTGGTCCTCGACAGGCCAGCGATCTACAATGTCATCCTCGGGACACCTTGGATCCACACGATGAAGGCCGTTGTCTCGACCTACCATCAATGCTTGAAATTCCCAATACCATCCGGAGTCTTCACCCTCAAGGGCGATCAGATAATGTCCCGAACATGCTATATCAACGAATGCAAACTTAGGACGGCAGCCCGAACATGCGTCATCGACACGAACAGAACTTCGGCAGATCCATTAGATCGAAAGATGGATCCCGACTGGCCCAGGCGCTAGACAATCATCCAGGTCAGTATCGACGAGCGCAATCCCGAAAGATGCGTTGGAATCGGAGCCGAACTGGATGAAGAATTCAAAAGTGATTTGATCTGTTTCCTCAAAAGGAACGTCTCGACATTCGCCTGGAGAATGGCGGATATGACCGGGATCAACCCAAAAATCGCGTGTCATGAGCTCGGCATTGACACTACCTTCAAACCGATCAAGCAGAAAAGACGTAAGCTCGGCCCAGAAAAGGCGCAGGCCGTCAATGACGAAGTCGAACGTTTACTCGCAGCAGGCTTAATCACCGTGGTCAGATACCCAGACTGGTTAGCTAATCCGGTTGTTGTGAAAAAGAAGAACGGGAAATGGAGAATTTGCGTTGATTTCACCGACCTTAACAAAGCTTGTCCAAAAGACAGCTTCCCGGTTCCGCACATCGATAGATTGGTGGAATCCACGGCCGGAAACGAACTTCTATCCTTCATGGATGCCTTCTCAGGATACAACCAAATACTTATGCACCCCGACGACCGAGAGAAGACATCGTTCATCACGGATCGAGGCATCTATTGCTATAAAGTCATGCTGTACGGACTAAAGAATGCCGGAGCAACATACCAACGACTCGTCAATCGAATGTTCGCTAGTCAACTCGGTAAAACTATGGAAGTATACATCGATGACATGCTCGTCAAGTCCCTTGTCGCTAAAGATCATATCGGCCATCTCAACACGTGTTTCGATATACTCAACGAATACGGTATGAAACTTAACCCGAACAAGTGTACATTCGGGGTGACCTCCGGAGAGTTTCTCGGCTATATCGTGACTCAGAGGGGAATCGAGGCCAACCCCAAGCAGATCTCGGCGATCATCGACCTGCCATCCCCAACAACTAAACGAGAAGTTCAGCGGTTGATTGGCCGTATCGCCGCGCTTAACCGATTCATCTCCCGATCAACAGAAAAATGCCTACCTTTCTATCAACTACTCTATGGCAACAAACATCTTGAGTGGGACGACAAATGCGAAGACGCATTTACACAGCTTAAGAAATACATGTCGACTCCCCCGATCTTGGCCAAACCTGAGAACAGAGAAACTCTTTACCTTTATATCGCGATTTCCACCTCGGTTGTCAGCGGGGTGCTGGTTCGGGAAGACCGAGGCGAGCAGAAGCCTATTTTCTATGTTAGCAGGTCGTTAGGCGAGGCCGAGGCTCGATACCCCACACTTGAAAAACTCGCCCTTGCCGTAGTCACCGCCGCCCGAAAGCTTCGTCCGTACTTCCAATCACATTCAATCAATGTCATCACCGACCAACCCCTGCGAGCTATTCTACACAGTCCGAGTCAGTCAGGCAGACTCGCCAAGTGGGCAATCGAACTAAGCGAGTATGATATCGATTACAAAAGTCGGACGACTATCAAATCCCAAGTACTCGCCGATTTCCTCATCGAACTACCGCAAGAGTTTATCAATACCGACATCTCGACCACCGAGCAATGGATCCTACACGTCGATGGGTCATCCTCCCATCGCGGGTCGGGAGTAGGCATCCGCCTGCAGTCGCCAACTGGAGAAATCTTGGAGCAATCGTTCCGGCTGGAATTCAATGCATCGAACAACGAAGCCGAGTACGAAGCACTAATCGCCGGACTACGACTGGCTAAGGCCATCCGGGCGACTCAGGTACATGTGTATTGCGACTCTCAGCTCGTCGCAAGCCAATTTAGTGGAGAGTACGACGCGAAGAACGAGCGAATGGATTCATACCTCAAACTCGTAAAGGAGCTCGCCACCGATTTCAAGTCCTTCGACCTTACCAAAATTCCACGAGGGGAGAACGCATCTGCCGACGCACTCGCCGCCCTTGCATCCAGCTCGGACCCTCATTGGAGCGAACAATCCCGATCGAAAGCATTCCAAAACCGAGTATCGAGAAACCAGAAGCATGTCTAGTAACAACGCGCGGCCGTAATTACGACGAACAACCGGTTGCAAAACTCAAAACGAGAAAGGCTAGAAAAGCACCATCCCGGCAGACCGACCTGGAAGCTACTCCCGAGCTAGATTTAACGCAAAATCCCGATCTACGGGATCAGTCCGACGATGACAACGATGTAGAATCTGAGGGACTTCACGTCCCGATTGACATTGAGGCCGAAGAAGACGAGGAACCCGAGGATTGGACCACCGAACTCAAAATGTACATATGCGACGGACAGGTCCCAACGGACAGATGGGCAGCTCGGCGACTTAAGATGAGAGCAGCCTCGTACGTCGTCCTCGATGTGGAATTATTCCGATGGAGCGCCCCGGGAGTCCTGCTGGTATGCGTACCGAGTAACAACACTGACAAAGTCATGAGAAAGGTGCACGAAGGAACAGGAGGAAATCATTCCGGAGGGCACTCCCTTGCTCTGAAGATAAAAAAGGCCAGTTACTATTGGCCGACCATGTTGAAAGACTGTGAGAAGTTCGTCGCAAAATGCGACAAATGCCAACGACACGGTCCGATGATCAATCTACCAACCGAACTATTAGCAACGTCAACTGCACCTTACCCTTTTATGCGATGGGCAATGGACATCATCGGTCCACTACGGCGTTCAACGACACAGAAGCAGTTCATCCTCGTTATGACTGATTACTTCACCAAATGGGTTGAGGCCGAATCGTACGTCGAGATACAAGCTCTCAATGTTCAGAATTTCATCTGGAAATACATCATATGCCGACACGGAGTGCCATATGAGATCATCACCGATAATGGGCCACAGTTCATTTCGACGTCGTTCGGCGACTTGTGCAAAGTGGAAAATCCGACTGAGTTTCTCAACACCGAGATACCCACAAGGCAACGGTCAGGCAGAAGCAACTAATAAAACCGTGATCGACGGACTTAAGAAGAGATTGGATGCGAAGAAGGGACGATGGTCCGACGAGCTAGACGGAGTCCTCTGGTCTCATCGAACTACACCTCGGCGATCTACCGGACAGTCTCCATTTTTCTTAGCATAAGGCACGGAGGCTTTATGTCCGGCCGAGATCTACATCCCGACCATACGCAAAACAATGCTAACACAAAATCCCGGCCTCAATGATAAAATGATGCTCGACAATCTCGACGGACTCGAGGAACTGCGAGGATAAGCGTTACTCCGAATACAGAACTACCAAAACTTAGCGGCACGCTATTACAACAAGAAAGTAAGAGGTCGACATTTTGAAGACGGTGACCTTGTTCTACGAAAAGTTTACCAAGGAACCGAAGAGAAAAACGCTGGCAAGCTCGGCACTCATTGGGAAGGACCATATCAGATAATGCGGGTCATCAAACCCGGCGTCTACGAACTTATAAAGATGGACGGAACCCCAATCTCGAGATCATGGAACTTAATAAATCTCAAGCGCTATTATTATTAAGTTCGGCATCGTGCCAAAAAAAATAAAAAAATAAAAAAATAAAAAAGCATGTAAGATGAACTACGATTGGCTTGATCCTTCTCTCACGGGGGTACGTAGGCAACCCACCACGGGTCTAGCTGTGACTCTACTAAAATTTTTATTCCGTATCAACAAAAGCCGAACTTGAAAAGTTCGTATCTTCAACAAAAACCGAACTTATACAGTTCGCATCTTCGAAAAGCCAAACTTGAAAAGTTCGCATCTTCGAAAGGCCGAACTTAAAATGTTCGCATCTTCAACAAAAACCGAACTTATACAGTTCGTATCTTCGAAAAGCCGAACTTGAGAAGTTCGCATCTTCAACAAAAACCGAACTTATACAGTTCGCATCTTTGAAAAACCGAACTTGAAAAGTTCGTACCTTCAAAAAAAAATAATAATAATAACAAAATAAAAAAATAAAAACCGAACTTGAAAAGTTCGTATCTTCGAAAAGCCGAACTTGAAAAGTTCGCATCTTCAACAAAACCCGAACTTATACAGTTCGCATTTTCGAAAAGCCGAACTTGAGAAGGTTCGCATCTTCGAAAAACCGAACTCGAAAAGTTCGTACCTTCAAAAAAAAAAAAAAAAAAAAAAAAAGCCGAACTTCCAAGTTCGCACTTAAACCATCGCGGTTTTCCACATCGACGCCCTGGCCAGGCGATCGGTATAAATGAATAAGCCGAGCTTTGTCTCGCATGCATCCTCATGGTGCTATGGATAACACACTTTCCATGTTAAGCCGGGACCAGTTCCGCACTGTATCCGCTCTCAGATCATCCGAGCTAAATAAGCCGAGTCAATCTCGCACACTCCGATTCGATCTGAGAATACCTGGAGTATCTTAAGACGAGCTACCAATGCACTCTTATGCTAAGCTCCAAGGTAAAGCCGAACGTTTCCTCTCGCAAAATTAAGCCGATTTCTCAACAATCGCAAACTTGATAAGCCGATTTCTCAACAATCGCAAAATCGATAAGCCGATTTCTCAACAATCGCAAACTAGTAAGCCGATCTACGAATGATCGCCGATCTCGAATTGATCGTAGAATCGAGTTCATCCTCTATACCCCGGCTAAGACCGTATCTATTTACAGCCCCATTTTGGTGTACGATGAACCCGAGAGGATCGTATCATTTTACGACCTCACAAAAGCCGAACTCGATATACAGATACGAACAAGATAAAGCCGAGATCGAAATCAAAAACTGAAACAAAACGGAAGAAGTAATACCGAATTCGTTAAAGCCCTCATGGGCAAAAAGAGTTTACAAAAAAAAAAGTTTACAAGAAAGCCCATCGGCATAAAAAGAGTTCACCGAACTAGCAGAAGCAACTATTAAAAAATCAAACATCTTGATCTCTCATTTCTCTTGCTCGATCGCCCGAGATCGCGGGCTGATTCGAACCAAACGTATCCAGACCCGGAGGGACTTCTACCCCAATCGGCTGGGAGATCTCCGGATGAATGGGCTCGATGAACGGTGATAATGCGAGATCTTCCGCGGTAAGCTCGTTACAGGCAATAGATTCGTACTCCGCCGACTTCTCAGCCTTGAGCTTCTTCAACTTTTCAATACGGGCCGGCGGAATAGCAATGCCGTATTTCTTTTCAAGGACATCACAAAAACTGAGAACTCCATGAAGCTGGTTGATGCCGAGGAACGGTGTCTTCCGCCGATCAATTGCAGCAAGATGCTCCTTCACCTTTTGGAGGCGAGCTTGACACTTCTCTGTCACCTCCTTTCTCTTCCCAATCTCCCTTGTGCGGGTCCCCCTCAGACGAATCACCTCGTCCTTCAGCTCTTGGACGACCGCGTCCCTGTCTACCTTAAGCTCGGTATACGCCTTTCTCGCGACGAGCAGCTCCATTTTAAGCTCGGCAAAGGCCACGTCGCCGGCTTCCGATCTCGCATGCTCGTCAAGCAGCTCCTTCTGCAGTTCCTTGGCAACATCTCCAACCTCGATAGCCTCATGACGCGCAATACCGAGCTCGCGGTCGTAAGTTCCAACGAGCTCGTTCGTCTGGGCCACCATCTGCAAAGGGGATAAAAGAAGGTCGTCATATGCCGAACCTCAAATTAGAATTAAAAAAAAACAAGGCAGTCGGGAGTTCACTTACGTCGGCACTAGTACGAGCTAGCTTCTTGTAAGCATCAGGCTGGAAGAGGTCTTTGGTTGGAGGCAGATCTTGGATGCCGAAAGTTAGTTGACGATACAGATCGGCGCACGCTCCCGCATCATTAATAACGGGCTCGTCCTTGTCGTAATCGAACTTGACGGAATGGGCCGATGGTCCGGCAGTTCGTTGTCTTTTCGAGACGGAAGACCGGTCTGAGTGATTTTCCCCATCAACCTCGGTACGCACCGGCATTAAATTATCGCCTGCCTGGGGGGAGCTCGGTCCTATCGCCGCCTGTCTCGCCAACCTTTTTGACGAACTCTTCCTCTTCTTCTTCTTCCGCCTTTCGGCCTCCATATCGGTTTCAGGATTCGCATCCCCTTCGAGAGGAACCTGCTCCCCTTCACCAAACGGCTGTTCTCTCTCCACCATTTCCTCTTCGGCAGCCCGCTCCTCAGCGACGACATGCTCGACCTATTGGTTGGGAGAGACTTCGGCAAGGTCCTTGTCATCCTCCATATCGTAATCGATGTCAGGAATGTCATCGATCTTCATCTTTCTCGTCCTTTTCCTACCAAGTGGATTGGCTATAGCAGAAGCAGTTCGGGATTAGAGAAATACCGATGTCGAACAAAATGAAAATAATTGCCAGAGATGTACCTCTAAGAACACGTTTAGCCTTCAAATCGAGCTTCTCCTGATACGCTTCCGGCCAACGAATCTTCCCAGCCACACTCAACATGTTCTCGTGCTCGGACGAAAAACCTTGGATCGTTGTAAGGATGCTCGGGGTATGACGGACTGAAAAGAACAAATTAAAACAGTTAGACAAGATAAATTGAAAAAAATGCTAAGCAAAGACTGATATCTACCGATGGGGATCCTCCATCGAGTCCGGTAATTGCCGTCGGGCCGTTCTACTGAAAGGTCGTCAATCTAGAGATAAAAGTAACGAGTATTCCAGCTGTTGACCTTGCTTGGTTTGCTTCCCGTAACAAGGTCATATTTTGGTTTCGCGTTAGCTGACAAGTACCAAGGCTTCTGTTTGGCGATATTCACGCGGAAGAGCCTTTCAAACACCCGGACGTCAATCGGGATGTCGCAATCCTCCCCAAGGACTAGAAGCCCGACGATATTGATAATCGTGGCAGGTCGAAGTTGGGATATCGCTACGCCACGGCGTGCGCAGTACAAGTAAAGCAGCTCGGGCAGAGGAAATTTGAGTCCGTAACTTCTGAAATAATCTTCATATACGCAGATGTAACCCTCAGGAGCATCCCAAGGTCTATGATCCTCATTCGGGATACGAAAGACAATATCGTCAGGAGCTCCGCATCACTCCAAAGTTTGTCGAACGGTAACCCTGGTTGATCGGGTCGGCCCGACAGTGGGCGGCTTTATGACTTTGCGAACTGCCAACAGAACAACATTCTCTCCCGGATGGACTTTTTCTTCTTCAGCCTCGGCCAGCTCGATAGCCAACCTCCCATCAAGCCGAACTTGCTCGCTCACCTCGATAAGTTGTCTACTACCGAGTCAACTCAGGCCGAACTTGATCACCTTCGGCAACATGCGCATCTACGAACCGAACTCGAGCATCCGTTGCATGACTATCTCTGTCCATAAGATGCGGAACTTGGATAGCAGCTCGGGAACAACTAGGAACGGCAGAAGCATGGCACGAGATCCGTCTGACCAACTCTTGTCGAACGCCACTCAGACCATCGTCAGATGAATCAGCCGGATCTGACGAAGAGACGAACAACATAAGATCGATGTTCGGATTTTGCGGAGAAGGAGTTCGGTCATTAACAGAAGACGAAGAAGAACCGGAACTCATCTCGATCCAGTGAAATAAAACTGAAGCAATTTGGTGAAGAACAGCTTGAAGATAGATCGGAAAGTTTGAAGATCTTCGAAGCAGATCGGAAGAATCACGGCGGAGGAAGATCGGAAAAGTTTAAATGCAAAAAAAAACTAGAGAGAAGGGAGAGCGCTAGAGAGAGAAAGTGGCGTACCTTTTATAAGCGGGATAATGAAGTGAAGGATCGGAAGGGCTCGAGGGTATTTATAGAGAGAAAAGCAATTATGGCAACTCCTCGATTTCCGCGACGGTTAAAAGAGCCAAATCGTCGCGATCCCTTGATTTCCGCAACGGTTATGGAAACCGGACCGACGCGTCTTTTCGAGATTTGCCGAACTCAAAAGATTTTTGATGAAGAAACCGCTGAAATTCGGATCAAGAAAAGAACCGATCTCAATTCCAACCGGACTAAAATTTCTTCAGTAACTTCGCCAAACTCAAAACTCATTCGCCGAACTGGGGGGACTAATTGTTGGTGGTGAGTTTAGCACTCCCCGGTTTAGCCCGGTTTGAACCGAGACCGGCCCAATTGATCCTGGTTGACGACGGTTCGAACCCGGAAGGAAAGACCACGAAACTGTCGCCGACCTCCGAACTTGAAAGAATGGTCCACGAGAGATTATTAACCGATAAGTTCGGTAAGAATCCGAATGAATGCCGAACTTGAATCTAGATCGGCGAATCACGCCCTGATCGACGATGGTTTAAGATCGGTAAAAAGAGTCCAAAACGACCAACCATCGAGCTCGGTGAAGGCCGAATTCAAATCCTTATCTCGAACCGAGATCGGCCTGGTTGATCCTGATTGACGACGGTTCGAGATCGGTAAAGAAAAAGACATCATACTACTACCGACATGCGATGTGCCGAGCTCGTAGGTATCGGCCTGTCGTAATCAGAATCCACTTTCGGGATTCGCGAAACTTTACGGAAAATACGGAAAAGCAAGATTAATTAGTTTTCTAATCCAGGATTCGCGGAGCTTTTCCCGGATTCGGGGAACTTGTCGAAGCCGCCGAGGAGGCTTATAAATAAGGAAGTCCCGATTATATTTAAGGAGGGAGAAAAAAATACATTTTAGAGAGAGAAAGTGAGAGCTCGAAACCCGACCTCGACCTCACTATCGACTTAAGAATATTTTTGTAAACTCCGACGAGTTCGATTTAATAAAAACGAGATACCGATCGATCTTTCAACTCTTTTTATCCTTGTGTGATCTCCACGATCAACAGATACGTAGAAGACATATCCACAAATGACAAAGAAGAGAGAAAGATAAGAAGAAAAGTATTTAAGAGATAAAAAAAAAAAAAAAAAAAAAAGGAATGTGATCAAAGATGAAAAGAAAGAGAAGCGAAGCATAAGCGTTTAATAGAGGATAACAAAGGAAGAGAATAAGCAAATAAAGAGAGAGCATTCATCACAAGTTTACAACCACATCGACTTGACAAGCATTCATCACAACCAGGCCTTCTATCTAACCAGAAACCATTTACTAACACAACTATAATCTAACACTAATGCATTTATTACCATCTAATAGGTTTAGCTCAATTCCAAGATAGCATTCATCACATGCAGACATGTATCTATACTTTGATGAACCAAAAACTCAATCAGAAAGTCCTTTTGATATAAGCAGAAAAAACAAGATTTTTAAAAGAACCACATATTGAAAAACCCAACCAAGAACAGTAATGAATAACAAGTATAGCTCATTCATTTCTTCATTTTACTATATTAACATGGACAAAGAACAAATCATTAATTTTTATCAATCACATTTGAACAGCTTCACCAGAATTCTAAAATTTCAATACATGGCGTTGCTCCTAACAAAACTGACATACAACACTTAAATGGATTTTAATATATGTTAACAAATTCATTATCAATTTACAAAAGATAAATATATAAATCAAACTACAGTAATGATAAATATGGGACTATTCCAAAATACCAATCAATCTAATATAACAAACATCTGAAAATTATCCATACGAGATTACAAAGGTACAATATAATTTTCTGTTTCACAAAGACATACAAATTCATTATTCATCATAAGAAGTGGCTATCACAATAATACAGATGAATGTCCTCAGAAACAATTTAGTGAAAAGAACAAGTCATATTCAAGTTTTATTAGATCAAAGTGAAAGACACCATGAGCAAAAGGAAAACAATTAATTAGAAATGATCCACGGACCTGGATTTATTGCAGCATCGATTTGAATTACAAGCAAGTCTAATGATCCATGAGCATATGATGTTACCTGCATTTCCAAAGTTCCAACAAGGAAGGGTTCTTAAACCTACACAACAAAATAGTTGCATAAAAGCAAAGCCAAAGATATGGGAAAATCTCTATTCGTGATACAATCCTTTTTGTCACAGAGATAGTATCTCTTCCAAAAACAAACACGTTTCAAAAAAGATGCCAAAAATGTTTTAAAATGTCACAATTTCACCAACAAGAAGATGGGCATCATGAGAACTCCAAATCGACGAGAAAACAATTTTCGGTTAATCAAATTGCTCTACATTGAAATGTGAACAGATCCAATCATAGCTTGATCACCAAATTCACAACATTACTCGAAGTAACTATGAAGCATAACCAGCGAGAAGAAGCTAGAACACATTGATTGAGAATTTTTACCAGAGGATCTATGAGGATCCTTCAAATCGGACCCATCTGAAGGACGGGGCAACAAACCCAAGAACCCGGCGAAGGCGAAGTCGTGGTTTCCGGCGAGAAAGACGTGGGTCTGGTCGGGGTGTTTCTCTGGTAGAGAGATTAAAAAGTCGATGACTTTTCGAGTCTCCGGTCCACGATCGCAGTAGTCTCCGAGGAAGATGACGAGAGCAGAGCTGAATCCTGCAAATCCGACACCATTCTCCAACACCATTCACCACTTCGGATCGACGAAACCACTCGCAGTAGAAGGAAAAACAAATGTCTATCGACGGAAAGAGCGAAGAGAAGAAAGAGAGAAAGAAAAAAAGAGATCCAATAAAAATTATACACCTGGCAGTTAAGAATCGGTTCTTAAAAATCCTAAATAAGGATCGGTTCTTAGTAATTGTGATAATTTTGATTTAATTTTAATCTAAAATAACCTAAGAAACTGACTTAAGAAACCGCATTGATCATGGTATTAGCTCCATCCAATTTTAAGCGACAACATTCTCTGTCACGTCTTGAATAAACTTTCGCAAAGCCGCCTTCGAAGATCCACCGTCCATTAACGCCACGTGGCACTTCTCAGCCATCTCATTCACTCTAATCCTGACGTCACTATTCTGCTCCATCACACGCCTTATCGCTCTCTCTATATCCTCCGCCGTAACCGTCTCCATCTCTCCGGCCAATAAATCTCCTCTCAAGAACCTCCGTATCTCCACCGCCAGTCCCAGCTCCTCCACCATCTCGAACGCGTTTACCTTCTGCTCGGCGTATAACGGCCACGTCACCATCGGAACGCCGAACCACAAGCTCTCAAGCATTGAGTTCCACCCACAGTGAGTGACGAATCCTCCGATCGCCGGTTTCGCTAGCACCGCCACTTGTGGAGCCCATCCGATTATCTTCCCTCTATCCGATGTCCGATCAAAGAATCCTTCCGGTAACACTTCCTCCAGATTCGTGTAATCTCCGGGAAGCTCCATCATTATGTCCGGCGATGCGCGACGGAGAGACCAGAGAAACCGGTGGCCGCTTCGATCGAGCGCGACGGCGATCTCTCTCGTTTGCTCCTCATTGAAACCTCCCATGCTCCCGAAACAGAGGAACACAACCGATTTCGCCGGTTGCTCGTCGAGCCACTCCAGAATCTCCGATTGCTTCTCGTCGGAATTGTTAGATCCGTTTTCGAGATGCAACACTGGTCCTACAGGATAAGCTTGAGGAAGATCACCACCATCACCGGAGAAAAGTTTCAGAGCGTGTGGTTCCAGCTCAGCAACTGTATTTACCAAAATACCCTTCATCTTTCTGAAGTTTCTTGCTTGAGCTAGAAAGAAAGGTAGCCACAGCTTCGAAATGAAGATATATGGAAGACAATTCACAGGATACGGACGAGTCAAACACGGAAACTCCAACTCGCCGACCGAGTCATCCAACTCGCTGACGTCATACTTCTTCTCGTCGAACATCGACTGGAGATGAAGCGTAATTCCAAGAAACGTAGCGTTCGATGTGTACACCAAATAACTCGGGACCCCGAACTCGTTAGCTAGATCTACCATCGAGGTGCAGAACATGTCGACGACGAATCCGGCGAGGCGCGGCGGCGAGTCGACGAGTTTCGCGACTGCATCTCTCACTTGCGGCTTTTGATTCTCGATGTAGACCTGAGTAGGTATTGAATCTCCGGTTGGTTTTTCAGCGACGGAGATGGTAACGTAGCGGAGGCGGTCTTGAGACGCCGTGAAGAGGGATGCGATAGAATCACCGGCGTCTTCACCGGAAGGGTGAGGAATGATGATCACGGTGATCGAAAGGCGATCGTCGCTGCTGACGAGTTGCTTCGCTAGCTCGACGGTTGACCGGAGATGACCAATTCTCGGCGTCGGAATGAACACGAGCTCAAACTTCATTTATTGGTTTATCTTTCTATCCCCTTTTTGTGTTTTGGAAATTTTGGTTGATTCGCCAGAAATAGTAAAGGTATGTTTTATACAGTAATTAAGTTGTTTGTTGGGTCACGTAAGATTGGCCCATATAGTTTTGATTGGGCCAAAAGAAGCCTAAAATAAAATGCAGCCGCCGAAGGAAACCCTAATTCTCAGATGAGTTTCTGTGTATTTATATGGTTTTTCGTCTTCTGCAAATCGTAGTATCTCTCACTCTTCTGAAGAAAGTTGGCGATTTTAGGGTTTTGTGAAAAGTGATTTTTGAAGTTTTTTGGGTGTGGAAGGGTTTTATGGTGATGATACAATTATGTTGTGGACTAGAGTTTCAGATCTGGGCACTTCACCCAGAAGTTGAAGAGTAACCCTTGGCTGTCTGAGTAATTCCCTTTCACACCCATTATATGAAATCTTTCGATTGATTTGAAAAATTACTTTTTTTTGGTTTGGATTGATTTTATTCTTCTTTTTTTGTTTTGTTAGATGGTTTATATAAGCTTATGATGATAAAAAACAATTATCTTAGCGGATTTCAGTGAGGTTTATTGTTAAACAATGGTTCAATGATCTGAATTTGTTACACACACTGAAGCTTTTTACCAAAGTTTTTGTTTTGTTATATTATTATATATATTTTGAATGCGATGATGAGAGAAAAGCACGAAGAGTGTAAGAAGAGCAGTGGACAATAACAAATTCTCAAAAAGGGTTTGTTTTTTGCCGTGAGCTTTCCTAATTAAACGACTTCTCCTTCCACTGAGCATTTGGTAATTTATTTAGTTTTCCCAATCGAAGATAATTTTTGAGTGTTTTGTTTTCTCTTTGGGCGTCCATTACCAATTCTGAGAGATAAACACAATTCTTTTAGGTATAATGGCTTGTGACGCAATACTAAATAGTTGTGGTATATCCTGATCATCTTGCTTTCTTATCTGTCTTTTGATCCTGGAAATGCCTCGCACATCTTAAAAATATCTTTCTGCGTGTTGTCTCTGAGTCTGAGGTATCCCATTTAACATCTTCATCCCTTTTAGATTTTTGTATCATCTTCCACCGGAGCAGTGTTGGCGACATTTATGGTATGTAGATGGAAGATAGAGCGAGAGTTTAAAAAAGGTGAAGCTGTTAAGGTAGTCATCTGAGGAGCTTGAGATTGATGTGAAGCAACCACGTAGTACCTAATTCATTCATGGATTTTAGAGATTACTCTAATGTAAGAGTTTAAAGGAGATAATCTCTTAAGGTAGTGATCGAAGAGGATGAGATTGATGGATTTCGGAGTTGCATTTCTTGGAGAGCTTCAATTGGTCGATGATTTGTAGGTGTTGTTGCAGTTGTCTTTCTTGCATTTTTTAGAAAACTATTTGAAACATGTAAAAAAGCATTAATGAAATTCTTTCGAATAACAAACTGGTGTATCTTTTGGTCATTTTGTGTTCAATTTATCAAATTATTATTATCAGGCCTGCTCAAATCTTCCAAAACCAAAAATCTTTTTACTCATTGAGACACAAAATACAAGTAAGAACGAGGAAACCAAAAATCTTTTTACTCATTGAGACACAAAATACAAGTAAGAAAGAGGAAACCAAAAATTTTAGCAAACGGTTTTGATGGATAGAAATCATAACTCATGTTCTCCAAAACAATTTTTTTTATATATTATCCGTTTGAATTATTTGTACTTAGGTCGAATGAAATAAAAATTTCTAAAAGGTATGATAAACGCATAGTTTTTGTTTTAAAGCTAAGAAACAGTTAATACATATTGATAAAATGAATTATATTGGTGGCCTGATTGTGCTTAAAATGAATCTTGTTAGTGGCATGACTAAATTCTCTACTATTTCTAGTTTAGTGATGAATGTGGTTCGGAACAAGTCTTATTATTTGTCGTAATTTGCTTCGAACTAGTCTTATTTGTAGGATGTTTTGAATAACAAAGATATATATTTTGTTCCTCGGAAAGGAAAACGTGGTTGAATGAATCTGTACTTACTTACGACAGAAGACATTCTCACGTTTTAATCGATATCTAGAAGTTTCTTGCGAGCCACACACGTGAACAAAAGAATCAACCTAAAACTCCGAACTCTAGGGTCAACCACATAGGACATAAAAAAATCAAACTAACAAAGTATCACACATGCCCACGTGACTGAAATCCACGTGGACCTCGTATTACAGAATAAAAACAGAGCAAAGCCTCGTNAGATATATATTTTGTTCCTCGGAAAGGAAAACGTGGTTGAATGAATCTGTACTTACTTACGACAGAAGACATTCTCACGTTTTAATCGATATCTAGAAGTTTCTTGCGAGCCACACACGTGAACAAAAGAATCAACCTAAAACTCCGAACTCTAGGGTCAACCACATAGGACATACAAAAATCAAACTAACAAAGTATCACACATGCCCACGTGACTGAAATCCACGTGGACCTCGTATTACAGAATAAAAACAGAGCAAAGCCTCGTACACGTTTATTGCTGTGAAGAAGTATGGAGGCTCGATGCGACTACTGTGGAACCGAACAGGCATTGGTCTACTGCAAATCCGATTCGGCTAAAGTCTGCTTAAACTGTGACGTTTCTGTACACTCGGCGAATCCTCTGTCCTTGAGACACACGCGATCTTTGCTCTGTGAGAAATGCTTCTCGCAACCCGCTTTGGTTCATTGTCTGGATGACAAAGTTTCTCTCTGCCAAGGATGTCACTGGACCGCAAGTAACTGCTCCGGTTTAGGACACAGGATTCAAAACCTGAACCCTTACTCTGGTTGTCCTTCTCCAGCAGATTATGCCAAGATTTGGTATTCGATTTTAGAACCTTCGGTCTCGAATTCGGTTTCTCCACTTGATGATTGCACCAAGATGAAGGAGTTAAAGGATTGGGATGCTTTATCGACTTCCACGGTTACACAAATTCAGAATCTAAAGGACCATTCTTCTTTCTTTTCCAAGGAATATAATCTTCCTAATATGATAGAGGAGGTAACGTGTTGTTTAAGTAATATCTTAAAATGTTTAGTCATGAAGAAGAACACATAATTTCATTTCTTTTTTTTTGTAAAAAAAGACAAAAAGTTTCCATTATGTGTGCAGGAGTGTTCTGGTTTGGATCTATGCGACGGGATTAATTTGGATGATTTGCCGTTAAATTTCAACGCAAGCGATGATATTATCGGATGTTCATCACTTGATCATACCAAAAGTTACCAATATAATGAGGATTCTTCAAAGGTCTCTCTTTAGCCTTTGGTTTCTCATCAATCTCTTAACCAATTCCGTCTGATTAAACATTTGTTTCTAACAAGTTAATTCAAATTACGCCTCAGGAAGAGAAGAGCATTGGCCTTCCTTCTCTGCTGCGTTCTGCTTTATCCGGGAACGTTGTTCCGAGTTTGTCACTTTCGATGTCCAACATCACAGGAGAAAGCAGCGCAACTGATTACCAAGATTGCGGAATTTCGTCAGGGTTCCTGATAGGAGATTCGCCATGGAAATTGAATAAAGAAGTTAGGTTGAGTCCAAAATCAAGGGATGAAGCGAAAAAGAGATACAAGCAAAAGAAATCAAAGCGCATGTAAGTTTCGAATTCGTTGTAAGAAACAGAGTCAGTATCATGCTTTTGCAGAACAGAGTTCTTAAGAAACAGAGTCAAGGTCATGTCTTTTAAAACAGAACTTCTTGAGGATCAATTTCTGATATTTTGGTGGGGTTTTTTTCGCGTTTGTTTTTTTTAGGTTTGGGAAGCAAATACGATACGCATCACGCAAAGCAAGAGCTGATACGAGAAAACGGGTGAAAGGAAGATTTGTGAAATCTGGAGAAACTTTTGAATAATGAACTCGAGGAGGTCCTCCTGATTAAAGACAAATCTCACTCCCTCCACGGGATTAACAGTTTCTTGTGGGAGAAGTAACGAATTTAATCTTCAAGATCAAATCACAAAACCTTAAAAGCGCCGTAAATGGTGATGCAAAATGTAGAGAGAAAATCCCGAAATTTGCCTTTGATTAAGCATAATATATCAATTTTTTGGGGGGTTTTATTACTGACACTTTTTAAAACTTTAGTAAAATATAACTTATTTCACTAATTGAAATAACAAAGTATTCGTTACTATGTTTGACACTTTTTTTTGGGTTTCGTTACTATGTTGACAATTTAATTGAAGTTTCGTTACTATCTTGACATTTTTTATAACTTTAATAAAATATAACATTTATTTCACGGTTTGACATTTTTTAAAACTTTAATAAAATATAATATTTATTTCACGGTTCAACTCAATTTTATCTATATACAGTACGTCGTGTACATTAATATACGGTACACGATATAGCAATAAATCGGATAAAATCATCTTTTCACTCAAAAAAAAATGACAACTATTTTTAACGTGCAATTATGTCATTTATTTTTGTTAAGCATAATATTACAATTTTTTTATTAATCATCAGTCGCTCCTTAGTTTTAACTTTTAATAAACCCTACAAGATGTGATCTTAATTACGAGAAGAAAAAGGAAAACAAACAAAAATCAGAGAAACACAAAGGGGACTTAGTAATGTTCTTCACACCTCGTGCCGTCGTCCTTGACTCCTTATCTCCGGTAAAACAACATTGAAATCAATCTCCGACAAGACAACGACGAGTTAATTTCAGACAGGACGTGCAGATCACGCGACGAACATGTCTCCGAGCAAGAAAATTAGCAGAGTGGACCCATCGATCGCATTTCCTACAGAGGAAAGCCGCGTCTGCCTCGCAATACACGGCGGCCTTTTCGCTGCAGAGCTCGCAGTTCACCGGAGCTCTGATTCTCTCAGTGCAGAGTCTCCGGCATCCTCCGTCGTCGCTTCTTCTCTCTTCTTTCTCGATTCCTCTACACATTTTCTCTTTCTATTTGTCTCTCTCTCTGGTGTTGAAGATTTGATTTATATATTAAAGCATATGGATATCTTCTTTTTGAGTCATTAAACAGGTTTTACACGTGGCAAAATATTGACCTAATATTTTGACGTAATTAGCCCCTAGAGGACATATTTGTCAATAATTATAGCTTTCTTTTCTCCACCAGACGATCTCTCCTCCTCATGTTGGATGCACAAGCTTCGAGAGCAACTTGTAGTTGACTAGTATAATGACTCACATCATTATTGTGTTTTTTTGTGGTCTATAGAAAAGTTGTATATAAAATCGGAATACATTAATGATTAAACGACTGTGGAAGTTTTTAATTTAAAATCAGAGCGCGGATATGAAAATGATTATAGAACAAATTTTTTTTCGAATTGGCATTCTCATTGATTAAGCATAATATATAGTTTTTTCGATTATTTACGAGGCACTAATCAAGCATTAGGAACCGTCTATTGTCTAGATCGTTTAAACGACTATCATACACAACTGTTTCTAGGAACCGTGATTAATTGATACCACACATAGTTATAACCTATATAGTTAGATTATAAGAACTNATTTGAGTTTTAGAACGGTGTTTAATGATTTTCATGTTTGTTTATATATCTCAGCAATTCCTCGTTCCGTGCAAATTTTCTTGGAGTCTAACGCCCTTAATCCATTGTTTTAAATCGTTATATATTTTTCTACACTCTAAAACCAACGAACTCATTTTTGACTTAACTCTACTTTCCTCTAGCATATTTGTAGCATAATACTTGGTCTATATCGATTTAATCCCTTAATGATTTGTTGTGCACTTACACTATTAGTTTAGGGTTAAAACTGAAGTTTATCAAGTTTTTGGCGTCATTTTTGAGTATCAATAGCGTTACCTACGAGTTTAGGACTAAAGTTTAGTCTAAATTTTTTTTATATTCTTAAAACATTTTTTTCTTTTTTATTTTGAGAAAAAGCAAGGCCAGATCAAGCAAGGATAAGTGACGTGTGTCTGGTTTTACCTTAAGACACAACGACATAGCTACGAGTGCATATCGATCAATTAGTATTTAAAAATCGAATGCAATGAAACAAGAGTACACAATGGAACCCCTAAACTAAGAATCAAGCTAAGTATGCACATAAAAGGGGATGGTTGTTTACAAAATAATAAAAGCACTAAATTAAATCGATTTAAAACAAATAAAGTTAAGGAGTTGGACATTCAGGGAATTTTTAGGGGTTCATGTGCCGAATTATTCAAAGATTATTCCTAGAGGCATTGACATAATCTTTTCGTTCTATAACCCAAATCACTAACTAACCCATTCTTGTGGCGATAATTAACTTTGTCTAAACAATCCTATTACAACTCTCACAGTCAATAACAAAGAAAGACAAGCATGGAATGGCAGATTCAATATGTTAACCTAACTCAGTAACTCAACTCTCGTAGGTTAAAGCGCTAGGCCCATCTCAGATCAGATCAAAACAATAACTCAAGTAGTGTGCAAGCCAAAATCGTTCAAGTTCAGTTTACCAAATGATCGGTAAAGAAACATGCATTAAGAACAGATCTAGATGAAGAACTACTTCAACTTATCAAAAGCGCCACTCTATTTCTAAACATTATCTATCAAAATCGAACCATGAAATCCCCTTAAGAAACCCTTAGTCCCAACAAGAGATCTACTCAGACATGATAAATGAAATCAAAACAAAATCAGAGGCAAACATTATCATAATCATAAATAGAATAAAAAGAGGGTTCATAAAAACTTCTCTAATCGCAGAGATGAGAGGAGATCTCCTTCTCCCTTACAAGATACGTAAAAGTAATTAGAAAACCTAAAAGAAACTAAAATACTTTGGATAAGTTGTAACTGTGATGTCTTGTTGATTTTCGTGGCCCCTCTGTGATTTTATAGTGGTGTAGGTCGGTTAGAGCAAATCTCCAATGTTTTAAGAAGATTTCGAACAATTATGGAAATTTCCTTTTTCTTGGAGGGAACCGATCGATCAGGGGGCTTATCAATCGATTGGCTCATCAAATCAAGGGTAGAGAGTTCAGGTGCATTGATGATCGATCAACTATGGGTGTGATCGGTCGATCATCTTTTCTTCTCCCCGGCTTGCTCCATTTCGATGACAGACGTCAAACCAATATTCAATGAAATAAGCATATCTTGAGATCTAACTGTTGGATTTGCTTCAAACCACTTGGACGTGAAAGGTAACATTCACATCTATCATGTGGNCAAATCTCCAATGTTTTAAGAAGATTTCGAACAATTATGGAAATTTCCTTTTTCTTGGAGGGAACCGATCGATCAGGGGGCTTATCAATCGATTGGCTCATCAAATCAAGGGTAGAGAGTTCAGGTGCATTGATGATCGATCAACTATGGGTGTGATCGGTCGATCATCTTTTCTTCTCCCCGGCTTGCTCCATTTCGATGACAGACGTCAAACCAATATTCAATGAAATGAGCATATCTTGAGATCTAACCGCTGGATTTGCTTCAAACCACTTGGACGTGAAAGGTAACATTCACATCTATCATGTGGCGGAGATTAAGCACGATCCATTGGTGAGAACTTCTCCATCTGATGTGAAACGTTTGATGCTTAAAAACTGTACGTGTCCGATCTCCAAAATGTTCATTTTACATCATTTTTCATCCAAATTGCTCATATTTCATGCAAAGACTCTAAAAAGACTAAAAAACACCAATAAAATGTCAAAATAAAGAAGTTTTTTTTATTATTAAAAACCCTTTTAAAATCATAGTAAAAACCGGTAAAATATAGAGTATATCAATGAGTGACAACAATCAGAATCAGCTCGGTCAAATTCCTCAGTTATCCTCTTGCTCCAATCTATGAGCAAGCTCTTCTTGATCCACAAGCTCCAGCCTTTAGTCAACAGGTTCCTCGCAATGCTGGACAACCACGAACACCTACTACCAGAGGCAGCCTCAACACCGTACTCCACATGCATTCTATGATGCAATTATACCACCTGCCATTCAGAGATAAGACTATGAGATCAAGTCTCATATCATACCTTTAGTCAAGCAGCATTTGTTTTCAGAGAATTGCATGGATCACAATTAGCTTTGAGGAGATTTGCACCACAATTAGCTTTAATAGCGTCCCTGCAGACTTTGAACGATGTTTTCTAAGTGGTAGGAGGCATAAGAAAATTGATGATAAGAGCGATATTGCTTGACTTTTTTTTTTTTTTTTTTTGATTGAACCGTGAACTTAGAATTGAAAAATAATTTAGTGGAATAAAACTTCTCTGATATCGTTGATGAATGGTTCCAATCAAAGCATTTTTTTTGGACAATTACAAATTCATTATAAGACCCAATGGGCATTTGCCGATTACATCAGTACGATTAAAGGTCTGAGATACAAAGGTAAAAGAGAGAGATTGGAACAAGAATGAAACATGCTTGAAAATGTGAAGAAATTACCTTTATACGAATGCCTGCTTGGATTAATCGGAGCTCTTGATTGTCGGATTTGATATCAATCAAAGCATTATAAACAAGAACATTTTAGTGGAAAGTTATTACACTATGAATTTTTTCATTGCTTTAAATAAGGAAATTGGAATCATCCGATTCTTGTATAACTGGAAGCAAATATATAGTGAAAACAAATAACAAAGGGAAAAGTAAACGTGAGCAACTCTGCCTCTAAAACTTAGGTAATTGAGTGATGCTCTGATTATTAGCAACTAAAGATAATAAAAGGAAAAGGACCATCGAGTCAATGCCTTGTGTTGTGCTATCGATCAAGCGTCGAATAAGTTAACAGAATCAAAGGATCTTTGGTTGTAACAGTCAAGGTTTCCTCCAGGGTTAACCCCAAATATGTTACAATATCTCTGATAAAACCCTATACGATCCGCGACCCTCGCGTCTTGGCCATGTCCACACTCGATTCCTCCGTTGATTAAATATTTGTAATCACTCCGTATCCTGGTAATCTCCCCGCGGCACGGTCAGCGTCCGAGGGCTGCCACTGGCCGACGATCACGGCATGGCACGACGGTTTGGGAGACTGAGGAGTCATCCAGAACCAAATGGCGGTTTTGAAGGCGATCACTGGGTCGGTGGTCACAATGTCTGGGTTGTTGAGTAAGTCAGCTCCTATGGCTCTCCCGCATGGTCCGTAGTTGAAATTCCATGACAGTTGGATCGGTCCTCTTCCGTAGTAGCGTTTCCCTGATGCGCATGGCCACGTGGCGCTTGGTGAGCAGTAATCAGAGAGAGGATTCTGTTCTTGCTTGAAACAATATCCCCACGAATATGGTCCGTCTGGTGCGGTGGACCACCCGCCTGCACATTTAACCGTCCATTTCATTATCTAAATAATTTGTAATTTATAAAAAAATTATGACATGTAAAAATAATTGTAGAAAAAGCTGTGATAAGATTTATTCAGTCAATTTGTTTTTTAAAATTAAAGAATTTTTAATATGTACTATCCACTAGTCTAAAAAGTGGTATAGGCGGCTGCTTTTGCGGTGTCTAGGCGGGTGTTAGGCGTCCACAGACCGTGGCGATTATCTCCTAAGCGTTGTCGTTGTTATTGTTATTAGGCGGTTTTAAGTGGCTTTAGGCGGTCCTAGACAGTTCTAGACGGTTCAAAAAAATCATTAATTAACATTTATTTATTTTGTTCGGTATAGTTTTTGAATTTTTAACTACATATCATTAGATTTATAAGTTTTAATTTCATAAATACATGTTTATAAAAGTTTATATGTTGTTTTTTATGAATAGAATGAATGTTTTTGTCTAATTCTCATTCAATCATTTTTCATATTGATGTTTTTGTCTAATTCGAATATATGATATTTTTAATGTTTTAGTTTTGATATTAATGAGATTTCTTTTGGTTTTTGTGTGTAATTTGAATGTTAAATCTAGTTTTAAGATTTATAATATTTCATTTTTATTATTTATGAGCTAGCCATGATATTTCATATGTTGTACTCTATAATATATATATAATATACTAATTTATCTTGTTAATGTCTAAACTGCCTAAAATCGTCTAGGTTCCGACTAGGCATTCTAGGCGTTAGACGTTATATCACCGTCCGTTTAGCGCCTAGAACACTGGTACTATCATATGAAATCTATATTAATTATAAATTAAATTTTAATTATCAATGGACGAGCATACGGGAAAAGTTCAAAATAAATAATCTTTCTATTTTTGTTTATTTATCTTTCATGATAATTGAAATATTCACTAAATATTTTAACTTAGGGTATTTATTAATTTAAACCAGAAGTGTGTGGATCAATAGTTTGTTCAAATGGATAGAAAACTCGTCATGTGGTCAAGGTCAAGGATTGAGTTCTAACATCTACGAAAATCATTTTGGTTCCTTCTTCTAAAGATCAACAACTTTCATAACAATCTCTACTATAAATATACATTCGGAAAAATAATTTATATATGTGAATACAAACTCAATCATAATCTCTTAAACAAAAAAATCTCAATCTTAATCTCGAGTTACGTATAAAACTAGTTTTAGCTTAATTGATACTATATATATTATATTGTTACTTAAAATTTTACATCAAAATATCCATGAATATCTCATATGAAAATCCATTAAAAATTCAATAATAATAATTTTACACTGATAATTATGTATCGAGGAAAAAAATATTAGAAACCGGTTGGGCTGTAGGAATTTTCTAAACCAATTATTCGAAACCGGTTGGGCTATAGGAAAAAATATTCCAAACCGGTTGGGCTGTAGGAATTTAAATATTAAGGAGTAAACAAATTACACACTGATAATTATACACTTATACAAAAGGAGTATAATTGGTGGGCTGTAGGAGATTTCTACATCCTTTACATCATTTGTTCCCCAATCACTCTTAATACCTACAACTTTTTACAGCTTTATTTTGTTTTTGTTCATGTTTTACTTTTTTTATTCCTAAAACAATTATTTTGAGACTTTCAAAGGTTATAGGCTTTTTCGTACAACAAAAAGAATTAAAATTACAGCAGAAAAACCTACCAACTAAATTATACAGCAATTAATCTACAACTACAACATAACCAATCATCCACTTAATTTATACTTCCTCTGTTTCTTAAAAAAAGAGGTTTTTTATCTTTTATTTTTGTTTTATAAAGATAAAATTTTATAGGTTGTAAACTTCAAAAAAAACAAATTTATAGGTTGTAAACCAATAGTAATTCAATAAACCAATAGTACTTCCTATAAAAATGAAATGAATTTATCTCAATAGTAATTCATTATTAACTCAATTCAATATACTCAATAGTAAAAATCTTAAGTTGTAAACTTCAAAAAAACAAAATGAGTTTATTGAAGTACTATTGGTTTAGAGTTGTGGGAAATTATTTAGTAAAAGATGATGTATTTTTTTTTTGTAACCGGTAAGATGATGTATTTATAATCAAGTTTTAATTTTTTTTTTTTAATATGTGTGAAAATTCTAATAAATATATTAATTAGAATCAGAGGAAGTAATTGTACCTAAGTACAACATGGGACCAAATATGTAGTATATTTATATACTGTCACAAAATATCCTAGACAAATCACACAATTTTCAACAATTTAAGCAAAACTATTTTTATTAATCGTAAAAGTAAACGTTGTTGACAAAGAAAAGGTAGAAGTAAACGTATTAAATTTTGCTTCTGAACTTGCAAAAGATTATCAAACTATTAAAATATTGTTCTAATTCAAAACTGTGATTTTCTTATAAATATTATTTTCATGATATAATTAGTGATTAGTACCGGTGGTTTCGAGAGAAGTTTGGGCAAAGAAGGCGGCGATCTCCTTCTTCCTCGTGGCGGTGTCTCCGGTGGTGCCAAAGCCGGGGAAGGACTTAGCGACCGTAATAAAGACATCGTAAGTGTAGAAACCTCTAGCAGGACAAGTAGCGTCGTTCATGTGCTTAAGCATCTCGTCGAACTGAGATCTTGTAATGATGCTAGAAAGATCGCCGGTGGGGCCAGGAGGAGCACTGGCTTTGGCAGCCAGGCTGCTTACAGTAGGGTTCGGTATTGCCGCACCATCCAAACTCGCTGCAGCAGAGACTGTTGGGGCATAGTGCTCCTCCAGCTTGCCGACCACATTGCTCACCGGAGGAAAATGATAAGAGAAGCGAGAAAATGAAAACGAGAAGATAAGTTTTCATTTTGCTTTAAGTTTCATGATTATTTTTGTAGGTAATGATGGTGTATATATAGTAATATTAGGTATGTGAGTGAAAAGAATAAATTAATAAATTTTTTTTGGAAAAGGTCGATATTGCATTTTAGATATTGGTATAAGTTATTTATTGAGTCAATTAGTTAAAAAAACATATATATAATTCGATAATTAACCAAGAGAAAATGTTATTGAATGTGTCATGTGGTGTTTTTATGTTTTAATCTTTTAGTATGGTGCCACTTGACAAAACTATAAAATATTTCTTTTGTTAATGTAAAACAAGTAATGATAGATAATCAGAAAAATACAGATATATGTAAATGGAGAATGTATTGTATATTACATATTGAAAATGTCAATGTATTGTATATTACATATTGAAAATGTCGATCACACTTATATACATGGGAGATGATAGCCTAAATAATTACGAGAACATACATACGAAGCATAATCACTGTAATTGAGAAATCAAAGGAATTGAAATTATTCACTTTCTTTATGTGTGATATTCGTAATACGTCCCTTAAAGATGGAAAGCAAGTTTAAAACAAGAAGATTCATGCTCTAAAAAAGTTATTGACACAAACAAAATCTAAATAAAATAGCTCATTATAAGCTTTATTGTACATAAAATAAAAAAAATGGAAAGCTTAATTTAGAGCACCAATAACAAAAGGATTTGAGATTGATATATTGAAAAGAGGAAGAAGAGAGTTGCACAAATTGCAACTCCCAAAGTTACATCTTTTCTTCTCATTACACACATATATATGAATCTATCTTGTTGAAAACCCTAGTTACATGGGCTAATGGACTTGTCATGGGTCAATAATATTGGACGTCTTTGGATGCCTTAATACTCCCCCGCAAACTTAGCGTAGGATGCGAAGCTAAGTTTGGAAGCATAAGTGTCGCGGTTTGAGAAAGAGAAGAGAGCTCGAAGCAAGTTCATTTGAAATAGTCAATAGCCTCACTTCACCATTAAATTAGTCATTAGTGTAAGATATATTCAGGTTTATCTTTGTTGCCTATTTATCTCACGAAGAGTTCGAGTTTTCTTTACTTCGTTTAACTCCCCTAAACTGTCTCATAATGAAGGTGAGTCTTCTTCCGCATCTAACGACACACTACTCACTCTCAGCCTCTTATCCAACAACTACAACACTATGCTAACTTGCTGCTTTCCATCCATTTGCTAATAACCACCAAAAATCTGCATTTCAACAATCTGTTTTTCTCTTTGACATTTTACCAAACACTTTGTGTGCGCTCAGAAGAAACCTTGTATTTGCCACTGAAATCACAGAAACTTGCATCCTAAAATCATCCTTATCCGAACCCAGTAGCAACCTACTTCACTTTAGCTTCTCAATTCCAACCTAGATATCTAAAACCAGTTGACATGTCTTTCTCAAACTATCGCACAATCTTCTTCTTCTTTGCTCTGTCTTAGAATTAAAGTACCTAAACATACCTTCTGATGCTTGAGACAATAATCAGAACGCCATCTTCCTCGCAAGATTTCCAAGTTTAATCGACACTTGTCGGCCAAGTTTGATCGACACTTGCCGCGCAAGTTTTAAACCGAGTTAGTGGCGAACTGATGGGACTGTTTAATCAGACCTAAGCACTAGGAGCTACATGAGTAGCCTGCGCACTCACTGATCGACCTGGACCCAACGAACGACACGTCAAAAGGCTGCTGGTTTAGTGCGCGACAAAAGGAATCTGCCGCGTTTACATCAACAACTCGTCCCTGTTCGATCTCAACCGTAAGCTTATGAGTCCAGTCAACATCTTTTGGCGAGCTAATGTCTTGAAGTTTATCAGCTACAGTTTTGGAAGATAGAGACCAATAGAATTTCAGATATATGAGAGAAAAACTTTCCGATAGAAAAACACTAGGCTTGGGGTCTCAAGATTTCACAAGGAAGAAAGGCTAGAAACTGGTTAAATAAAACCCATAAATCCCATAAATCGACTGAACCCTGATACCATGAAAGCAAGTTTAAAACAAGAAGATTCATGCTCTAAAGAGCTTATTGACACAAACAAAAACTAAATAAAATAGCTCATTATGAGCTTTATTGTACATAAAATAAAAGAAATGGAAAGCTTAATTTAGAGCACCAATAACAAAAGGATTTGAAATTGATATATTGAAAAGGGGAAGAAGAGAGTTGCACAAATTTCTTCTTGGGGTCTCAAGATTTCAGAAGGAAGAAAGGCTAGAAACTGGTTAAATAAAACCCATAAATCCCATAAATCGACTGANATATATATATGAATCTATCTTGTTGAAAACCCTAGTTACATGGGCTAATGGACTTGTCATGGGTCAATAATATTGGGTTTCTTTGGATGCCTTGATAAATCCAATCTTGGAATATGCTACCTGAAAACGGTCACGTGATAACGATTTCGTGAACATCCACAAGTTAATCATTTCTAAAGACATGAGAAACCCGAAGTATTCCCGCTTGAATCTGATTTCTGATGAAATGGTGGTCGAGGGAAACATGTTTTATATGGGAATGAAAGAAGGGGTTGGCGTAGAGATACATGGCATCCACATTATCACAGTATATAACCAAAGCATAATGAAGTGTAATACCGAGTTCCTTAAGTAATGGACAGAGCCAACGAATCTTCAAAACAGTATTAGAGACATTACGGTATTAAACTTCAGTGGATGAACGAGTTACACTGCGTTGCTTTTTGGAGAACTAGGGGATATGATTATGACCAATGTATATGACATATGTATTAGTGGAGACATAGTCATCCGTTGGATATCTCCAGTCCACTAAACGTCGGAATAACCATGAAGTGTGAGCGGAGATTTGGCGGAAAGGAAAATCCCATGGGTCAAAGTACCAGCAAGATAGCGTGGAATTCTTTTGACGGCATGCCAATGATCCGTAGTCAGGCGATGCATGAATTAAGAGAGGCATTTGACAACATCGGCAATGTTAGGTCTTGTGAACGAAAGATATTGTAAGCTTCCAACAATAGATCGATATTGAGTGGCATCATCAAGAGTTGTGCAACTGGTTAGTGTGAGCTTTGGTGATGATTGTAGCGGTGTGGAGACTAGCTTAGCATTAGTCATCTTGTTTTTGGCGAGAAGAACGAGAATATATTATTGTTGCATAAGATATAAGCCATGGTTGGCCGTGTAGCTTCAAATAATGAAGATCCATTGGATCTTTTATGGAGAACCGATCTGGGAGAGATGTTAGAATATATGTAATAAGTTTAAGATCATTTCCTGTTTTATCACATCATTGACATAGGCCAGAACATAGGTGAATGTGGTGCCGCGAATGTTGATGAACATCGTGGCATCGGAAAGGAAGTTGGTGAATCCGGTGTTGAGGTGTAATTTGAGTGCCATGTACCACGCCCGTGGAGCTTCCTTAAGCCCATAAATTGCTTTCTTTAAACGACACACATGATTTGGCCAGTCAGTGTCAATGCAATTTTCTATACGACCTGGATTATTGCCTGAGACATGTATTCTCTATAAATAAATATTTCTCTCCATGGAGAAAGGGATGAACACTTTTTTCCTACACACATTATACTTGACGCTTCTAATAAGCGACAAACCTAATAAATTTTGCCTTCTTCTGGGAAAATTTGAAAGATCCCTCTGATCACAACTCATCGGCCTTTGGCCAACTTTCTCTCGAAATCATCAGATATAGCCCACTAAACTCACCAGATACTTTGCGGACCCATTTTCCCATTGGGCCCAAAGTCACTAAACCCATTTTTTCCCGTTTTCCGACTCATTTCTGGACCTGACGCCCAAAAATTGTGGTCCCTTTCTTTATTGTTTACTAACTTGAGCGTCCGAGAGTCTTCAGAAAACACCCCACCATTGTGTTTTTCGGGCCCTGACGCGTTGTTGTATTTTGTAGGAGATATGCTTCCCCAAATGACGAAAAAACTTTGAAACAATATATATATATAGGGAATGATTTCATCTTTTGTTTTTTTTGTTCTTCCATTAGGGCATGCTTTTTGTCAAGAAACCTTAGAGGTTGTAAAGGATTTCTTATTTAATACAATATGAAGGCATTGCCTTATATACAAAGATGTACTAGGTTATTCTACATCTAACATTAACAACTTAGTCGAGGCCAAAATATGGCCCAATACCCCCCCCCCCCCCCCCAGGTGGAGTGTGGAGGTTACAAACACCCAGCTTGATCAAAAACTCTTAAAACTCCTTCCGACCCAAAACCTTTGTCATGATGTCCGCAAGCTGAGATGTCGTCGAGACGTGTTCAGTGGCAATCGTTCCATGATATACTTGGTTTTTACCGTTTTTAATACATGTTTTGGTGCTTATTTTGAGTATTTTATCGAGTCAAAGTTCGTTTTTAGAGTTTTTAGTCATTTATTTAGTTATCTCAGGTAAAAAGGTGTTTAAGGAAGAAATTGGAGTTACGCGGACAAAAACGCATGGAATCGTGCTGAAAAGAGCAAAATCGATCGATGCAAGGATTGCATCGATTGATGCAACACCATAAGAGAAGTCCAAATCGATCGATGCAAGGAGTGCATCGATCGATGTGATGTTGCCAGAGAAGTTCAAATCGACCGATGCATAAGTGAGACTGATCGATACAAAACCGGAGCCGATCGATGCAACCCCACCAGAAGATCCACATTCTTGCATCGATCGATGGAGCATGCCCAGAGAATACAAAATCGATCGATGCAATATGTGCATCGATCGATGCAAGTCGGCGAGAAGAAGAAGGAAATTTCTGATTTTCTTGTTTTGCCCCGGAAACTGCATGTTTTGACCTAATTCGACTAGAACCCTATATATACTCTTCTTTTAGCCACTTTGACGGCACAACTTTTTATCGCTTTATTCTCTATTCAGACTTTTGGCTTCAGCAATTTGTAAGCTTTGGAGAAGAATCTCTGCATCTATTGAGAAGAATTCTAAACCTTTTTCTTTCTTTGATTTATATTATGAGTTCTTCATCTCTCTGCTTGTTCTCTGCTACCATGTCTAAGTAGTTTCATAGTTAGGTTTAGGGGTTCAAGAGGATCCATGAATCATCGAATTAGACACATATAAGGAATTATCTTTTGTGGTTTTCTCTTATTGTTGAGTTTATTACTTAGGCTAGGTTGACTGTCTCGCCTCTTATCTAGGGTTTAATCTACACCATGGAAGTGTCGTAGGTTGCTAGGAAGAACATAAGCGAGCGAATTGTCCTTAGCCAACGGAAGTTGATGTTAAGGCGATTCGGGAACATATTGAACCAATTCGTTAATGCTGGTCTAGATATCTAGGTTCAACGGAAGTTAGGATTCTAGGTTGCTAGATTTAGTAATCAATACCACGGAAGTGGATTGGTTAGATATTTATGTTTGAGTTTGAAACTTGTGTTTAATCGTTCCCTGAATAGTTGTCTGATTCATGATGTTTGGATTCCTGCGAATAGACCCTTGGCCTAACGCTTTTCTCTTTATTGAATTTACGTTGCTTTTAATCGTTTTCGTTATTTGCAAATCAAAACCATAATATTGTCTTAGCTTAGTTTTGAATTGTGAGAATTGTAGTGTAACCTTGGTCTCTGTGGATTCGATCCTAAAGTACTGCATTGACAACCGTTACGATTGCCTTAGTAAAAACACTAAAATCAATTTGGCGCCGTTGCCAGTGACCAATAGTGTTACCTTCAATTCTGAATTTGAAATTTAGTTTAAGATTTACTAACATATTATATTTTATTCTCTTGTGTGTTTCAGGTGACTAACCAAAAGCGGGGTAGAGTTACCAGAAGGAAGGGCTCCGAGAACCTTCTTGAGCTCAACAACCAAGAGCTAGCAAGGTTAGAACGTACGAGCAGAAAAGCAAGGTCAAATCCTGTCATCATGGACGATCATAATGACAACCAACAGGATGCTGCAGCTGCCGAACTTCAGAGGCTACAATAGCAAGTGCAGCAGTTACAACAACTGCAATTGCAACAGCAACAACAGCAGCCTGCCATCGGGGACTTGGACACACCTCATGCCTTCTATCAGAACATAGCTGCCATCCGCCCACCAACTATTACGAGGCAAGATTATGAGATCAAACCTCAGATGATCGCATTGGTGAAGCAACACATGTTCCATGGTCTGCCTGCAGAGCATCTGATGGACCATATCAAAAATTTTGAAGAGATCTGCAGCACTACCAAGTCGAATGGGGTACCAGCTGATTACCTCAAATGCAAGCTCTTTCCCTTTTCTCTGACAGACAAGGCACTAAGGTGGCTTAAGTCGCTCCCCGCTGGGTCATTGACTACTTGGGATGAATGTAGAGCTACTTTCTTAGATCACTTCTACACCAAGTCAAAGACAGCTTCACTGCGGAACAAAATCACTACTTTTCAGCAGCATGTAGGAGAGTCTTTCTGTGAAGCTTGGGAGAGGTTTCGAGAGTACCGCAGAGAGTGCCCTCATCATGGGTACTCAGATGAGCAAATCTTGAGCATCTTCTATGATGGAGTCGACTGGGACTACAAAAATGCCCTTAATGCTGCAAGCAATGGAGATTTCATGACCATGACTAAGGAAGGAGCATATCAGTTGATAGAGAACTTGGCTGCAAGTTCTGGAAATCGATGTCCTGAGTACGACATGTCTAAACGGGTCAACATTGTGGATTCACAGAAGATTGATGAGCTGACCGCAAAGGTGAACTTGTTGCTGAAGGGAAATCAGAGAGGTGTGCAATCTTGCGAGGATACAAGAGATGCAATTTTCTGTCAGGGATCAGCTGAAGATGAAACTGATGAGCAGCATGAGGTGAACTACGTTAGTGGACAGGGGTACGTGCAGAACAGAGGTTTCAACCAGAACTACAAAAACCATCCGAATCTGTCCTACAGAAGCCCCAATGTCGAAAATCCCTAAGGCCAGGTCTACCCCCAGCAAGCTCAACAAGCTCAAGGATTTTTTTTTGCGCAAAGCACAAGCACCTCATGTTTTTCTCAGGGTTTCCATGGTCAGAACAGGTTTCAAGGTGGGTTCCAGTAGAAACAACCGTTCAACACTTTCCAGACAACGAAGCATGTCCCGTTCCAAACCCCAGCAAGCTCAGCAAACGACTCTCAGGATGAGCTTAAACTTCTTATGCAACAACTTCTACTAAACCAACAATAATCCGCTAAAGAGATCAATGTCAAAGTTGATAACATGTACAACGATCTCAACGGCAAGTACGAAGCTGTATGTACTCACGTGAAGAAGTTGGACACCCAGGTCGCTCAAACAGCTGAAGCAATCAAGAGACCGCAAGGAGCCCTTCCAGGGAAGGTAGAGCAGAACCCAAGGAACGAGTTTGTCAACGCCATTACACTCAGGAGTGGGGAAGAGCTGGAACCTGTTGCACGAAAAGGAAATGGTGCTGATTTCGTAATTGATCTAGAAGAGGCTAACGAAGAAACAGCCCCAACGGGGAAGGTTCCCACAGATCTAAACGCTGCAAATGAGCCACAAGTGTTGCCACCTCACGTGTCTTCACTCCAAGAGTTCCATACGCTACTCGTCCAAGGAAGTCACACAAGGACCTAGAAGAAGCCAAGTGCAAGGAGATGCTGAATGATCTTGTGGTGAAGCTTCCTCTTGTTGACGCAATTCAGATGATACCTTCATTGAAGAAGTATATGAAGAGCTTGGTGACGAGTAAGGTATCTACTAAAGATAATGTCATGATGGTTACTAAAGGTTGCAGTGCTGTCCTCCAAAATAAGATGCCAAAGAAGCTAGGAGATCCAAGGAAGTTCGTTCTCTCTGTGCAGATCGGGGTAATGACTTTTGCTTGCTCTTTGTGTGATCTTGGCTCCAACGTCAACTTGATGCCATACTATGTGGCTAAGCGACTGGGATTCACAAATTTCAAGCAAACTAAGATCTCCTTAGTATTCGCCGATCGTTCTGTGAAGCTGCCTGTTGGTGTTCTCGAGGATCTACATGTGCGAATTGGGGATGCGTTTGTTCCTGCAGATTTCGTGGTCCTAGATCTAGATGAAGAACCAAAAGATCATCTCATTTTAGGAAGACCCTTCTTGTGTACAGCAGGAGCCATCATAGATGTGAGGAACGGGGGAATAGATCTCCACCTGGGAGACATTGTTATGAAGTTTGAGATGGACAAGATGCTGAAGAAACCTATGTTGGACGGTCAAACGTTCTCAATTGATGACTCACTAGAATTATCTGACGAAATAGTTGAAGAGATTGTAGTGGATGACCCGTTGGAGACTGCTTTGACAAAGGATGAGAGTGAGCATGGGTATATGAATGACGATGCGACTGGTTATACTAAGATGCTGAACTCAAGATAGACAATGGGGAAGATGATCGAGTACATCAGTTTACCTGAGACACCTCCAGCAGGAAGTTTTCCTACGCCTCCTGCTGACCCGTGGAGCGAGCTAAAGGCTCCAAAAATTGAGCTCAAACCAATCCCAGCTGGGCTAAGGTACGCATTTCTTGGCCCTAATTCCACTTACCCTGTGATCATCAATGCTGAGTTGACCAATGTTGAAACTGCTTTGCTTCTGTGCAAGCTTAGAAAGTATCGTTGAGCTTTAGGCTACTCGCTATATGATCTCACAGGAATTTTACATGATCTTTGCATGTATAGGATACATCTAGAGGATGAATCGATGACTTTGATAGAACATCATAGACGGTTAAACCCGAATCTAAAAGATGTTGTAAAGAAAGAGATGATAAAACTTCTAGAGGCGGGCATCATATATGCGATCTCTGATAGTACTTGGGTGAGTACAGTCCATGTTGTGCCAAAGAAAGGCGGTGTAACAGTTATTAAAAATGAGAAAAATGAGTTGATCCCAACTAGAACTGTTACATGGCATATGATGTGTATTGACTATAGGAAGTTGAATGCTGCTACTCATAAAGATCACTTTCCTTTGCCTTTTATCGATCAAATGCTTGAAAGATTGGCTAACCACCCCTATTACTGTTTTGTAGATGGTTATTCCGGCTTCTTTCAGATTCCCATCCATCTAGACGACAAGGAGAAGACTACATTCACTTGTCCTTATGGCACTTTTGCTTATCGCAGAATGCCTTTTGGCTTGTGCAATGCCCCAACAACATTCCAGCGATGCATGATGTCAATTTTCATTGACTTAATTGAGGACATCATGTAGGTTTTCATGGACGGATTTTCTGTCTATGGATCCTCCTTTTCTGTATGTCTTTCTAATTTGTGCAGGGTACTACAGCGCTGCGAGGAAAAGCATATGGTGTTGAAGTGGGAGAAGTGTCACTTTATGGTCAGAGATGGGATTGTCTTGGGTCACCGAATTTCAGAGCAGGGCATCGAAGTGGACAAAACAAAAATTGAGGTGATGACTAGTCTACAACCTCTTGATTCTGTCAAGGGAATTAGAAGTTTTTTGGGACACGGTGGGTTCTACATGAGGTTCATCAAAGATTTCTCCAAGACTGCTAGACCCTTGACTCAATTACTATGCAAGAATGTGAAATTTCATTTTGACAGCGACTGTCTCGAGGCCTTTCACACGATCAAGGGAGCACTTGTCAGCGCACCAATCGTCCAACCACCGGACTGGGAGCTTCCTTTTGAGGTAATGACCGATACTAGCGATTTCGCAGTAGGAGCTATTTTGGGACAGCGAAAGGACAAGAAGCTCCACGTTATCTACTACACCAGCAGAATTCTAGACGACGCGCAGTGCAAGTACGCCACAACTAAGAAGGAGCTTCTCGCCATCGTGTTTGCTTTTGAAAAGTTCAGATCTTATCTAGTGGGGTCTAAGGTTATAGTGCACACCGACCATGCTGCTTTGAAATATCTCCTTACGAAGAAGGATGCCAAGCCCAGAATTCTGAGATGGATTCTTCTGTTGCAGGAATTTGATCTTGAGATCAAGGACAAGAAGGGGATCGAGAATGGTGTTGCAGATCATCTGTCCAGGCTGCGCGTGAATGAAGAGGTTCCTTTAGATGACAGCCTACCTGAAGAGAACGTGTACGCAATCAGTATTGAGCACAGTGACTACTACACACCTTCATGCCACACCGAGCTCCCTGAAATCCCTTGGTTTGGTGAAATAACAAACTACTTGGCTGCAGAGAAAGAACCAAAAGGCTTTGCTGGGAACAAGAAGAAGAAGTTCATGAGAGACATCATACATTATTTTTGGGATGAGCCATACTTATACAAGCAAGGTTCGGATGGTGTCTTTCGCAGATGCGTCTCAGAGGAGGAAATTCCTGGAATTCTTTTTCACTGTCATGGTTCCGATTATGCTGGACACTTTGCCACGTTCAAGACGGTGTCCAAGGTTCTACAAGCCGGTTTCTTGTGGCCGACTATGTTTCGGGATGCACATGCTTTCATCTCCAAATGTGATTCATGTCAGAGGCAGGGGAGTATTAGCAAAAGGAATGAAATGCCACAAAATTTCATCTTGGAAGCTGAAGTGTTCGATGTGTGGGGAATCGATTTTATGGGTCCTTTCCCGTGCTCTTACGGAAATCAATACATCCTAGTGGCAGTGGACTATGTGTCTAAATGGGTGGAAGCACTAGCTAGCCCAAAAAATGACGCCAAGGTGGTTTTAAANCCCCCCCCCCCCCCCCCCCTTCAAGGTGGAGTGTGGAGGTTACAAACACCCAAGTTATTCAAAAACTCTTCAAACTCCTTCCGACCCAAAGCCTTTGTCATGATGTCCGCAAGCTGAGATGTCGTCGAGACGTGTTCAGTGGCAATCGTTCCATGATATACTTGGGTTTTACCGTTTTTAACACATGTTTTGGTGCTTATTTGAGTATTTTATCGAGTCAAAGTTCGTTTTAAGAGTCTTTTAGTCATTTATTTAGTTATCTCAGGTAAAAAGGCGTTTAAGGAAGAAATTGGAGTTACGCGGGCAAAAACGCATGGAATCGTGCTGAAAAGAGCAAAATCGATCGATGCAAGGAGTGCATCGATCAATGTGATGTTACCAGAGAAGGTCAAATCGACCGATGCATAAGTGAGACTGATCGATGCAAAACCGGAGCCGATCGATGCAACCCCACCAGAAGATCCACATTCTTGCATCGATCGATGGAGCATGCCCAAAGAATACAAAATTGATCGATGCAATATGTGCATCGATCGATGCAAGTCGGCGAGAAGAAGAAGGAAATTTCTGATTTTCTTGTTTTGCCTCGGAAACTGCCTGTTTTGACCTAATTCGACCAGAACCCTATATATACTCTATTTTTAGCCACTTTGACGACACAAATTTTTATCGCTTTATTCTCTATTCAGACTTTTGGCTTTAGCAATTTGTAAGCTTTGGAGAAGAATCTCTGCATCTATTGAGAAGAATTCTAAACCCTTTTCTTTCTTTGATTTATATTATGAGTTATTCATCTCTCTGCTTGTTCTTTGGTACCATGTCTAAGTAGTTTCATAGTTAGGTTTAGGGTTTCAAGAGGATCCATGAATCATCGAATTAGACACATATAAGGAATTATCTTTTGTGGTTTTCTCTTATTGTTGAGTTTATTGCTTAGACTAGGTTGACCATCTCGCCTCTGATCTAGGGTTTAATCTACACCATGGAAGTGTCGTAGGTTTCTAGAAAGAACTTAAGCGAGCGAATTGTCCTTAGCCAACGGAAGTTGATGTTAAGGCGATTCATGAACATATTGAACCAATTCGTTAATGCTGGTCTAGATCTCTAGGTTCAACAGAAGTTAGGATTCTAGGTTGCTAGATTTAGTAATCAATACCACGGAAGTGGATTGGTTAGATATTTATGTTTGAGTTTGAAACTTGTGTTTAATCGTTCCCTGAATAGTTGTCTGATTCATGATGTTTGGATTCCTGCGAATAGACCCTTGGCCTAACGCTTTTCTCTTTATTGAATTTACAATGCTTTTAATCGTTTTCGTTATTTGCAAATCAAAACCATAATATTGTCTTAGCTTAGTTTTGAATTGTGAGAATTGTAGTGTAACCTTGGTCTCTGTGGATTCGATCCTAAAGTACTGCATTGACAACCGTTACGATTGCGGTAGTGTGAACTTTAGTTATTAATTGACTTAGTAAAAACACTAAAATCAATTTGGCGCCGTTGCCGGGGACCAATAGCGTTACCTTCAATTCTGAATTTGAAATTTAGTCTAAGATTTACTAACATATTCTATTTTATTCTCTTGTGTGTTTCAGGTGACTAACCAAAAGCTGGGTAGAGTTACCAGAAGCAAGGGCTCCGAGAACCTTCTTGAGCTTAACAACCAAGAGCTAGCAAGGTTAGAACGTACGAGCAGAAAAGCAAGGTCAAATCCCGTCATCATGGACGATCATAATGACAACCAACAGAATGTTGCAGCTGGCGAACTTCAGAGGCTACAACAGCAAGTGCAACAGTTACAACAACTGCAATTGCAACAGCAACAGCAGCAGCCTGCCATCGGGGACTTGGACACACCTCATGTCTTCTATCAGAACATAGCTGCCATCCGCCCACCAGCTATTACGAGGCAAGATTATGAGATCAAACCTCAGATGATCGCATTGGTGAAGCAACACATGTTCCATGGTCTGCCTGCAGAGCATCTGATGGACCATATCAAATTTTTTGAAGAGATCTGCAGCACTACCAAGTCGAATGGGGTACCAGCTGATTACCTCAAATGCAAGCTCTTTCCCTTTTCTCTGGCAGATAAGGCACTTAGGTGGCTTAAGTCGCTCCCCGCTGGGTCATTGACTACTTGGGATGAATGTAGAGTTACTTTCTTAGATCACTTCTACACCAAGTCAAAGACAGCTTCATTGCGGAACAAAATCACTACTTTTCAGTAGCATGTAGGAGAGTCTTTCTGTGAAGCTTGGGAGAGGTTTCGAGAGTACCGCAGATAATGCCCTCATCATGGGTACTCAGATGAGCAGATCCTGAGCATCTTCTATGATGGAGTCGATTGGGACTACAAAAACGCCCTTAATGCTGCAAGCAATGGAGATTTCATGACCATGACTAAGGAAGGAGCATATCAGTTGATAGAGAACTTGGCTGCAAGTTCTGGAAATCGATGTCCTGAGTACGACATGTCTAAACGGGTCAACAATGTGGATTCACAGAAGATTGATGAGCTGACCGCAAAGGTGAACTTGTTGCTGAAGGGAAATCAGAGAGGTGTGCAATCTTGCGAGGATACATGAGATGCAATTTCCTGTCAGGGATCAGCTGAAGATGAAACTGATGAGCAGCATGAGGTGAACTACGTTAGTGGACAAGGGTATGTGCAGAACAGAGGTTTCAACCAAAACTACAAAAACCATCTGAATCTGTCCTACAGAAGCCCCAATGTCGAAAATCCCCAAGACCAGGTCTACACCCAGCAAGCTCAACAAGCTCAAGAAAATTTTTTTGCGCAAAGCACAAGCACCTCATGTTTTTCTCAGGGTTTCCATGGTCAGAATAGGTTTCAAGGTGGGTTCCAGCAGAAACAACCGTTCAACACTTTCCAGACAACGAAGCATGTCCCGTTCCAAACCTCTGCAAGCTCAGCAAACGACTCTCAGGATGAGCTTAAACTTCTTATGCAACAACTTCTACTAAACCAACAACAATCCGCTAAAGAGATCAATGTCAAAGTTGATAACATGTACAACGATCTCAACGGCAAGTACGAAGCTGTATGTACTCACGTGAAGAAGTTGGACACCTAGGTCGCTCAGACAGCTGAAGCAATCAAGAGACCGCAAGGAGCCCTTCCAGGGAAGGTAGAGCAGAACCCAAGGAACGAGTTCGTCAACGCCATTACACTCAGGAGTGGGAAAGAGCTGGAACCTGTTGCACGAAAAGGAAATTGTGCTGATTTCGTAATTGATCTAGAAGAGGCTGACGAAGAAACAGCCCCAACGGGGAAGGTTCCCACAGATCTAGACGCTGCAAATGAGCCACAAGTGTTGCCACCTACACGTGTCTTCACTCCAAGAGTTCCATATGCTACTCGCCCAAGGAAGTCACACAAGGACCTAGAAGAAGCCAAGTGCAAGGAGATGCTGAATGATCTCGTGGTGAAGCTTCCTCTTGTTGACGCAATTCAGATGATACCTTCATTGAAGAAGTATATGAAGAGCTTGGTGACGAGTAAGGTATCTACTAAAGATAGTGTCATGATGGTTACTAAAGATTGCAGTGCTGTCCTCCAAAATAAGATGCCAAAGAAGCTAGGAGATCCAGGGAAGTTCGTTCTCTCTATGCAGATCGGGGCAATGACTTTTGCTTGCTCTTTGTGCGATCTTGGCTCCAGCGTCAACTTGATGCCATACTATGTGGCTAAGCGACTGGGATTCACAAAGTTCAAGCAAACTAAGATCTCCTTAGTATTCACCGATCGTTCTGTGAAGCTGCCTGTTGGTGTTCTCGAGGATCTACATGTGCGAATTGGGGATGCATTCGTTCCTGCAGATTTCGTGGTCCTAGAGCTAGATGAAGAACCGAAAGATCCTCTCATTTTAGGAAGACTCTTCTTGTGTACAGCAGAAGCCATCATAGATGTGAGGAACGGGGGAATAGATCTCCACCTGGGAGACATTGTAATGAAGTTTGAGATGGACAAGATGCTGAAGAAACCTATGTTGGATGGTCAAACGTTCTCAATTGACGACTCACTAGAATTATCTGACGAAATAGTTGAAGAGATTGTAGTGGATGACCCGTTGGAGACTGCTTTGACAAAGGCTGAGAGTGAGCATGGGTATATAAATGACGATGCGACTGGTTATGCTAAGATGTTGAACTCAAGACAGACAATGGGGAAGATGATGGAGTACATCAGTTTACCTGAGACACCTCCAACAGCAAGTCTTCCTACGCCTCCTGCTGACCCGTGGAGCGAGCTGAAGGCTCCAAAAATTGAGCTCAAACCAACCTCAGCTGGGCTAGGGTACGCATTTCTTAGCCCTAATTCCACTTACCCTGTGATCATCAATGCTGAGTTGAACAATGTTGAAACTGCTTTGCTTCTGTGCGAGCTTAGAAAGTATCGTAGAGTTTTAGGCTACTCGCTATATGATCTCACAGGAATTTTACCTGATCTTTGCATGTATAGGATACATCTAGAGGATGAATCGATGACTTCGATAGAACATCATAGACGGTTAAACCTGAATCTAAAAGATGTTGTAAAGAAAGAGATAATAAAACTTCTAGAGGCGGGCATCATATATGCGATCTCTGATAGTACTTGGGTGAGTCCAGTCCATGTTGTGCCAAAGAAAGGCGGTGTAACAGTTATTAAAAATGAGAAAATGAGTTGATCCCAACTAGAACTGTTACATGGCATATGATGTGTATTGACTATAGGAAGTTGAATGCTGCTACTCGTAAAGATCACTTTCCTTTGCCTTTTATCGATCAAATGCTTGAAAGATTGGCTAACCACCCCTACTACTGTTTTCTAGATGGTTATTCCGGCTTCTTTCAGATTCCCATCCATCTAGACGACCAGGAGAAGACTACATTCACTTGTCCTTATGGCACTTTTGCTTATCGCAGAATGCCATTTAGCTTGTGCAATGCCCATCAACATTCCAGCGATGCATGATGTCAATTTTCATTGACTTAATTGAGGACATCATGTAGGTTTTCATGGACGACTTTTCTGTCTATGGATCCTCCTTTTCTGTCTGTCTTTCTAATTTGTGCAAGGTACTACAACGCTGCGAGGAAAAGCATATGGTGTTGAACTGGGAGAAGTGTCACTTTATGGTCAGAGATGGGATTGTCTTGGGTCACCAAATTTCAGAGTAGGGCATCGAAGTGGACAAAGAAAAGATCGAGGTGATGACTAGTCTACAACCTCTTGATTCTGTCAAGGGAATTAGAAGTTTTCTGGGACACGCTGGGTTCTACATGAGGTTCATCAAAGATTTCTCCAAGACTGCTAGACCCTTGACTCAATTACTATGCAAGGATGTGAAATTTCATTTTGACAACGACTGTCTCGAGGCCTTTCACACGATCAAGGGAGCACTTGTCAGCGCACCAATCGTCCAACCACCGGACTGGGAGCTTCCTTTTGAGGTAATGACCGATGCTAGCGATTTCGCAGTAGGAGCTATTTTGGGACAGCGAAAGGACAAGAAGCTCCACGTTATCTACTACGCCAGCAGAACTCTAGACGACGTGCATTGCAAGTACGCCACGACTGAGAAGGAGCTTCTCGCCATCGTGTTTGCTTTTGAAAAGTTCATATCTTATCTAGTGGGGTCTAAGGTTATAGTGCACACCGACCATGCTGCTTTGAAAGATCTCCTTACGAAGAAGGATGCCAAGCCCAGACTTCTGAGAAGGATTCTTCTGTTGCAGGAATTTGATCTTGAGATCAAGGACAAGAAGGGGATCGAGAATGGTGTTGCAGATCATCTGTCCAGGTTGCGCGTGAATGAAGAGGTTCCTTTAGATGACAACCTACCTGAAGAGAACGTGTATGCAATCAGTATTGAGCACAGTGACTACTACACACCTTCATGCCACACCGAGCTCCGTGAAATCCCTTGGTTTGGTGAAATAGCAAACTACTTGGCTGCAAAGAAAGAACCAAAAGGTTTTGTTGGGAATAAGAAGAAGAAGTTCTTGAGAGACATCATACATTATTTTTGGGATGAGCCATACTTATACAAGCAAGGTTCGGATGGTGTCTTTCGCAGATGCGTCTCAGAGGAGGAAATTCATGGAATTCTTTTTCACTGTCATGGTTCCGATTATGCTGGACACTTCGCCACGTTCAAGACGGTGTCCAAGGTTCTACAAGCCGGTTTCTTGTGGCCGACTATGTTTCGGGATGCACATGCTTTCATCTCCAAATGCGATTCATGTCAGAGGCAGGGGAGTATTAGCAAAAGGAATGAAATGCCACAAAATTTCATCTTGGAAGCTGAAGTGTTCGATGTACCTAGAGTAGTGATCAGTGATGGCGGATCTCATTTCATCAACAAAGTCTTTGAAAACTTGTTGAAGAAGCATGGAGTCAAGCATAAGGTAGCCACTCCCTATCACCCTCAAACGAGTGGACAAGTCGAAATTTCCAACAGGGAAATCAAGGGTATCCTGCAAAAGACGGTGAACACATCAAGGAAGGATTGGGCTATCAAGTTAGACGACGCTCTTTGGGCATACCGAACTGCGTTCAAAACACCCTTGCGAACGACACCATTCCACCTTGTCTACGGGAAATCATGCCACCTTCCTGTGGAGCTCGAATACAAGGCAACATGAGCTGTAAAGTTGCTCAACTTCGACATCAAACCTGCTTCTGAAAGAAGGACGATGCAACTACATGAGCTGGAGGAAATACGTCACATGGCCTACGAAAACTCAAATATTTACAAAGAGAAGACCAAGGCCTATCACGATAGGAAGATAATTCCTTGGAACTTCGCTGCAAATGATCAGGTATTACTATTCAACTCTCGCCTTAAACTTTTTCCAGGGAAGTTGAGATCGAGATGGTCCGGACCATTCAAAATCAAGGAGGTGAGACCGTACGGAGCTGTGGTGTTGCTGGGCACTACAGGAAATGAGTTTGTGGTTAATGGTCAGCGCCTAAAGCCATACCTCGCTGACGTAGAAATCACTGGGGATGAAACCATTCCCCTCGGTGATCCATCTCACGCCTAAACGGCTATCAAGTCAAGCTAATGACTTTAAGCAAGCGTTGGGTGGGAGGCAACCCACCGGTACGTTTTCTTTAGCTTTATTTTCCCTTCTATTTTATTTTTATTAAGCCTGTTGTGCCCCCTTCCTAATTTATTTTCACATCGAGACTGTGTGAAGTAAGTCTGGGGGAGGGTCTTTGTCGTTACTAACGCTATTTTCTTTCTTTTGTTTTTCCTTTTGAGTCATTTTAATGTTTCCTTTGAGTCATTCTGTTTTATTGAGTCAAAACTTGTGGGAGATTATGATCACGACCTTTGAATTTTTATGTGATTTGCATCTAAGTGACCATTGTTGCAGAGCCAGTTTTAGACCAGACTAATGGAAAATCTAAAGGCCGACCAGCTAATCAGAGGCATCCATGTTTCCAGAGAAATTCGAACCGAGGATTTGGTGGCAAACACCATCAATAGTCGTGTCTCGTAAACCTTGATAAAAAAATATACCCAAAGAAAAGAAAATGAGAAAAGAATAAGTCTGGGGGAGGGAAAAAGTACCAAAGGTTGTGTTGTTGTCTCGTCATGATATCGAAAGGGAAAGAGTTTATAAGGTTCTCGGCACTATGATCCTTGATGAGACTTAGCAATGATAGTTTTGGATTATTCTGTGAAATAATGAGTTGAATCTGGGAGGCTGCGAATGCTTGCAGAGAAGTACATGGTGGTTCGATCTGGAGCTAGTTTGACAATACGTGGATTACTAAGGTAATGGTCATTGCAGAATTCTAAAGGAAATGTGAGCCTCTGTGTTTTCAAACTTTTTCTTCTTGCTTAGTTTTATGTTTGCTTGAGGACAAGCAAAAGACTAAGTCTGGGGGAATTGATATACTTGGTTTTTACCGTTTTTTAACACATGTTTTGGTGCTTATTTTGAGTATTTTTTTTAGTCAAAGTTCATTTTTAGAGTCTTTTAGTCTTTTATTTAGTTATCTCAGGTAAAAAGGCGTTTAAGGAAGAAATTGGAGTTACGCGGGCAAAAACGCATGGAATCGTGCTGAAAAGAGCAAAATCGATCGATGCAACACCATCAGAGAAGTCCAAATCGATCGATGCAATGAGTGCATCGATCGATGTGATGTTGCCAGAGAAGTTCAAATTGACCGATGCATAAGTGAGGCTGATCGATGCAAAACCGGAGCCGATCGATGCAACCCTACCATCGATCGATGGAGCATGCATAGAGAATACAAAATCTGAGTAGGTTCATCGTTAGGTTTAGGGTTTCAAGGGATCCATGAATCATCGAATTAGACACAGATATGGAATTATCTATTGTGGTTTTCGCTTATTGTTGAGTTTATTTCTTAGGCTAGGTTGACCGCCTCGCCTCTGATCTAGGTTGCTAGAAAGAACATAAGCGAGCGAATTGTCCTTAGCCAACATAAGTTGATGTTAAGGCAATTCCTGAACATATTGAACCAATTCGTTAATGCTGGTCTAGATCTCTAGGTTCAACGGAAGTTAGGATTCTAGGTTGCTAGATTTAGTAATCAATACCATGGAAGTGGATTGGTTATATATTTATGTTTGAGTTTGAAACTTGTGTTTAATCGTTCCCTGAATAGTTTTCTGATTCATGATGTTTGGATTCCTGCGAATAGACCATTGACCTAACATTTTTCTCTTTATTGAATTTACGTTGCTTTTAATCGTTTTCGTTATTTGCAAATCAAAACCATAATATTGTCTTAGCTTAGTTTTAAATTGTAAGAATTGTAGTGTAACCTTGGTCTCTGTGGATTCGATCCTAAAGTACTGCATTGACAACCGTTACGATTGCGGTAGTGTGAACTTTAGTTATTAATTGACTTAGTAAAAACACTAAAATCATTCCAACAAGAATTTCGTCTCGAATAAAGTGACAGTTGAGCTCCACATGTTTAGTTCTAGCATGATAAACCGGATTTGCCGCGAGTTTGATGGCGAACAGGCTATCCGAATGAATAAGTGTAAGAGCTGAGCAATTGATTCCAAATGTTGGAAGTAACTCACGGAGCCAAAGAACTTCACATAATGTATCCGCCATAGCTCTATATTCATTCTCCGCCGAAGATCGTGAAACCACATCGTGTTTGCGTGTCTTCTAAGATAGCGGAGAACCACCAAGTTGAATGAACCAACCTGTAAGGGAACGTCTTGTAATATGACACAAAGCCCAGTCAGAGTCGCACCAAGCAGTTAGTGTCAATTCAGTATTAGCGCGGAGAAGTATACCTTGACCCGAACTATTCTTGAGATATTGAAAAACTCGCAATGCGGCTTCCCAATGAGCCGGTTTCAGAGCATGCATAAATTATGGTTAGATATGGATGGCATATGAGAGCTCCGGCCTTGTCGTACCCAAATATATAAGACGACCGACTAATCTTCTGTAACGAAAAGGATTATCATGGTCTCACCGCCAGTCAACACGAGCTTATGGTTTTGTTCCAATGGAAACGTAACATGTTTAACACCAAGGATCCCGGTGTCAGAGATGATATCCATGGCATATTTTTGCTGACACAAGTACATTTTAGCGGGTTTTGAGCCACTTCGATGCCCAAAATATACCGCAATAGGCCCAAATTCTTTATACGAAAGCAAGAGCTCAGGTAATATTTGAACTTATCAATCACGGCTAAGAACTTTCCAGTGATGATAAGGTCATCGACGTAAACCAGATCACAAACTCGTTCATCATCCTTCTCCAATGTGAATAGAGAATAATCGGACCCATTCTTCTCAAAACCATATTCGGTCAAATATGTAGCGAGCTTCTCAAACCAGTAACAAGGACTTTGTTTGAGTCTATAGAGAGATTTATGAAGTCTACACACCTTGCCTTTTTCCAAAGTTCTAAAACCAGGCGGAACTGCATATATACCTCTTCATCGAGGTTACCATGGAGAAATGCGTTGTGCACATCCATTTTGTGAACTTGCCAATCCTCTGAAGCAGCTTGTTGAAGAAACGCTGGTACCATGACCATCTTTGCCACCGGCGCGTACGTTTCGTTGTAGTCAACAACCTCCGTTTGGTGGTTTCAAAGGAAAACAAGTCTCGTTTTATGTCGTTTTATGTCTTTCTATGACATCAATCATAGAGTAAAAAATTGTCAGCCGACAGAGTTGTCAAATTGTCAGCCGGAGAAAGTGAGACAGTGACCGGTGTGGTGAAGGGATCTTCACCATCACCATCAAAACGTGTTGGTAAAATTTTTATGATTTCTGGACCCGAGGATATTGACGACGGAACAGAGGCAAATGGAAACTCTGTTTCGCAAAAATTAACATCATGAGAGAAAGATATTTTACCGGTGTCGAGATTGTACACACGCCAACCCTTTTTCCGAAAGGATAGCTGAGAAAAATCGATTTCTGAGATCTACTTGCGAATTTATCTCCTCCATGTTTTTGGTTATGCGTGTAGCAAAGACAACCAAAAACTATGATATGATTCATCGGTGGTGGCTTGTTGTAGACCAATTCGTATGGAGTTTTCCCATTGAGAACCGTTGTTGGTGTTCGGTTAATCAAATACCCAGCTGCCCAGGCACAATAACTCCAAAACTCGACGGAAGGTTAGCCTGAAAGCGAAGAGCGCGAGCAACGTTCAGAATATGACGATGTTTACGATCTATCTTAACATTTTGTTGTGGTGTCCCGGCGCAAGAGGTTTCATGTATAATCCCCCTTCGTTGAAAATAATCATCAAGGCAAATGAACTCCGATCCATTATCACTTATAACCGTTTTGACTTGAGTGTTGAATTGCCTTTCCACGAGAGAAACAAATTTTTGAAGATGTACTGGCGCGTCTTGTTTGGAAGGAATAATATAGATCCACAAACCACACAAATAATCATCGAGAATTGTGAGAAAATACTTTGATCCGCAAATAGTTGTAGTTCTATACGCACCCCATAAATCACAATGGATTAACTCAAAAATCATGCTCGTTTTATTGCTGCTTAAGGGAAAAGAATTTCTTGTTTGCTTAGCACATATACAAATCTCACATGCCTTAAAATCCAAAACACCACTACTTAAATCAGACAAATGCAACATCTCTAAAGCCTTCGAAGACGGATGCCCCAAACGACTGTGCCAAAGTTTCAATGATGGAGAATCGGTTCGTTGAATCGCTGCCACAACATCCACACGGAAAAATAAAGCCCGTTCAGTTTCTCACCCGCTCCAATATCGTCTGTGTGATGCGATCCTGAACAACACACAGCCGATCAGAAATCTGAAAAATACATCCTTTATCTCTAGTCAATTGTGATACTGAAATTAGGTGACAATGCAGCCCATCGACGAAGAACACGTTATGAAGACTGAGAGATGATCCCATATAAGCTTTTCCATGCTTATTCGAAGTCGTATATCTTCCATCTGGAAGCTTAATAAGCATTGGTGTCATATCACGGATATTAGTCAGAAATCAATGCTCCTGTCATATGGTTCGATGCCCCTGTATCAATAATCCAAGATTTAAGAAAATACGTACCCGTAGGATTATCGTTGGAGGCTGATTTTCGTTCATTTAGCATATGCACCAATGTATGCCACTGCTGATCATTCAAACCGCTAAACCCAATGCGATCGGCTGAAGTTATCGCTGAGTTTAACGATGAGAGGTTCTCGGAGTTGGAGCTTGAACCATCGACAGCCGCAAAGACATGATTAATGCGAGCTGCATCGTTGTTCTTTCCACGGGAAGTAGGGGGCACATAGAGAATACCCGAGGACGTCTTCGAAATCGAATTTTGAAGATTCGAATTCTGCTTGTTACGAGTGCGCTCACCCCACCACGGTGGATTCTCAGCTAAATGGCCATTGCGACCACACAGTGTACACACGACTGATCCAACGCCACCATTCAAACGAGGTTTCATCTGTGTTTGAACAGCGAAGCAAACATCACTTGCTCTTTCCTGGTGTACGCGTGCAAGAAACTTTGATTCCTCATCCTGAGTCAAGATGTTGTACGCCTCATCAAGCGAAGGAAGAGGTGTTCGAGAGAGCAAATTGGACTTCACAGCACCGTACGATTCATCGATTCCCATGAGGAATTGATGCAATTTATCTTCTTCACGATCTCGGTGAATTTCTTCACGATCTCGGTGAATTCCTTGTTATCTACAAGTCGCCAATTCCGTTTTGAGTTTTTGCACTCGTTGTCCATTCTTCACGGCGAACCGTTTTTGAATTTGAGTCCAAAGACTAGCAGCATCGTCGCAGTGTGAGAGAGATGAGCACAACGATTCATCGATGGTGAGTTTGATCCAAGATATCACCAAAGCGTTGTTTGCACACCAATCCTCTTAATCTTCGTCATCGTCGTCTCGCGTCGGAATCGAGTCGTCAACGAAGCCGAACTTCTTCCTCGCTCTCAAGACTAGTTTGAGGCTGGCGGACCATTCATCGTAGTTAGATCCGCGCAGAAGAGGTCTTGAGATGAGTGTTCTAGGATTATCATCAGAAGTTAAATCATATAGTGATATCATTTTTTGTGTTGTCTCAACACGAGATCCGGATTTTGAGGATATCGCAGATTCAGATTTTTCTGTCGATATTGAAGAAGAGTTTTCGATAGAATAATCGAGAAACTTAGGTCAAAAGAGAAGAAGAAAAATCAAGTTAGAGATCGATAACCAGAAAACCTATATTAGGTTTAAGGCTCTAATACCATGTCAATAAACCTTAGAGGTTGTAAATGATTTTTTATTCAATACAATATGAAGGCATTGCTTTATATACAAAGATATATTAGGTTATTCTACATTTAACATTAACAACTTAGCCGAAGCCCAAATATGGCCCGATACTTTTATCTGAAGAAAAGCACAAGGTCACGATAATAGTCAATAATATGTCTAACGTGGTGACAAGTAAATAGACGTGTCTAAATGTTTAATTACGAATATATATGATCCATTGTTTAAGATTTAAGTTTTTCAAAAAGAGACTGAGCTACTCGGGAATGGGTCATCCGCTCTGATCCATTGTTTTCTGAATTTTCTGTACTATACCTATATTGTTGAAATATTTCTTATGATGCATTATAGATGAACAAATCTTTTTACGAGTGCTCTTATGTTTTAATTATTTTTATAATTTAAGAAGAATTATGGATTAATATTTTCTTAGGAGTGCACAAATAATTATAGTATCTTTCATTATTTTCAGTAATTCAATTTTGTTTTTATGAAAACATAATTTTAGAAATTTATCTACGCGAGTAAATATATTCTTATTGTTATTATATTTTTTTCAAAAATTGTTTGTAGACATATGTAATTAACATAATTTATATATATTACAACAGAATTTAGTTAACAAAATACAGAATTGTTAAACCTATTTTTTAAAAGTATATCCAATAAAATATATGACGAAAAAATTCAGATCACGGGTTGGTTCGTGTATTTTGGATACTTAAAATTACTATCGGAACTTTCACTAGTTGGATAAGTGTCAAATTCACGATCGGATATTTCAAGAATTTAATTAGGGTAATTTTAAGAAATTATGGTAGTTTCGAGAAATTTTGAAGAAATAAATGAGTAATTTAAGTATTTGTTTAATATTCCTTGTTATTTTTAGAATCACCCATACAAGTAATTTGGAATGCCTCCTCTCCCATACTCAACATTTTCCCGTATCCATTGAAATACTTTTAGTTGTCTCAAACGAATAATTATTAGGTATGAGACAAGAGAATTTGGATCGAGTATGAATAATTCCATACTTTTTTAATGACAACCTTTTTAGTAACGAACCGCATTTCAATTTTCTGAAATGAGAACTCGACAGCAGCAAAATGATACTATGCAATATTGGCCTCTCTGGTTTGAGGGTTATCATTTTGGTTACAACTATTGGGCTTTGAGCCAGCATCTTACTTGGTTCATGTGGGTTCTTCTAGGGTTTTCTTGGTCCCAAGTCCTAACTCTAAAGTTAGTTTATTGTAAAAACAACGGTGAACACTTTTGCTTCATTTAATTTAGAAAAAAATGAAATATCAACTACACAAACTATAATGTATTACATGGTTACACATCTCAAATCTCGAAATGTAGTTTTATCTACATCAACAAATATTTAATGCATAATGACATGCACATAAATGCAAAAAAAAAAAATGTTCTAAACTAAATTTGTGGTGTTTTTGTTTTTTTTATAGAATCTGTTAGTTAGGGAGCAAAAAACAAATATACATAAATATAAACCAGATCCGAATTATATGACCGGCCGATAAATAAATTCGACCCGATCCAAACACAATTTACCCTGACCCGAACCAATAAAAACTCCCAGCCATAAACTTTTTTAAAAAAAATGTTATCTCTATATGACATAGATTTTGCAGGGAAACCCTTCCCGAACACATGAGGGTTAAGGGCTTATATTAGACTATGGAGTTCAAGATGGATATGTGAGATGCCTCAACGAATTCCTTGAAGGCCTAAAATATATATAGTTCCATCCTGTAGTTGCATAATCCAACCCACACCGCTTATGGGATCATCTATCTTCCAAGATCCATCTATTCGGCAAGTAAAAACTGGTAGATCCATTGACTTGTGTTTTAATATAGGTTTTGTGGTTTGGTTGGATAAGAACAATTAATATAGGTTTTAATATAGGTTTTGTGGTTTGGTTGGATAAGAACAATTAATGCCTCATTTTTACGGAGCGCAAGTTCAAGGGTTTCAGCGGAGGATCAGTCACATCCATTGAAAAACTTGCCATTACGTACTCTCTCAATGTCTAGATGAACCAAACGAGCAAAAGGGGAAAACGGATAAGATCCTCAGTGTTATCTCTATATGGTACTCTTGCTAATATAGATTTTGCGGGGGAAACCCCTCCGGAGCAGAGGGGATTGATAAGAGAGCCCAATTTTGAAAGGTTGGAGGACATAAATTATAGTATGTTTAACCGTTTCTTTGGCTCCACATCTAAGACAGCTAGAATCCGCTCCCAAATGTCTTTTGGTTAGGCATTCATTCACCGCAACCACACCCGATAAGATTTGCCATAGAAAATTACATATTTTTTCTGGTGCTTTTACCTTCCGAAAATTCAACCAATGCCCATCTTCTTTCAGTTTATGGCTCAGAAGTAGACCGAGTATTAGGNGCGGAGGATCAGTCACATCCATTGAAAAACTTGCCATTACGTACTCTCTCAATGTCTAGATGAACCAAACGAGCAAAAGGGGAAAACGGATAAGATCCTCAGTGTTATCTCTATATGGTACTCTTGCTAATATAGATTTTGCGGGGGAAACCCCTCCGGAGCAGAGGGGATTGATAAGAGAGCCCAATTTTGAAAGGTTGGAGGACATAAATTATAGTATGTTTAACCGTTTCTTTGGCTCCACATCTAAGACAGCTAGAATCCGCTCCCAAATGCCTTTTGGTTAGGCATTCATTCACCGCAACCGCACCCGATAAGATTTGCCATAGAAAATTACATATTTTTTCTGGTGCTTTTAACTTCCGAAAATTCAACCAATGCCCATCTTCTTGCAGTTTATGGCTCAGAAGTAGACCGAATATTAGGGAGATATTTACTGGGTCTATAGTGTCTCGAAGACGGTTAACATCCAAAGTTTTTGTGACCGGGTTGATAAGGTCAGAGATCTTTAAATTGGAGTCGTTCATTGTTGAAGTACTTCACATCGACCTCTCTTTGGGAAAATAAAAAATTTAGCCATAAACAAGTCACGCAACTGAAATTCGAACACATCATTTCAACAAAGTCGTTCTTATCTTTCTGTACACACATTTTAACAAATTAAATGTGACAAAATGTGATATAAATATGTAAAAATTGACAAGACAGAGAAATTTCAAAAACAAATAATTAAATAACTTGGAATTTTCAAACCTTATGCAAGTCTATATGTGAGGCTCATAACTAGTCCGTAGCGTTCGGGTTCGGGTCGGGTATTTTGGGTTTTTCGGTTTAAGCCCCATTCGGATTTTTATAATTTTTGGGTCAGGTTCGGTTCGTGTCCTCTCAGGTTCGGTTTATCCGAAATACCCAAAAATACCTGAAAGTACTCGAAAAATCAAAAAAAAAAACTAGCCAAAGTACTCAAACTACTGATTTAAGTGGTTTCCACACGTGAATCAATAACTAGAGTGCACACTAGGATCATAACGGTTGTCGATTATAGCACTTTAGGATCGAATCCACAGAGATCAAGTGTTACGACTTTGAGAATGCAGGATGAAATTAAAGCTAAGACGAATGACAGATTTTTGTTGGTTTTATGGTTTCAGAACTAAGAACGACAACTAAAATAGTGTAAATTCAAATAAAGAAAGCGTTAAGCCTCGGGTGACGTTGTGGGAAATCACGAACAACGGTTAATGCATCTTAAACAGGGGATTGCATTAAGAATTGTCTAGAACTCAAACCTAATAATAGATTAACCTCATTCCGGAGTATTAATCCTTATGCTTAAAACTATGAAGACTAACTCCCGTTGAATTCAAAGGTTCTAAGCATGCTTTTCTAGTTCGATTTGATAAGTTCACAAAAACACCTTAACATCAACTCCCGTTGGATAAGAACGCTTTGCTCATCTAGGATATTTCCGGCATCTAAACAAACACTCCCGTGCGTTAGATAACCTAAGATCATGAACTAAGTGATCAGTTTAATTCAAACATTAAGACCCTCGACGAAGAATCCAACAAATAAACCCTCGTTTAATTTATCCTAAACCGTTAAATCATGAAATCCCTTAACACCCTTGGCCTAACTAAGAAACTACTCACTCATAATTGCAGAACAAATACAGAGAGATGATGAAGAACACATGATGAACAAACAGAAATAGAAAATATATTAAGAAAACTTCTCCAATATGTAGAATCAAAGGTTTGCTTTCAAAAGATAACAGTGCCAAGAGCCTTCTAGACTATTTCCCTCTCAATATTGTAACAAGCCAACCTTCGACACTTACGGTATTTTTCCTTTCCCCCAGACTTATTCATTTTATTCATCTCTTTTTTNCAAGTAAGCTAACTTGTGCTGACACTCGTAACCTCGGGGATTGATCTCATGATGCATGAAGAGAGGAGTAAGCACACTCCCAATAAACTCTCTCTTTTTCTTACAACCCAGGAATAGCGTATTCTTGCCCACCAGAGTTCGAGCAAAAACCAGGCCCAAGTTCACATCAGACGGTGTGTGATAATGATGACGGTAGTCCTCAGACAACTTATCCCCAATTCCATATTGAAGCAACATCAACTCATCAGTTCGGACTGCACCAGCTTCGTTCTTTGCGAACAGAATGTTGCTGATTATTTTAGCAACCACACGGATGGCGGGGTTCCTAATCCTTGCTTGCTTCGCATACCTGGGTTTAAAAGATCATGCAGCAATGAGTCTCCAAAGCGCTGCTCGATTAGGAAAGTCCACGTGAAAGTTTATTTCCGCTTTACGATGGTCGAAGCCGTAGACCTTGCAGAGATCTTCGATCAACTCATAAAGTACCCCGCTAGAGAAGTAAGACAATGAAGCTTCTGCGACTTTCTCGTGCTTCGGATTTGCGAAAGTCAGCCTAACCGAAGATAGGAATTGGCGCACCAAATTTGGATAAACCGGATACTCCCTCGAGGCAATGTGACCGAACCCAATTTTACTCAGTATGGATTCCACATCCTCTCGTATGCCCATAGCGTCCAAAGTTGTGGGGGCATATGATCTTTGTTGGCTTCATCTCAATCGTGAGAAACCTGTTGTAGAAGAGTGAATCAAAATCGTCTCAGGCTTCTCCTACTTTTCTTCTCTAATAAAGGGTGTTCTTGTTGAGATCATCAGGTGTAATGCTTGCAATCCTGTTTAAATAGTCACTCTCGAACAGGGCACCTTCTCGTCGAGGCCATGGCGGTGCGGTTAACGGAGCCATTTCCGAGCTAGAGGCCGCATTTGTATCAACTCGGGCTTGGTTTGCTTCCTTCTGTTTCTTTGTGGCTTGCCGTTTGGCTTGTGGTTTAGGACCCATTGCCTGCAAAACAAACAACGTAAGCATTTAAGAAGTTTTTCCCAAAATACGACACACATTCAATTCGAAATTTAAAGAAGTGATGATTTTTGCAATTTGATTGTGCAGTCAAGTAAATTTATCATCAACAACTTCAATCTTACAACAATCTCCAACCAAAATTTCAAATTTCTCAAGATCGATCTCTTTTCACAAATTTCTCAAAATTCCTCACAATCCCCTAATTCTTTCCAAGCACACAAATTCTAGGTGTTTTCAAGAAATACCCAACTGAAAATCGGTTCATAGCATGTGTATAAAACATAGAACAATCAAAGAATAAGTTAGAAACACGATTTCGATTTTAACAAATTTCAACCTAGAATTTTTGGACTGAAGAAGAGGATTTCGAGTGCCATACCTTTGCAGATCGAGGATGGCGATGTAAGAAACAGAAAGATGGTGAAAAATCGAGTGGGATAGACCCAAAAATCGTTAAAATCCGTTGAGAAATAAGAAAGTTATGGAGGATTGAAGTTGAAAACCCAAAATCCCCTCAAGAACACTTGTGCCGAAAATAATGAGAGCAAAAGGGGGTTTTATCGATTTTAATCGGGCGCAGGAAGAAGGAAACATGTTTTCCGGTTTAAATTGAGTGGGAATAAACCGGTTTTAACCGAAAAATCGAACCAAGACTCACCTGCGAATAAGATCGATCGTTCCAGTAGGGGGAACGATCGATCCCCTCTTCCTTGGAACGGGGAACGATTGTGGAACGGTCGTTCGGGATGTGCAAAGTCGTTCCAGAATTTCGCGTTTTATGACGAACGATCGTTCCCAGCATGGATCGATCGTTCCAGAGCGGTTTTTTTTTTTTTTTTTTTCAATCTGAAAATTCAAATTCAAAACTAAAAATCAGAAAGGTTAGTGAAAACAAATCGAAAAAGAAAATTATATACACTTACCGGTGGGTTGTCTCCCACCAAGCGCTCGTTTTTAGTCATTAGCTTGACTTCGGGGCCGTTTTAGGCGAGATGAGGATCACCGAGAGGAACAGTGTATCTCTCAGTGATTCCGTTGTCAGCGAGATAGGGCTTAAGACGCTGACCATTGACAACGAATTCGCCTCCTTTTCGGTTAAGTAAAACGACTGCTCTGTAAGGACGGACTTCCTTAATCGTGAAAGGACCGGACCATCTTGATTTTAGTTTTCCCGGAAAAAGTCTCAAACGAGAGTTGAAAAGCAGCACATGATCATTGGCAGAGAAATTCCTCGGGATAATCTTCTTGTCATGATAAGCTTTGGTTCGTTCCTTGTAGATCTTGGAGTTCTCATTCGCCGCAATCATAACGGTTGTCGATTATAGCACTTTAGGATCGAATCCACAGAGATCAAGTGTTACGACTATGAGAATGCATGATGAAATTAAAGCTAAAGCGAATGACAGATTTTTGTTGGTTTTATGGTTTCAGAACTAAGAACGACAACTAAAACGGTGTAAATTCAAATAAAGAAAGCGTTAAGCCTCGGGTGACGTTGCGGGAAATCACGAACAACGGTTAATGCATCTTAAACAGGGGATTGCATTAAGAATCGTCTAGAATTCAAACCTAATAATAGATTAACCTCCTTCCGGAGTATTAATCCCTATGCTGAAAACTATGAAGACTAACTCTCGTTGAATTTAAAGGTTCTAAGCATGCTTTTCTAGTTCGATTTGATAAGTTCACAAAAACGCCTTAACATCAACTCCCGTTGGATAAGGACGTTTTGCTCATCTATGATATTTTCGGCATCTAAACAAACACTCCCGTGCATTATATAACCTAAGATCATGAACTAAGTGATCAGTTTAATTCAAGCATTAAGAACACCTTAGACGAAGAATCCAACAAATAAACCCCCGTTTAATATATCCTAAACCGTTAAATCATGAAATCCCTTAACACCCTTGGCCTAACTAAGAAACTACTCACTCATAATTGCAGAACAAATACAGAGAGATGATGGAAGAACACATGATTAACAAACAGAAATAGAAAAGAGATTAAGAAAACTTCTCTAATATGTAGAATCAAAGGTTTGCTTTCCAAACTTACAAATCACTAAGATCAAAGAAAGTAGTAGAAAAATAGGTTGATATGATACATCTGGGCTTGACCCCTTATTTTCGAGTTTCAATCTTCAAAAGTCAACAAATTATAGGTGAAATAGTAACAAAAACGTTTTTACACTGTTAGCAGGATGGGGAACGATCGTTCCAGAAGTTTATGATCGATCGTTATGGATCGTGAACTCGTTCCAAGCTTTTATGTTTTTGGGGAACGATCGTTCCAGTAGGGGGAACGATCGTTCCGAGTGGATCGCTCGATCTGGTTTGCTTCTCACCCTCGTTCTGGAAATTTACGATTTGGTGGATCGATCGTTCCAATAGGGGGAACGATCGATCCTCTCTTTTCTTTGCTCGGTTTCGCCGTTTTCCGCCTTAAATCCCCAAACTCTGTCCCGCAATGCCTTTGGACCTGAAAAGACTCTAAATGGACTAAAAAGACTCGATAAAGACTTGAAATTATATACAAAACACATGTTAGAATGCGTTAAAACACAACACATCAACTACTCGAAAGTATCCAAATTACCCGAAAACCCCAATAAAAAAAACTATCCAAACTACCCAAAAGTACCCGAAAGTATTTGAAATACCCGGAAAACCCGAAAAAATGAGGGGAACCAACGAGGCTAGGTACAAAAGGGGTTAATGGGTTTAGTTAGCCTCGGGTTTGTTTGGGTACTAGTTTGGGTTTCGGTTCGGGTTGGGTAATACCCGAAACCCGAAGTACCTAGACACTAAGACCCATTCGGGTATTTCTCTAATTCGGATCAGGTTCGAGACCGGATTTTTTGGGTCGGATTCGGGTTCGGATATCGGATACGGTTAAAACGCCCAGTCCCTACTCATAACCATAAAAGAGGAATAGAGGGAGTATACACAACACCTAATCCTCGGCCTCGTCTAGCAGGTCCGACGATTGGAGCCGCACCGAAATTGACTCGTGAAATCGAATGCCCATAGATTTATTAAAAAGTAGCATTTTAAACCTTCATAGATTTATTAAAAGGTAGCACTTTAAATCGCATTTTAAACCTTCATAGATGGAAAATGTAGCACTTTAAACATTGAGAGATTTGAACTAGCACTTTAAACTTTCAAAGTAACGAAACTAACACATTAAACCTTTAATATGGCAACTTTGTTTGCGCCGCCAAAAATGTGATTCGAACTGTTCAGTTTCCGGTAAAAAAACCGGTGACGTGTCTATAAAATTATTTATTTTTAAATAATAATAATTTTAATTTTAATTAAAAAACAAAAAGAATACAAAAAAACAAAAA
>PKMM01015942.1:137711-190726 GCA_002933915.1 Eutrema heterophyllum | reverse complement strand
GATTTTTCCTTTATTAAAAAGGACGGCTTCGTTCTTCCACCTCCCGAGAAACCTAACCGTCGACGATCCTTGAGAGAGAAGAACTCGAAAAGAAAAATTAGAAATGAACCAGACGAGACGAAAGAGACGACTTGATCCTTCTCTCTCTAGGATCGATTCTCTCTCGCCGGAAATGCTTTTTCCGACAAGATCTCCGGCGCTGATTTCTGCGCGCGTCAGAAACATCTTCTTGTTGCTCACCTTTTGTTTCATCGTCTACATCCTCTTCTCCTACGGAACTTTCCGCCGTGAGCAAATCTCATCGATCGCTCGCTCCTTGTCTGTATTCTCCACCCGACGCCGTCACTTACTCTTCTCGATCGCCGCCTCTCACGACTCTTGGCTCCGCCGTAGCTCGTATGTTCGTCTATGGTACTCCCCCGAGTCCACACGCGCAATCGTATTTCTCGACCGCGGCGGATTCGATCCCGATCTCAGTCTCCCTCCAGTAATTGTCTCTAAAGACGTCTCTAGGTTTCCTTATGATTTCCCTGGTGGTCTCCGATCGGCGATCCGCGTGGCTCGCGTCGTTAAGGAGACGGTGGATCGGGGAGATAAAGACGTGCGGTGGTTCGTTTTCGGAGATGATGATACTGTGTTCTTCGTAGACAATCTGGTGACAGTTTTGTCGAAGTACGATCACCGTAAGTGGTATTACGTCGGGAGTAATTCGGAGTCCTACGATCAGAACGTGAGGTATTCGTTTGATATGGCGTTTGGTGGAGGAGGATTCGCCATCAGTGCTTCGCTTGGGAAGGTTTTAGCCAAAGTTTTGGATTCTTGTTTGATGAGGTATTCGCACATGTATGGAAGCGACTCTAGGATCTTCTCTTGCTTGGCTGAGCTTGGTGTTACATTAACTCATGAACCTGGATTTCATCAGGTAAAAAACAGAGAGATCTCCTCGAAGATTTGGATTTTTATTGAATGATTTGCAACAAATTGGTGAGATAGTGATAGTCAAAAGCCTTGAATTTGATTTATTGGAATTGACAAGTTGATAGTTCACAGTGACATCGATGCTGATTGCTGAACAAGAGAGATTTCTGGATTTGGAAAGTTTAGCTCAATGACCAAAGCATTAATTTTTACTTGCCTTATTTGGTTGATTTTGGATAAGTGTAGTTAGTATGTTCCTTTTTTGTACTCTAGATCTTTTAAGTTGTTGTATTTAATGGATAACTCTACTTTGCTGCTAGAGAGTTAATCTGAATATTTACTATGTATGTGCTCTCTTTCGATAGATTGATGTAAGGGGCAACCTATTTGGACTGCTATGCGCGCACCCCTTATCTCCATTGGTATCACTTCATCACTTGGACGCGGTTGATCCGTTTTTCCCAAAAATGAACCGGACAGAATCCGTGGCTCATCTAATCGGGGCTGCAAGTTTAGATTCCGCAAGGATTTTGCAGCAGAGTGTGTGCTACGATTCTTTAAACACAGTGACTGTTTCGGTTGTGTGGGGATATGCGATTCAAGTTTATGAAGGGAATAAACTCCTCCCGGATCTTTTAACCCTGCAAAAGACATTTTCTACATGGAGGAGAGGGTCAGGGGTCAAAAACAACTATATGTTCAGTACAAGAGAATATCCCAGGGATCCATGTGGGAGACCGCTCGTCTTTTTCTTGGATAGTGTAGGATCAGATGGAACTGAAGGAACTTGGAGTAGCTATAACCTCCATAGTGTCGGAAACTGCCACAGAGCAGAAGCTGTTAAGCGTCTACAACACATCCGAGTTCTGTCTCGTAAGCTGGAACTTAATGTGGAACAGGTATAATTTATAAATAGTCATTGCTTCTCAGTAAAGTACCTTTACTTTGGCCCGGATTCACATTTTTTTCTCTAAACGAAAATGCCAGATGAACCCACCTCGCCGCCAATGCTGTGACATCTCATCGCCTTATAACAAATCAATGGTCATTAATATAAGGCAATGCATGCCGGATGAGCTAATCGCCATGAACACCTAGCAGTTTTTCTTGGCCATTATCTTCAAGAATCAGCTAAACAAAGCCCGAGCCAGTCCTACGATTCTTCTGCTCTAAACCAATGGCGGAATCCGAGGTAAGTTTCTTGGTGCTTCATAATTCTGTGTAATAGAGCCCTGCTGGCATCAACCCTAATGCTTAATAGAACCTAATGCTTTTGTCTTGAAGCTTGTAGGTGGGTTAGATTGATCTTCCTGACCAACTCCGAAAGTAAGTGTCTCATAGAAGAGACCTGAGTTCGAACCATACAGAAACCCGCACGATTTTGCATTCTCCACCAAGTTTGTTTCTTTGTCTCTCCCTTTTTGTAACACGCTGAAGGAGAAGAATAAAAACTCAGATCCTTCCTCTGTAATCTGTATATATGGTTGTGTTGGCTTTGTGCATTGATGTCTCTCATACTCGATCCAAAGTTTTGAGTTTTTGGTTATGTGAGAGAGTCACTTTGCTATTTGAATGTAACCACACTTAGCCGTTGTTTTGAGTTTGTTCACCAATTTTGGAAGCTTTTCATTTCTCTTCTCTCCACAATATCTTAATTCTAAATACCAAAATATTCGTCTTCATATTGAACCTGTGAATGAGTTTTCCAACAAAATCACTTCTTTTGGAAATTGAGTTTGCCAATGAAGAATGCGAAAAGAGATGCCAAGAGAATGGGGAAGGCAATGAGAACAAGAGCTACAAGAGCCAAAGAGTCATATCTGTAACCAAAATAATCCTCCAAGAAAGCTGAAACTTTCTTCTTCTCCCCAAATGCTAATATCTCTTTCTCCATATCTCCATACTGCGATGTGAGCAATCCATTCAAAACCCATGACGTCGGGCTCAAGTAATACATCCAAATCCACCATCTCGGAATGCTCTGCACATCAACAAAACTCCGTAAAATTCTCATAACTTGATAAACTCTTTTAGACACTTACGGTAAGAGGACTTACAGGTTTTGGCATGACATAACCAGCAAAGAGATTGACGACGGAGTAAAAAGACGAGCGCAGAGTAAAGGCAACGTGGATGTTTGGGGTCACGGCGACTAAAAGCATGCCGAAATAGTTGAAGATGAGCAACGAGCAGAAGATTGTGTAGAAGCTCCAAAACACTTTGTAAACTGACCAGTGATAGCCAACCATAGGATATACGATTGCCACACATAAAATAGATTGGAATAATGAGTAGGGAATCTCAACCAACACCTGCACAGATCAATAAGGCTTTAAATTCAACTCCATGGAAAGTTCATCCATCATTTTTCTTGTTCTGATTGAGAATTGTTTTTTTTTTTTTTTAACCTGAGCAAGGGAATACGCCCATGAGGTGTACATTCGTGCAAATCTTTCGCGGTAGAAGACATTTCTTTCGGTTGCAACGCAGAACAACACTGTTGAGCAATTGTTTACTCCAGAGAAGAGAACCACCGAGAACATTGAGCCAAATATGTTGAAAAGATCTTGTTGATTGTTTCTGCAAAGATCATGTCAACAAAGATGTTTGAATAGCATAATCCTTTTGATATTAAGGAAATTATTTTAAAGCCGGTTCAAGAATCTTTGAGAGAAAACAGCTTAAGAAAGATGAGGAAACAGACGAACATTTCCTTAGCTTTTTGCCAGAAGACAAGGCCACAGAGCAGAGAAGTAAGACACATGAAGATGATGCGAGTGAGGTTGTAGGAAGGGTTTCTCCAATAAGAGAGATGTTGTTTCCAGAGACATGCTCTGAATTGTTCCCAACCCGTTTGAGCATATCGCGAAGAGGAGATTAATCCTTTTGATCCCAAAGATTTGGAGCTCATTTGCTCAATAAGCATTTCGTTCTCCCTATAACAAAAAGAACAAGAAGCAAGCGCAGTTGGATTTTACGATAACAGTTTCAGGCAAACAACATTCAAAGTATTAAGTTTATAGACTTACTTAAACAAAGTCGATTCCTTGTACATTTGTGCCAAATCAACACCAAGTTTGTCTTCTGATGATTTAGAAGTAATGTCAAGTAGCCAAGTGGCTGGATTAGTGTTCTCTTTCATTTTCGGAACTCCGGGAATGCTCTACAGTGGAATATTTTTGGTTGTAAAGAAAGAATATAAACCATACTTTATATGCAACGGTTTTAGTATTATATAGAAAGGTACCATAAAGTATTCAATAACTTTGCTTGAATGTTGTCCAAGAGGTCCGTGATAGATAATCTTTCCTCCATTTTTCATCAGAATCAGCTGCAATTTAAGGGTCACATAATGTACTTTAAACAAGAGATTTGATGAGATGAATGTTCATTTTTATGAGTGTTACCTCATCAAATGCTTCGAAGATGTCTATGCCTGGCTGGTGAATGGTGCAAACAACGGTTCTGCCAGTCTCGGCGATGTTCTTCACAGCTCTCATTACAATTGCAGCAGCTCTTGCATCTAATCCTGTGGTTGGTTCATCCATAAATATGATTGAAGGATTGGCAACAAGCTCCACAGCTATTGTTAGTCTCTTTCGTTGTTCTGTTGTTAAACCGCTAATCCCAGGAAGTCCTACTATGGAATCTTTAATCTCCTCGAGCTCTATCGTCTCAAGAACTTCCTTGACTATTGCCTGGAAGCAAAAATCAAGAAATCAGAAAAGGGGAAGCTAAAAGGAAGGAAGAACCTTTTTTTTTTAATAATGACTTACGCGCTTTGTTTCTGAACTGATGTTAGAAGGAAGTCGAAGCCAAGCTGAGTATTTCAAGGACTCTACGACGGTTAAATTGGGAGAATGAATATCAAACTGTTCGCAATAACCTGAAACCCGTGCAAATGTTTCTTGAACCTTAAGGTAACCGCCTACTTGGATCTGTCCTTTAATGTCACCCCGGGATTTCCTTCCGGAAAGAACATCCAGCAGAGTCGTTTTCCCAGCTCCACTCACACCCATTAGAGCAGTGAGAACACTGGGCTTGAATGCGCCTGTAACGTCAGAGAGAAGCTGTAGCTTCTTTCCCTTTAACAGAAATGAGAGCCAGTACACATTATAACTCTGAGTATTGTTTAAAAGGATTCAAGAAAAACTTGTACTGCTCTTAGATACCCTTTTTTACCTGAGGTGTCTCGATGAAATATCGCACGTCTTGAAATGTGAAAGATAGGGGCTTGAAAGGCAATGCATTTTTGGATTGGGAAGCAATTTTATAACTTGATTTATAATCTTTTTTTGAACTCTGAGTGTTCTTCTCACGAGAAACAATGACACGAGATCTCTGCGAAGCTGAAGTTACAGAAAAATCAATCCTCATTACCCTATACAACTTCATTAAGTCACATCTTTATATATTAATCTCTTGTGAACTTACTCTTTAGAAATGTCAAGGCCAGTGCAAAAACAGTATTGAAGAAGAGTGTGAAGCCAATTAAAGCACCAAAAGCTCTCCAGTAAGATTGACTACCAAAGTTCAGACCGCGAGCATCTAGAACTTGTTCCCCCAAAGTTCTGTTTTCAGATGTTGGCTAATGGTAATAAAAAAGATGATAAGGATCAATAATGAACTAAGAACTTAGCTAGAAAAATGTGAAAGTCTTATGAAGAAATCGTTACCTTTCTCCACCGTGGAGCGAGAAATTCATTTGCGGTTAGACCAATCTCAGCATATGACAATGGAGAAAGCCAGAATCCCCACTCAAGCCAAGCAGGCATGGAGGCTGAAAAATATCAGAGAACCATTACAATGAACCCTCCGAAAATTCAAAGACTTAATAGAAATTAAGTTTCAAGTAACAAAACTTACGTTTTCGAACAATGAATCCTCCGAATAATGAGAGGACCACTACAGAGATTGTTCCAATGGTTGTAGCAAGAACAAAATCTCGAAAGATGGCAGCTATAGCACGGAACATTGATATACATGAAAGGTGCAAAGCAAAGAAGATCAAGAACTGGCGAATGAACCTGAAAGGAACAAAGGAAAAGAAAATATTTGGTTTGGCAGAGATATTTCTTGCATTCACCATTTTGGTTCTAAATTGTGTACCTGCCAATCTCAGGACTGTAACCAATGACATAATATGTCAGCAAGGTCCAGAGGAATGCTTCAAGAAATGAAATCGGTATCTTTAAAATAGCTGAAGGAATTGCATATGCCCAAGCAGGATAGAAGTATAACTCCTTTTGCTTGCAGAAAACCGCGATCCTCGAGATTGTCAATGTGAGTTCTGGAAGTCCATCAGCAAGAAGTTTAAAGAGTGAAAAAAACAAAGAACCCATAAGATAATTAGCATGAAGAGCATCTCTTGTAGACCCAGTCCGTAGATAAACAGTCATTGCAATGAATCCAATGAAGATTAACTGCAGAAAAAAGGTAAAGGGTTTAGCATGTATTAAATGGTAAACACAGAAGTAGCTTTTGGCTAAGAACATAGAAACTTACAAGTCCAGACTTGAATACGTAAACGAAAGAGTTTCGTTTCATCAGAAGAAATTCTCTCCTTGAGCAACCTTTTAGCATGTCCCAGTTACTAAGTGAGTATTTTCTAAAGCACAGTGCATCTCTTTGAGCCTGGGACTTTTCATAGCTCTTGGAGACTTCTTCTTGTAGTTGTAACCCAAGATCAGACTTTTTAAATTTCTCAATAAATGAGTCAATGGAGACATAACAATATGGTTTGTCTCTGTGACACCAATACTGTTCTTGATCTTTCCTTGAGATTACCTGCAGCACAAGAGAACGTGCGATGATCATCAAGGTTTCAAATCTAGCAGATATATGAAAATGACATTATCATATTCATACCTCCTGAAGGAATTCAGCAACAGATTTCCTATTTGGACATTTAAATCCGCAATCCTCAAAGAATCTACATATGTAATCCCGTGGACCGTGATAAATGATCTTTCCTTCTCCCATAAGAATCACGTCGTCGAAAAGCTCAAACGTTTCTGGTGCAGGCTGAAGCAGTGAAACCACTATGGTTCCTTCAGATAGAAGTGCAAACTGCTGGAGACATGACAGAATCTGGAACGTAGTTGAGCTATCCAAACCATTCGATATTTCATCCATGAACAGAGTTTTGATTGGACCTACAATTGTCTCACCTGCAGTAGATAACAAGATACATACCAAACATGAAATTTGTTTTTGGAAGAAATTAAGCCAATGTGTGAATGCTTAAAGTACCTGTAGTTAATCGTCTCTTTTGGCCACCGGATATTCCTGGTCTCGAAGCATCTCCAACGTGTGTATCTGCACATATATTGAGTCCTAGGATCTGAAAAAAAGCAGATTCATTAATTAACTTGTGATAAAAACAGAACAATTCTGAAAGAATCTTACCTTTAGAATATAATCAGTTTGCACATTAGTTTTTGAACCTTCAATTGAAGCTGCCTGTCATGATAAACAAAAGTTGAATTCTGAGTTTTCTTGTAATGTGGAGTCTCAAGGAAATGACATTCTATGTTATAGTTTTAATACCTTCATGTATGCATCTATGTCAGGATCTGGAACTATTCCTTTCAGTTTCTCCCTTCTACTAATCTCTTTCATCATTTCTGTTAAAGTACCAGTAGTTTTTAAGGTCAATAAAGTTCAATGCAATAAGATCTCAGAAAGAAGAAACATAAGAATTGTTATTTTCCTTACCTAAACGGTTTCCCGTGCCCTGAAAACATCCCGAAAAATCGAGTGTCTCTCTCACACTAAGCTCTGGAATGTGCAGATCGTTTTGACTTACATAACTCGATGTTTTCTCAGGAACGAACTCCGAGAATAAGTGACCGTTGTAACTAACTTCTCCTCTAGTCTGTAAAGTGGAAGCAACCTATATGATTTCTGAACAAACGTATACGCTTTTTAACGGTTAATTCTTTGGCCAAACCTTTAAAGAAGGGTCGAGTCTTCCAGATAGTGCGAGTAGCAGAGTGGTTTTACCACAACCAGGAGGACCAAGCAACAAAGTCATTCTGTAAGAAAACCCCAAAAATATTCTGAATAAAACCGAACGTTCTTGAAAACAAAAGCAAACGATTTAAAAATGCTTCAAGAATCCACCTTTTAGGCCTTATGATGCCATTGACGCCTTTCAAGATGCTTATCTTCTTTTCTTGCTTTGAACACATGAATCTCTGTGAAAATCACCATTATATAAGGATTCAATCTCAGAAGAAAATTGAAAATAGAAGGACAAGTCATAGCAATTGAACGAACACTTACAGATAATCTGCTTGCAATAGCATTCCAAAGAGTTGGGATTGGCTTCCCATAAACTACCTCACACTCTGCTTCGACCAAAAGATCACTGAACTTAACTTCAATCGTTGGTAACTTGATCTCAACCCTACAAAAAAAAACACATGGGATTGATATTGGAACATATAAACACTGTTAGTGTTGACCACAGAACAACGGAATCTTGAAGCGTGACTTACTCGTCAATTCTCTTCTTGATTTTCTGCAATAAGCGGAGATTATCGGTCTCAACATGTCTAATGAGCTCATCAATAAAGAGATGTCTATCAAGATCCTCAAGTTTAGAAACATCCATGACTTGTCGTCTCTCTCTTCTCTTCCCTTGTTCATCTCTTTTGCAGAACAAAGCAGTAGTGATCCTTTCAAACGTTGGTAATCTCTCAATAGCAGCCCATTGAGGCTGAAGCTTCTCATTATCATCATCAACGTCACCATTTTCATTGTTCCTAGAAGCAAACTTAACCTCATCTCCACCTGTTTGAGGCATTTTCATAATTGGAAACCAAATTCGTAGAAATATTATATTATATACTTTTACAGAAGAAGTTAATGGAAATAAACAACTTGGTGAGCGTTGGAAAAAAAAACTAAACAAATGGTTTCACGATAAGATGTTTAATGCGCAAGTATGGAGAAAGACAATGAATTAAAGAGCGTTGAAAAAATAAACAGATGGTGTTGCTTTCATAGCGCCCAAAACGGTTTGGTCCAAAAAAAAACCATATTTGAAGAAGAAACAACGAAGCCTAAACATGCTTTTGCGTGTTGAAAATTAACAAAGAAAAATCAAAAACTTGTAGCTGGATGGATACGACGAGTTTTGGTTGGCATTTACTTGACCATTTTTGACCAAAAAACCATATTTGAATGAAGAATTTTCAGTTACCAAACTACCCCTGGACTAATTTAACCAATTGTGAAGAGTCCAAAATATAGACCTTAAGGGTCAAGATGCTTTGCGTGTCGAAACCAAGTTTTACAGATAAGAGTCAAAACTCTATTTTTCAGTATACCAGACTGTGGTTGGATCCTCATATTCGATCAGATTCATTCTCCAATTCTGATACCCACCAGCCTTGGGAACTCATCAAAAACTCTCCTTCTCAAAGATCAAATCCTCTGTTTTCTCAGAAAGCAAAACAGAGAATAATCAGACACAGCCTGTTAAAAAATCTGATTAATGGATGTCGGGAAACTGAAAACGAGTCTTTCGAGGATCAGAACTTTGCAAATACTATCATCAAGCCCACATTTTCTAGTATGGGGATTCTCAAGGCGGCTGTTGCAAATACAATAATCAGCCATTTGTGTGACCTTAGATAACATAAGAGAAAAAGAAAAGCCGACAGACTCTAGCTAAAGTAAGCATACAGAAACTGCTATGATTACGAAAACAGAAACTATTTCTTTTGGAAATTGAGTTTGCTCATGAAGAATGCAAAAAGAGAGGCCACGGTAATGGGAAAAGCGATGAGAACAAACGCAACAACAGCCAACGAGTCGTGTCTGTAACCGAAGTAATCCTCCAAGAAAGCTGAAACTCTCTTCTTCTCTCCAAATACTACTATTTCTTTTTCGACATCTCCGTACTGTGAACTCAGTAATCCTTCCAACACCCATGATGTCGGGCTCAGGTAGTACATCCATATCCACCATTTTGGGATTTTCTGTGGACAAACGATACATTTTTTTCGTGTTCATGATGAGTCTGAAAGTTCATTTCAATCCAAGGCACATCAATTTCTTTCTTTATATAAATGATATACAATTATCATTTCAACGCAATGCAGCAACAATTTGAGTTAGATAGGACCTGACATAGCTCTAAGCCTATTGCTTATCGATGCAATAAGTCTATAAGACCACAGGTTCCATGACACATACTTCGGATCTAGGCTACATGTAAAAACGGCATGAGAGAGAAGGGGGCTTACCTGTTTTGGAATGACAAAGCCAGCAAACAGATTTACCATGGAGAAAAACGACGAGCGTAGAGTCAATGCCATGTGAATGTTAGGCGTCAAAGCAACCATAAGCATCCCACAGTAGTTGAAGATGAGCAACGAACAGAAGATACTGTACAAGCTCCAAAACAATTTGTAAACTGACATATGGTAGCCGATCATTGGATATACGATTATGGTACATAGAAGGGACTGGAGTAGTGAGTATGGAACCTCAACTAAGACCTGCAAAACATTGAATACCCTGGATCATGTAGAGAAAATTTGGCCAGTGGATCCTAGACAATTATTGGCATCCAATAGGAGTGGAAGCCTAAGCGATTAGCTAAAAGATCTATTTCTTCAAAATTAACAAAACCTAAGTTTTAACGGAAACATTTTTAACCTGAGAAAATGAATACGCCCATGAGGAATACATCCGCGCAAATCTTTCACGGTAGAAAACATTGCGTTCGGTTGCAATGAAGTTCATCACTGTCGAGCAGTTGTTTATTCCTGAGAAGATTACTACAGTGTACATTGACCCAAAGATGCTGAAAAGATCTTGCTGATTATTTCTGCACAGTTAAAGGAAACACTGATTGATTAACATAGTTCCTTGATCTGTATAATTTTGGTAGCATTGATTGAGACTTACAACCTGATAATATCTAACTAAGGTTTTATAGATTTAGTAAACAAAACGTTTTTGGAACCCTTTAGTGTCTGATCCTCTTTTATTGCATATATCCTATGTGTTTCACCCATCATAAACAAACAAAAATTATATTAAAAAGACAGCATACCTTCTAACTATGAGAAATTATGTTACTGTGATTCTAAATTTTAAATGCGCACAATCATATTTCGAAATGGGGAGCGGAGACGTACATGTCCTTAGCTTTTTGCCAGAAGAGAAGGCCACATAACGTAGAGTTGATCAATATGAAGAACATACGAGTGAGATTGTGTGAAGGGTTTCTCCAATACGAGCAATGTTGTTTCCAAAGGCAAGCCTTTAGTTGCCCCCAACCTGTTTGGGAAAAACGCGAAGGAAAGCTCAAAGCTTCTGATCCCGGAGACGCGGAACTCAGTTGCTCAACTACCAGCTTGTTCTCCCTGCAAGAAAGGACCGAACAACCAGCACCTTAGAACAATAGTTTTTACGCACACATGCAAAGATTATGAGGACTGCTGCACAAAGACTCACTTGTACAGAGTTGAATCCTTGTATGCTTGTGCAAAATCAATTCCAAGTTTGTCCTCTGCATATTTACAAGTAATATCTAGCATCCAAGTGGCTGGATTACTATTATTTTGGATCTTTGGAACTCCAGGAATACTCTGTTAATAAATAGTACTCTAAAAGTTATTTTGTGGAATCAAAAACCCAGCCGAGAATGAAACCAGTCTAGTATTGTAGAGAAACTGACCTCAAAGTATTCGATAACCTTACTTGAATGTTTTCCAACAAGACCATAGTAGACAAGCTGTCCCCCGTTTTTCATCAGGATAAGCTGCAATTAAGGGAATGAGAACCTGGTAGGGGCATCAAAGTTTAGAGTATGTGGTTAAATAAATGATTTCAGCCGTTTTACCTCATCAAATGTCTCAAAGATATCTATGCTCGGCTGGTGGATCGTGCAAACAACCGTTCTCCCTGTCTCAGCAACATTTTTCACAGCTCTCATAACAATGGCGGCGGCTCTTGCGTCTAGCCCTGTGGTAGGTTCATCCATAAATATGATGGAAGGGTTAGCAACAAGCTCCACAGCTATAGTCAGCCTTTTGCGTTGTTCTGTGGATAAACCACTAATTCCAGGAAGTCCCACTATGGAATCTTTAATATCCTCAAGCTCAACTGTCTCAAGAACTTCTTTGACGAGTTCCTGAAGCCAGATCCAGAATATAGTCAGACTAAATTGCTGCCAATTTATTGTTGTAGATTCTTTTTATGAGTGTGATTACTTACATTCTTGGTCTTTGAATCGATATCATAGGGAAGTCTAAGCCAAGCAGAATATTTCAAAGACTCTTCCACTGTTATATTAGGAGAATGAATATCAAACTGTTCACAGTAACCTGATACTCGTGCAAATGTTTCTTGAACCTTAGGATACCCGCCTACTTGGATCTCTCCTTTGATGATACCACGGGTTTTCCTTCCCGAAAGGACATCAAGAAGAGTCGTTTTGCCTGCTCCGCTGACACCCATCAGAGATGTGAGAACTCCGGGCTTCAATGCGCCTGTGATATCAGAGAGAAGCTGCCGCTTCTTTCCCTAAGAGGAACATGAGTCACATGTAAACTTGTGTTCTGTTTGAGAATATTTAAGCATCTCAAAACATTTATACTGATATTAAACAATGTTTACCTGAGGGGTCTCAATATGATACTGCACATTTTGAAATGTGACAGTGAGAGGCTTGAAAGGCAAGATGATTTTTCCTGTGAAAATAGACCAAAAGATGTGAAAAGATATCTTGTCACAAGGGATGGCAGTCACTGGCCAGTTAAAAGTTAAAATGATGGATTAGATGATAAAAAGAGATACCTGTTTTAGCTCGCGACGTAATCTCAGGGCACGGTTTAAGACCTTCTTCAGAGAGCTGAGAGTTCTTCCCATGAGAGACAATAGCACGGGATCTTTGTGGATCTTAACAAACAGAGATAATCTTGTCAGTATTATAGTTGAGTAACACTTATAAAGTCATTACTAATGTCATTTGTGGTGAACTTACTATTCAGATATGTCAGGGCCAATGCGTAGAGGGCATTGAAGAACAATATAAACCCAATTAAAGCCCCAAAAGCTATCCAGTAAGAGTGCCTACCGAAATTCAATCCACGGACATCTAACACTTGTTCCCCGGCCGTGGTGTTGCCAGAGATTAACTATTGCAAATGATAAAGAGGATCAGCAAACTAGAATTGCTAGAAAAATGTGAAAGACTTCTGAAGTATTATATTACCTTTCTCCACCGTGTAGCGAAAAATTCATTTGCAGTTAGACCAATCTCAGCATATGATAATGGAGAAAGCCAGAATCCCCATTCCAGCCAAGCAGGCATGGACGCTGAAAAGATGGAGCATTGTTATAAATAAATAGTTCGTAAATGTATGATACTAATGTTGCATATAGGTGTAAATAATACTTCAGAAGTGTAGAAACATAACTTGATTAAAAAAAGTCACTGGAAAATTACATTTTGGAATAATGAAACCTCCGAATGATGAGAGAACCAATACAGAAATAGTTCCGGTGATTGAGGAAGCAACAAATGTGCGACAGATTGCCGCTATAGCGCGAAACATTGATACACACGAAAGGTTGAATGTGAATAAGATAAGGAACTGCCGAAAGAACCTGAAGGAAAGTAACAAGCCCTGTTAGAAGCAGTTTATTAAATTGAATTTGGATTCATTGTTGAATCTATGTATAAAAAATAGTTATTTACCTTCCGACCTCGGGGCTGTAACCAATGACATAATATGTGAGTAATGTCCAAAGGAATGAATCGAGAACCGAAAGAGGTATCTTTAAGATAATTGAAGGAATTGCATATGCCCAAGCAGGATAGAAGTATAAATCTTTCTGTTTGCAGAACACTCCCAATCTGGAGAGAGTCAAAGTGAGTTCTGGAAGCCCATCAGCAAGAAGTCTAAAGAGAGCAGTGAACAGAGAACCCATAAGATAATTCCCATGAAGAGCATCGGTTGTAGCTCCAGCTTGTAGAAAAACGGTCATTGTGACTAACGCATTGAAAACTAACTGCAGAAAAGACCAAAAAAGGTTAACATACAGTGGTTAATGATGATGAAACCTTGGCAGAGTAAAGGAATGTACCAGTCCAGATTTGAACAAGTAGATGAAAGAGTTCCGTCTCATCAAAAGAAACTCTCTCCTCGAGCAAGCTTTAAGCATCTCCCATTTACCCAGTGAGTATTTTCTAAAACATAAACCATCCTTGCGAGTATGAGATTTATCAAACGGCTTTGAGAGTTCTTCCTTTACCAGCAACCCAAGATTTGATTCTTTAAACTTCTCAATGAATGAATCAACAGATATATAACTGTAGGGCTTGCCTTTGTGGCACCAATATTGTTCTTGATCTTTTCTAGACATAACCTGTTGCAGAAGCATGTGAATGATAAGATTTTTTTTCCATCAAATAGATAGCAAAAATGGTCAATTTTACTCCCATACCTCTTGGAGGAAGTCAGCAACGCCTTTCCTCTCTGGACACTTAAATCCACAATCTTCAAAGAATCTGCAGATATCAGCTCTTGGAGCATGATAAATTATCTTTCCTTCCCCCATAAGAAGAACATCGTCGAAAAGCTCAAACGTTTCTGGTGCAGGCTGAAGAAGTGAAATCAATATGGTGGCTTCAGCTATATGCGCCAACTGTTGGAGACATGCCACTATCTGGAACGTAGTTGAGCTGTCCAAACCATTCGATATTTCGTCCATGAACAGAGTTGTAGCTGGACCCACAACGAGTTCCCCTACAGTAGTCGACATAGATATTATAAAAGCTCTGATCAGACGACTGTGAATGGCTGTAAGAAAGTGAAAGTACCTGTTGTCAATCTCCTCTTTTGGCCACCAGATATTCCAGGTCTCGTGGCATCTCCAACTCGCGTATCTGCACAGATATCGAGTCCTAGGATCTGAAAGATGGATTCGTGAAATTATATCAAATGTGAATAAATGGTCAGAAGATTAAATAAGCAACCCTGGAAGCAGCATACCTTTAGGATATAGTCAGTTTGCATATTGTTTTTCAAACCTTCAACAGATATTGCCTGTCATAGCAAAGGTAAAGGACAAATTGAGATTTCTTACGTTTTAAAGGTGTTTCAAGAAGTTGTTCAATCTTTCATTAGCTACCTTCATGTAAGCATCTATATCAGGATCTGGAACGATTTCTTGGAGTTTCTCCCTTCTACTGATCTCCTTCATAATTTCTGTTGAATAAAAACGATGGCTTGTTATAGTGAACTGAGTTCAACACATAAATAATACCCTCCATTTCGAGTGAACTATCAGAAATCTGGTCCTCACCCGTACGGCTTCCTATGCCCTGGCAACACGCGGAGAAGTCAAGCGTCTCTCTCACACTCATCTCTGGAATATGCAGATCGTTTTGACTTATATAACTCGACGTTTTCTCTGGAATAAACTCTGAAAGTAAGCAACCATTGTAACTTACTTCTCCTCCAACCTGTAGAGTACAACCCTTGTGATCTCTAATATACTACTTGATGTAAGTTCAACAAGCTTATGTGATTACTTCTTTGGTCAAACCTTTACAGAAGGGGCAAGTCTTCCAGAAAGTGCCTGTAGCAGAGTGGTTTTGCCACAACCAGGAGGACCGAGCAACAACGTCATTCTGCAAGAAAACCAATACATATTTTGAACTCGGTGATAATATTTACAAGAAAAGAAACACTACACAAGATAGCCAATGACCCTTCATTTCTTCTTCATCGCAACTTAGTTAGAGAATTGCCTCTTGAATATATTACCTTCCAGGCCTTACGATACCGCTCACACCCTTCAAGATGCCTATCTTGGTTTCTTTCTTTGAACAAATGAACTCCTGTAACAAGTAACAACCATCAAGTTTTAATTAGGCACACAGCCAAAGGACGTTAGGTAAAGAACATGTAAAGCGGCAAAGCACTACATATCCAGATCGATGTAGCAAATACATTTGATGGTACTTACAGATAGTATGCCCTTGATAGTATTCCAAAGAGTTGGGATAGGCTTTCCATGAATTACTTCGCATTCTGCTTCAACAGAAAGGTCATTGAACCTCACTTCCACCGTTGGTAACTCTATACCAACTCTACAATTACAAGTATTACAACGGATTAAAGGGTTACGAACATGCACATGGAATGAAAGAAATACTGCTCCGAAATCATCCACTGCTTGAGATAAAAAAAACACTATAACCAGGAACAAAAAAACAGAGATTATGTATAACATGGAATGTAGAGGCGTGTGGTGGCTTACTCGTCGATTCTCTTCCTTATTTTTCTGAGTAAATGGAGGTTATCGGCCTGAATTTGTTTGACAAGCTTTTCGATTAACAAGTGTCTCTCAGCAGCCTCAAGTTTAGTAACATCAATGACTCTCCCTTCATCCGACGCTTCATCTCTTCTGTGAAACAGAATAGTAGTAGTAACCCTTTTAAAAGTTGGTAATCTCTCAACTGTAGCCCACTGCGACCGAAGCTGTTTCTCATCGTCAACACCATTTCCAGAAGCAAACTCAACTTGGAAGGACTTTTCCTTGTCGTCATCTGCACCTGTTTGGGCCATTGTCAGATAAAACTTAACAACAATGAGAAGCAAACTTCAGATGAAGAAGAAGCTACTGAAGTCAGAACTATGTATATATAATAATAACTTTTAACAAAGCTTACGCATACATTAATATCACGCGAGCTCCACGTGTGAATACGTGATCTCATCCATCGAAATAAACTGTGCAAATGAACGAATAAACAAATAAAAATCTGCTAAGCGTTGAAAAATTGTGGTGATTAAAGTAAAAGATAAATGGATACAAGACAAGATCTTTTCAACAATAGTCAGCTCTTTAACAGTGTAGGAAATTTGATATATCCACAATGTGCGAGCAGATTCAGAGTATTCACACTTCCACACATGACACAACTCATTGGGTTTTCCCTGAGGCATTCCATCGAGCACTTTGACCACGTTTATATGATACGACTTAGTGGGTATCTTACATATATTTTCTTTTTGTCGTCGGACGCCGACAATATACTGTAAGTGAATTCGTTACGCGACATCAATTTTCAAATGTTTCTATATTTGTAGTATTTACGAACAGTCCAACTAGAGGAGTTTAATCGTAAGCGAATGTTTTAACTGGGCCTAGGCCCATTTATTTGGATTGCTTATTGCTTATTTGGATTGCCCATTTAAGAGATTTTTTTTTTCTTTTCCGCAAAGTGATTAGGGACAATTAGCTAAATAACCATTTCAATAATCTATGAAAAAAATAGCCATGTTTTTAGGGAAATTAGGTAACTAATAAAGGGGTGTAATTTTGGACGTTTTTGCCCTCCTCAACACGCATGTGTAGACGGTCTATACTATTTTAATCTTGTTTTATTTACGTCAGATATAGTTACCCCAAATATTTTGTTCTTAACTTTAGTCGCATATTATTAATTGATTCAATCTTGTACTGCTACAAAAAAAAAACACATATTTTTTTCATGGGTAACATGATTTGAATTTTGAAAAATTAACACAAATTTGTTTCATACGTGAATAATGTCGCCAATAACGTAGCAAGTCTATTTTTATCAATAAAATAGCAAGTCAATTTTTTTATATATCAAAAACGTATCAAATCTTTCAATAACATAACAAGTCTATTTTACCGACGTGATCAATGTCGCTAATAAGATAACAAATCTATTTTTATCAATAAAAAAAAAGCAAATCTGTTTGAGGAAAAATGGTAGCCCTAAATCAATTAAGTGAAACAGCTACATCGAATAGTCAAATACTAAATGAGACAAGATATTTATAGAGAAATTGTTTCCCGAAAAAAAAAGAAAAAATAAAAGAAAATGAAGATTTGAGATTATCCTAAAAAAGAATATAATATTGGGTTGAGAATAAAGGAAAAAAGAAATATTTAGACAATAATATTTTGGAATGATCTAGAAATCAACTTAAACTGGAAATTAAGAAAACGGAAACATACGGACTTTCGAGTTCCGAAGGTCGGGATGTTACGATTTAATGTGAAAGTTTGTTTTTTGTGACAAATCTTGTCAATTCAGTTTTATGTGTGTATAGAATGTCTATTTTATAATCTTGCTATTTGCTTGAGCCTCGAGCTATTAATTGATTGGAGTGATTTTGAGCTATGGTTGGTGTTAAAACCTACAATTTTTGAATCTGATTTAGTTGGATGGTTATGTGAATTGTTTAATGTATCGCTGGTAGTTTGTCATTTTCTCTTATCTCAAATGCAATTTTGTTATTTTCTATTTGCTAATTTCTTTGTGTGTATAGAACGTCTATTTATTTTGAAGGAAATCCATTTACTGATTAGCTTCAGAGCATCGGATCCAAACTTCGTATCAGCTAGATTCTTCCCATACATCGCTTTAGCCAAGAAATCGAAAGTTGCTCCATCACCAGGACCACCGAACAGCTTTTCCTTTAATGGCGAGTTCTTTCTCAAGCGAATCGAAAAGATTCGAGTAAGTGGATGCTCGGATTTTCCGTCGAGTAACAAAACAACTTGTGGATTCTCGGCGATGAAACCTCTAGGAGGCACATTGACACGAAAACAGATTGTGTTCGTTGTCTTTTTCATCGCATTGTGAAAGAGAAGAGAATGTCTATTTGTATCGAACTTATATTAGTGTAGAACGTCTATTTGTATAGAACATCTATTAATATAAAATAATGTTTCATTTGTGACTGAGGATAAAATCGACTATTTTGTAATTCATAAGTTCGTTTTGTTTAACGTTGTTGATAAATTTTACAATTCATATATGAGTCTGTTTTGCTTAAAGTTGTTGGCAATTAGTAAAATATCGGCAAACTAGATTTGCTATGTTTTTTATTAAACAAATAGTCTTTCTATGTTTTTTATAAAAAAAGTAGTCTTGTTAAGTTGTTGGCAACACTATTCACGTCCGCAATATTAATTTGTGTCCGTTTTTTAAAATTCAAACCATGCTAGATTGGAAAAAAAATGTGCTTTTTAGTAGTATTTTAAGATTTAGCCGTTTAGTAGTGTGAGATTAACGTGCTAAACACAATAAGTGGTAGCCATGGGCATAAAACCCGGACCCGAAAAACCCGGACCCGAAAAACGCGAACCGAATTTTTTCGGGTCCTATTCGGTTTCTATCTTCTCCAACCTCGGGTACCCGACCCGAACCCGAACTGAACCCGAAACCCGAATTCCAAGGGCTAATTTATATTTATAATGGGGTTATTCGGGTTATGTTCGGGTTATCTCGGGTTATTTTCGGTTTATTTTGGATTATTTTAGGGGATTTTCGGGTTTTTTGGGTTTTTTCGGATTTTTTTCGGGTTTTTTCGGGTAATTCGGGTTTTCGGTTCCATATCGGGTTTTATTTAAAATTCTAAACCATACCCGAACCGAATTTACTCGGGTCCAATTCGGGTCTTATCATCTCCAATTTCGGGTACCCGAAACCCGAGAACCCGATCCGAACCCGAACCCGAAACCCGAATGCTCAGGACTAATAGGTACACATATTTTTCTCAATAAAATAATATATAACTGTATAGAAAGTCTATATAACACAATGGTCTATTTGTGATTGAGGGTATTTTCGATCTATTTGTGTACAAAAAATTGAAAACCTAATTTCTCCAATATGATGGCTATATTCTTAACAACATTAGGGAAATTGGTTATTAACTTAATTGACCCATATTAGAATGAATTTATAAAATAAAAAATATATATCCGTAAGTACGGCATTCGCCAACCACAATGGTGGATACAATTTTGAAGAATAAAAAATAGAATTTGGAGGTCTTTGCTTTACTAGAGAGCCTGTCGGAATGTTGTTCGTTCTCCGTGTGTGTTGAAAAAGACATTTTGTAAATTTCTTCTTCCAATTGTAAATGGCAGCGCACACATTTTCAATATGGAAATTAATGTCAAATAATAGCTTGCAATCTCCTTCAAAATATAGTCTTCGTATGCCCATGCTCCAAGATTGTTGCATATATAGCTATAAGAAGTGTGTGAAACTTGGAATAGAACGGTTTGACCTTTATTATATACGATAAACAACTTATATACAAGCGTGAGAATCCTACGTCTCTATACAAATAAGGAAACTTATAAGTAAAGGAATATTTACAAATCCACCCCGTAATACTCTCCTTCAAGTTGGCGCATAGCATGGAGGTCGCAAATGCCCAACTTGCCACGAAGAAACTCGAACGCTTGGGAACCTAGAGCTTTCGTGAAGATGTCTGAGAAGGTTATGTTTCATCAAGTCGAGAGTGAAATTATGTTTCTGAGAAGATGTATGAGAAGATTTCTTGATTCAATCTTGTACTACTACAAAAAAAAACACATATTTTTTTCACGGGTAACATGATTTGAATTTTGAAAAACTAACAATTTTTTTTTTTTCATATGTGAATAGTGTCACCAATAACGTAACAAGTCTATTTTTTTAAATATAAAAAACGTATCAAATCTTTCAATAATATAACAAGTCTATTTTACCGACGTGAACAATGTCGTTAATAAGATAACAAATCTATTTTTATCAATAAAAAAGCAAATCTGTTTGAGGAAAAATGGTTGCCCTAAATCAATTAAGTCAAACAGCTACATCGAATAGTCAATAATACCTAGCTGGTCGAGAAGTCCTTCGTAAAGGCATGGGCTGGCTAATAGGTAATGGCGAATCAATCCGGGTACGGGATGATCCATGGCTGAGTTCCATCTCCCCTCTTTGACCTTTTGGACCAGCTCCCCTAGCGTCCAAGGATATTCGAGTTTCTGATCTCTTAGATCATAATAGCAACGCTTGGAACTAGGGGAAAATCCAAGACCTCCTCCCTGATTTCGAACATCTGATTCGATTTATTATGATATGTAATTAGATTCTTTTATTAATATGATACAACTCTTCTTATATACACACATGATAAGAGAAAATAGGGAAAGCATATATACAGCAATTACAGAGGAGTAATTGAGGGAGAAATTGCAGAGGAGTAATTGAGGGAGAGATTATAGAGATATGATTGATATGTCTTAATACGCCCCCTCAAGACGGAGCACCGGAGGTGAGACCGATCTTGACACAAGCAAATTTTGAATTCGAGCCCGGGAGAGAGGTTTTGTTAGAGCATCAGCCAACTGATACGCGGAGGAGATATGAGTCACACGTATATTGCCTGCTTGAACATGTTGACGCATGAAGTGATAGTCTAAAGCAATATGCTTCATTCTCGAGTGGAAGACCGGGTTGGCACTAAGGTAAGTGGCACCTTTGTTGTCACAATATATTGCTGGTGTGGTGGTGATTTTGATGCCGAGTTCACTTAGAAGAGAAACAATCCAACAAACCTCTGAGGCAGTTGAGGAAATGGACCGATATTCAGTTTCCGTTGATGAGCGTGCAACACCTGTTTGCTTCTTTGATGCCCATGCGATAGGATGTTTACCAAAGTATACTATGTAAGCACTTGTAGATGTGTAATCATCTCTGTTTCCCGCCTAGTCTGCGTCAGTGAAGGCATGGAGAGATGGTGGATTGTTTGCTTTGAGTAGGATTCTTGTAGTAGTCGTTCCAGCAAGGTATCGGAGTATTCGTTTTGCAGCCAGCCAGTGATCTGTTGTGGGGCGGTGCATAAACTGCGATAGCTTGTTAACAGCATAAGAGATGTCTGGTCTTGTGAGTGACAAATATTGTAAACTCCTAATGACAACACAAAATTCAGTTGCATCAGGTAAATGACCGCCAGTTTGGAGTGTGAGAACAGCGTTTGGACACATCGGTGTTGGCATTGCTTTGGCTTCAGTCATCTTTGTCCTGTGAAGAAGATCTGCAATATAATAAGTTTGAGTTAGTAAAAGTCCAGAAGCATTGCGTTGTACCTCAATTCCAAGAAAGTAAGAGAGGTCGCCTAAGTCTTTAAGAGAGAATCGAGTTGAGAGAGAGAGTATGAAGCGGTTGAGGTAAGCCATGTTGTTTCCTGTGATGATTATATCATCAACGTACACCAGCATGTAAAGGAGAACACCATTCTGGTTGTAGATGAACAAAGAAGCATCAGCGAGAGAATTGGTGAAACCAGATTGAAGAAGAAATTTTCGCAGCTCATTGTACCAAGCTCGAGGAGCTTTTTTGAGTCCATATATCGCTTTGTGTAGCTTGCAAATGGCTGTTGGATTCGCAGAATCATGGAACCCAGGTGGTTGAGTCATGTACACTTTGTCTTCAAGTTTCCCTTGAAGGAAAGCGTTGTTGACATCCAGTTGTCTTAGAGGCCAGCCACGAGAGACGGAGACACTAAGTACTAGCCAGACTGTTGATGGTTTAACGACCGGACTGAATGTGTCGTGGAAGTCGATTCCAAGTCGTTGGTGGAAACCTTTGGCGACGAGCCTAGCCTTGAACTTGTCAATGGCACCATTAGAAAGACGTTTAATTGTAAAGACCCATCGACAACCTACAATATTATAAGCCATGTCAGGTGAGACTAAATCATAAGTATGATTGTGAGTAAGAGAGTCGATTTCGTCTTGCATCGCTTTGCGCCATCGAGGATCTTTGAGGGCTTGTGCGACGGTGGTGGGTGGTTTTTCCGACTATGGGATAACAGCAGCACGAAGGTTTAGTTTTTGGACTGGTTTGCGTTCCCGGTTACTTGTTCGACGTGGTACTGGTGGTGGTGTCGGAGATTGTGATGGCTGAATGACTTGTACATCTGAATTTGGTTGAGGAGTTGGATCGGAAACAGTGGCTGTTTGACTCGAGCCAACAACTTGTGGTGTGTCCGATGATGGTATAGGATCTGCCGTAATAATATTTGGTGGAGAAGTTGGTTGTGCATTTGTCGTTGGTGATGTTGGCAACGGGATTGTCGTTTGAGATAGAGGGATGATAGCAACAGTAGGAGTTGAGTTAGGTACTGGATCGGATTCTTCAATTGGTGCGGAAGTAGCAGTGATGGAACCTAAAACTTGAAACGGAAAAACGGATTCATGAAAGACAACATGACGAGAAGTGTAAATACGAGTAGTTTCTCGGTCAAGACAAAAATATGCACTTTGCGTATTAGAATATCCCATAAATACACACGGTGATGAACGAGAATCAAGTTTGTGTGATGCATAAGGTCTTAGCCAAGGAAAACAAAGACAACCGAAAACACGTAATTTTTGAAATTTTGGATCACGGCCAAAAATATTTTGAAATGGAGATTTTAGAGCAAGAGTAGGTGTAGGCCTTCGATTTATTAAATACACAGCCGTTGTAAATGCGTAGGTCCAATATGACTGAGGCATTGAAGCATGGGATTTTGGGCGAGACCCGTTTCGACTATATGTCGGTGACGGCGCTCAGCAAGCCCATTGTGTTCTGGCGTGTGAGGTGGAGTAGTGAAGTGAGATATACCATGACTCGAAAGAAATTGTTGAAGTGCGATATATTCACCACCATTGTCTGTATATAAAGTTCGTAATTTGTATTGAAATTGTTTTTCAACCAATGCTTTAAATTTTGTAAAAACATCAAAAAACTTGGGATTTTTGTTTTAAGGGATACATGTATCTAGTAAAATGATCAACAAGGAGTACATAATATTTAAAACCATCGATTGAAATCATGGGAGAAGTCCACACATCTGAAAAAACGATATCAAAAGGATGTTTTGATTGAATAGAAGACGTAGTAAAAGGTAATTTATGCATTTTAGTGATTGAATAAGCATTACAAGGCTTATCCAATAAAACGTTTGAGGAAAGAGGCAAATCAAACTTTGAAATTATTGTTTTTAAATTAGAAAAAGCTGGGTGGCCTAATCGATAATGCCAATCAGACATGGTTGTCTTAGTTGAAGAAGCAAATGCAAGAGATGGACGAGTGGAAGAGCTAGATATTGGCCACTCGTATGTGCCATCATTAGGTTTGCCTTCCAGACGAAGAGTTCCCGTTTGTAAATCTCTCACCTAAAAGTAAGTAGGAGTAAAGGTAACTGAAACACCATTAGTTGTGCATAATTGAAAGACAGATATAAGATTCTTAGCAAGTGATGGCACACAAAGAACATTGTTTAAGAAAAAAGGACGAGTATAAGAGGGTATTGATAAAGAACCAGTGTGTGAAATCTGCAATCCCGAGCCATCTCCAAGCATCACATCATCACCACCTTGATAGGAATTGTGAAGCGCAAGGTTGCCGAGATCAGACGTCATGTGGTGCGAGGTACCAGTGTCAACGAGCCAGGTAGAGGAATCAGACATCATTGCTGGATTTGCTCTTGGCTGCCACTAGTGTTGTTATGGTGATTGCCACGACTGAGGAGACTGCTGCCAAGGCTGAGGAGGCTGCCACGATTGGGAGTTTTGACCTCGAACGATATGAAAGTCAGGACAATACTTAGCACTATGGCCTTGTATTCCACAAGCCTGACATCGACCCAAATATTGTCTTGGACCATTGCGATTCTGATTCTGATTGCCACGGTAACTCTGGTTGGGAACATTGCGATGGTTCTGATTCTGATTTGATCTCCAGGTTTGGCGGTTGCGAGACTATGTAGCTTTAGCAACAATAGGCGTGACAGAGGCTGATTCTGTGCACTGAATCATGGCTTCACGATTCAGAAGACGTTCATGGAGCTCAGTGTAGGAAATTGGGACATCCCTACCATTGACAGCATCGATTTCGGGTTTGTACTCCTCACTGAGATCAGCAAGGATATCCTCAGTGAGATCTTCTTGGTCCATGGGCTTACCGAGAGAGGCTAATTCGTCCGCCTTAGCTTTAATGATCCGTAGGTATTCAGTGATTGATTTTGTACCTTTCACACACGATTTGATCTGAAATCAGAGTTGGCGGAGATGTCCGCGAGTTGGGTTGCCGAATGTGGAGGCGAGGATGCTCCATACTTCAGTGGTGGTGGTGGCCCTTGAGACAACAGATTGTACCGACAAAGAAATTGCCCCAATTATTGCGCTATAGAGAAGCCGATCTTGCCTCCGCCATGGAGCAAAGGCAGGATTTGGGACGGAGTAGCCGTCGACAATGACTGTTGGTTGAGGATATGTGTCTGACTTCTTCAAAAATCCATGGAGTTCATGCCCTTCAAGTAGAGCACGAACCTGTTTTTACCACATCAAATAATTTAGATTTGTGAGTTTAGTAACACTCGACATGTTAACAGACAAGAGAGTGCTCTGTGGATTTTGAGCATCGAACACCGATGTGTGTTGGACAGAAGTGGGAGTTGTAGAAGACATTAATTATGAGAGAGATGTTAAGAGAGAAAGAAAAAAAAGTGAAGAAGAGCTGAGACGGAAGAAGACGGAGAAGAAGAGCATAAGAGAAAAAAAAATTGGGGATTTAGGTCTAGGAGCGTTGCTCTGATACCATATTATGATATGTAATTAGATTATTTTATTAATATGATACAGCTATTCTTATATACACACATGATAAGAGAAAATAGGGAAAGCATATATACATCAATTACAGAGGAGTAATTGAGGGAGAAATTGCAGAGGAGTAATTGAGGGAGAGATTGTAGAGATATGATTGATATGTCTTAATACGATTGATCCCGGTAAGCTCATTGCGCTCTGTCGATAAGCTCGTATGGCTTCCGGTGAAAAATGGAAAGTACTCGGTCCGTTCTGGCTATGGCTTATCAGCAGTGGAGCATCTCCCTATGCTACAAAGATCTTTTAACTGGCAAAAGAATCTACGGTGTAAGCCGACCATGCCAAAAATCAAATTATTCATGTGGAAAGCTGCAGTAAGCGCATTACCTATTGGAGTACAATTGGTCCACCGAGGAATTCAAGCACATTTTAGCTGCAAAAAATGTGGAGAGCCTGAGACAATTACCCATGTTCTTCGGGACTGTGTTTTTGCTCGATCGGTGTGGAATTTGGCGCCCTTTCATGGAACATAGCATCTAAACTCTGTTTTGTTCCTCGATTTCTTTGCGCGACTCTCGCAGCTGGTTTGACTACCTCCCTTAGGTATCCACGCTGCTTCGTTGTCATCTTGGGTTTGCTGGAACCTTTGGACAGCTAGAAATCAAGTCATCTTCTCCAACAGAGACTTCACAGCTCAGGACATCATCACCAAATCGATCACAAAAGCGAAAGATTGGCAAGCAGCGCAACTCCTCCTCCAAAAACCAGTGTCACTGGCAGTGACAGTCCCGGTTACGGAGACTCCTCCTACTGGTACGGCCTGTTTTGTTGATGCAGCCTGGCAGGCAGCTTCATTGACATGTGGGATTGGTATGTACTTCAACTTTAATGCCGATAATCGAAGCTCCCAAATGGCGAGTAACAGAAGAAATGTGGGATCAGCCCTTGCAGCAGAAGCTTGGGCGATTAGAGAAGCATTAGTTCATGCTATTGATTGCGGGTTTGAGGACTTATTCGTGCTATCGGACTCAATGTCCCTCATTAAGCTCCTCAACTCTCATGAAACACATACGGAAATCCATTCTATTGTAAACGATATTCGCCTTTTGGCATTATCTTTCCATGCTATTTCTTTTAGCTTTATTCCTCGAACAGCCAATGTTGTAGCTGATTCGATTGCAAAAGAGGCTCTTCAAGCTCTCTTGGTTTCCCTCAACTGAGGCTAATAAAGGAATTTTTTGACCAAAAAAAAAAATGAACAAAGAAAAAAAATAGTACAAAAGCCTTTGGACACTTTGCTCATCCAACGTGACCAATGGGAAATGGAGTCACCACTTTGAACGCATGTCGTACCGGAACCTTTGACGGAGAAATTTCCTGGCGAAACGACGTATCTCTGGTTGACGACAAAAAATTGACCACTCGTTCTGCTACATACAACCGGATCTCACCGGAGTAACAATACCTTATACTACGTTGGAGATTCCTTTCCGACCATAACATATCCCATAAACCACCACCACGTTTTGTTCGATCTCCAGCGTAGGGGTCAGCGCAAATCCATCAACGGCTTTCTCCAAACTCCATAGTCGGCTTCCAATTGCACGTACAGTTCCGTGTCTCCGCCGCCACGCCGCATTCGAGGGCTCTGGTAATGTCGCCTCTCTCATATATGTACAGGAAAAATTATAACATGATAAATATCATAATTTGTTGGAAAACAAAGTTTTAACACTGTAACTTTCTTGTTTTACCATAATATATATTTTATTGATGAGTTATATTATTTTTTAGCGCGTTAAATAAATTAATAACACATATAATACACAAACCAAGAAAAAATATCTCCCACGAATCTATATACGTTAATATGAAAGTTAACGTTCAATAAATTTGTTAGTGCACTAAATAAAAGTTAGATATACATCTAGATGTTTATATGATACAATAAATATGTTAGCATGTTACAAAAATATATAACATCTTACTTATATACATAGATATGTAATTTTTCCATATATCATATATATATATATATATAGTTTTGAGTCATTAGAAGAGGAATCTAATAATTTTGTTTTTAGATTCATGTAGCTGAGCATAATCAAGTCACATATCAGATCTTTGCCATTCAAAACCATAACCATAGTCAAATTCCCCCAAAAAATTGAATACACAACATGAAGGTTAACTAGCTAATAATTAAGTTATCATGCAAAACAAACAGTTAGAGGTAAATCTATATGTTTATTTGGTATAATAAATAGTCTAGCATGTTTCAAAATATTTTAGCATGTTATAAAATAGTTTAGAATATCAATTCTAACCGAGTTCAACGTATCGATTCAGTACGCCCGAGTCAATTTGCCTAAAAACTTTTCCCGACTCAGATCGTTTTTATCGGATCTTCGCCAGATCGTCGCCTTCGCCGAATCTAACTTGGATCTTTGTCGGCATGATGAAGAATCTAATCCTTGATTTTTTTTCTGGTTTTGTTGGAGAAGAAGAAAGAAAGAAAGAAGAAAGAGAAAAAAAAAAGGAAGAAAGATAAATTTATTATAGAAATTAATGTCAAATAATAGCTTGCAATCTCCAAAATATAGTCTTCGGATGCCCATGCTCCAAGATTGTTGCATAGCTATAAGAAGTGCTTTAGCTTCAGCTTCCATCGGCGTTGTTGATATTCCCATTGAGGTTGATCCCCAAAAATTTGGAAAGCCATTATAATCACGAACTATATATCCATCCCGCCACTGAGTGATTATTTTCCAAATTGAAACTAGCATCAAAATTACACTTATGCATATCTATCTCCGGTCGTTGCCATGTAAATGAAAGATCCAGATCTGGCGAATATCAGCCAACAACTTGAAGATCTCACCAGTGATCCAGATTACTGCTTTCAACGCTTGTTCGAGATCTCAACAAATTAGCCAGTAAACGTACAATAATACGTACATAACATAGATCAAGACCGTCTCAAATTATTTGTAGGCCTTGTTCAAAACTTTCATTAAAGGTACATTTAATATGAGAAAATAAATTTTTAGAAAATTTAGGCCATGATTCATATATCTAATTGAAATTTTCTTTTTTAAAAAATTATTTTTAAATCGGGAGTTTTATTCGATTGCTCCACTTGCACGTCCTAAAAACGGTTATGGTAGAGATAAATCTGCTTTCTCTTGGTTTTGATTTAAAAATCATGAATGTGTAAAAATTGCCTAGGAATCATATATGATTTATCTTGGCAAATAGATTTGGAACGAGAGGTCTCATTTCTTTCTTTCTTTTTTTGTGTTGGTAGGGAAACACCATAAGGCTCTTGTGGAGGAGCATGCGGTCGTTCCAATTGTTCTTTAATGTTTGTTTACTTCTTAGAGCACTTAAACACCTCTTGTGGATGGTCCCTACTAACTCACACATAGATTCGTAGACATGTGTCTGATGAGATCGAGCTTTAAAAGCCAAAATACAATACCGCAGATGCACGGATTAATCACTTGTAGCACAAGTTGGGATCGAATCCACGAGGAGATATCATAACACATAAATAACGCAAAAAACTACTTAAGCTAAACTAATTGTCTTTTTGGTTTTTGTGATTATGGTTTTATCGATAACTAAACGAATATCAAATAAATAAAGTCATCAAACAAGCAAACAAGTAGCAAAGAAATAAAAAAAAAATTATCAAATAAGAGGAAATATGGGCAAAATTTATTGATTAGAAATGATTAATGGTCAACTAAGATGCTAACATGCTCAATTAAACTCAATTCCAAAGCTTTAATTATTTGAATGCGGGGAGTATTAGAATAAATATTATTCATTATCTCTATAATTATCTCTATAATATTATTTAAAAAGACATTTTTGAAAATAAATTTTGTTTTGTAAGTTATTNCATTAAAAATGTTATTTACTATTTAGTTTCTTAATTATTATAATATTATTAAATAATAATCAATCTATACATATTCAAAGAACTTACAATATTTTTCACTATAATTATTATAAAATAATTTATTAATTTTATAAAGAGTTAGACACGAGAAAATTGATTTTTTTAAGAGTTTGTGAACTGACCACAAAAATCATAGTCATTAAGCGGTGCATATTAGAATTATGGTTTCAAAATTATAGTTTTTGCGAGTTACCCGACTAATATTTTAGTGTATTACAAAACGGGTTAAGTAGATAGATTAATCCGGGTTGACAGTTCTATTTATAATCATTAGTTAAACATATTTTAAAATTCAAATTAAAATAATTTTTCTTAAATTTCAAAACAATTTTTAAACAAAAATTATTCCGCACCGCGGATTGAATCCTAGTTTATATATATAGTATATTCTCGATGAAGATATTCTTGTAACCCTAATATAAGTTATAACATTATACATGGTCACCCTAATAACATAACGCTCACCAAACTTAATACAATCTTACATAAATAACAACAATATTCAACTTTCTACAGATTTCGGAGATTAGTTGAACGATCAATATACAACATTAATATTGAGAAAGAAAAACAAAAAACTCGAGCGAATGGATCTCACTCGCGGCGAGTTCTGTCTCAACCCAAAAGACTCGAGTGACTCTAGCGATCTCTTAATTCGGAGGATTCTCTCCGGCGTCCGGCGTCCGGCCTCCTCGCCGGTGTCGCGAGAGAATCCTCTTGCTTTTGTCACATGCTGCTCTTCATCCGTGGTGGAGGCTCTTTTTCGATGAAGATGGGTGTCAATCCAGGGTTATGCCATGGTGGTGAGACAAGGCAGGTTTGTGGTGGCGTCAGTGGTGGCTCCTCGATATGGATCTGTGAGGATGTGGTTCGGCGGTGGTTCTCTCATCGGTGCTCTCTCTGCGGCGGGTGTTGGCTTGTTGGGTGGCGACGAATCTGAAGTTGTGGGGTGTGGTGGCGGCGAGTGGACTTGCGGAAGGAGACTCACCGGATGTCGTCACCTGTGAAGTGGTTCCGATCGGGCACGATGGATCTACGGACGGCGGAGTTTTCCCGGCGACCTCTCCCTCTAAAAGGCATTTTCCCCTCGTCGGTCGTGCTCTATGTGGAGTAGGTTAAGGCGTTTCTCGGCGGTTGGTCTTCGTTAGCTTTGCTTCGCTTCTTTGCCGTATAATTTTGGTCGGCGGTGGTGGTTCTATTCCACCGCGGTTTTCGACGATGGTCTTGTTCCGTTCCGGTCTTGAGTCACTGATGGAAGCTCGCGGCAGAGGTCTTCTGATATGTTGAGGTGTTCGACGGAGGTCTTATGTTCCTTCGGGCATGAGCGGTGGCGATTCTCGTGCGGTGGCGGTCTTGTGTCGTGGTTATTAGGGTTTCGCTTGTACCCGGTTTTATCCGGTTTTCATTCGGTCCAGATCGGGTTTTGTTCCCAATTGGATTTCGGCTTAGAGTCCAAAACCATGCCCAACCGGATTTAATGTCTAGGTTATGTTCGGTGTACTAAAAATCATAAAACACAAAAAAAAAAAAAAATTAATACAGTAAAAATTGGTAAAACAAAAAAAAAAACATTAATATTGAGAATCATTTGTATTTCCTCCACGTTTACAACACATTGAGAACAAGACAAGAGAAGGCCCGGAGGAAAAAGACACTCAATGTTGGAAATCAAAAATCTGTGAGCCCCAATTATTGGAACAGGGATATTAAAAACGAAATGACGAAAGAGAACAAGGAAGACACCAAAAATCAGAGGGCAATAAAGTCATTACACAACCTCCAATGGACGGCCAAAAGCAGATCACCAATCGTTGCTATATAAAGAGGCAAGTGAGCTTAAAAGAAACAAAATAATCAAGGGATCGTTTTTACTTTCTTTGTTTGAATTTAGAAGAAAAATCAATGGCTGCGAATTACAACGAAAAGCTTCTTCTCAACTATGTTCCCGTCTATGTTATGCTTCCGGTAAGTCATCATCGATCACTGGCTGGATTAACATCACTTGGCTAGTTTGGGTTTAGCACTAATAACAATGTCAATTAGAGTATAGTTAGCGCAAAAGTTATCAAATTTAATGTGATTGCATGCAGTTGGGAGTGGTGAATGTGGAAAACGTAGTCGCGGACCCAGAAACGCTCGAAACGCAGCTCAGGCGTCTCAAAGAAGAAGCTGGTATCGACGGCGTTATGGTCGATGTTTGGTGGGGAATCATTGAATCCAAAGGGCCTAAACAATACGACTGGACCGCTTACGAAACGCTATTCCAGCTAATCGCGCGTTTAGGACTCAAGATCCAAGCGATCATGTCGTTTCACCATTGCGGCGGAAACGTCGGCGACGTCGTCACAATCCCGATCCCGAGATGGGTTCGCGATGTCGGCGATAGCGATCCCGATATCTTCTACACTAACCGTAAAGGAACAAGAGACATCGAGTATCTCTCAATCGGCGTCGATAACCTCCCTCTCTTCGCCGGAAGAACCGCTGTTCAGGTATGTCAATCCCAGCGTTTGCGTTTAGCGTTTTAAAATTGAAATTAACGAAATCGACTTTCGTCATCAGATGTATAGTGATTACATGAGTAGCTTCAAAGAAAACATGGCGGAATTGCTAGAAGCCGGCGTGATTGTTGACATTGAAGTCGGACTTGGTCCCGCCGGCGAACTTCGTTACCCTTCTTACCCACAAAGCCAAGGTTGGGTTTTTCCGGGAATCGGAGAATTTCAGGTTAATTTCCTTAAATTTACACCACGCATGTTTTTTTGACGATTTTGCCCCTGGTTAAACGGTGCGTTTTGATGGTTCCAGTGCTATGACAAGTATTTGAAGAAAGATTTCAAGGAAGCGGCGGCGAAGGCAGGCCATCCTGAGTGGGATCTGCCGGAAGACGCCGGAGAATACAACGACAAGCCGGAGGAAACTGGGTTTTTCAAGAGAAACGGGACTTACGTCTCGGAGAAGGGGAAGTTTTTCTTGACATGGTACTCGAACAAACTCATCTTTCATGGAGATCAGATCTTAGGAGAAGCCAACAAGATCTTCGCTGGACTTAAAGTTAACTTGGCTGCCAAGGTATTACTATAAACAATTAACATATAGGGATCAGATCAAAACCGAAAACTAAAGCAAAACAAACAAACAGAAAAACTGAAAGTTAACTTGTCTTGCAAGGTAACTAGGTTATGAGTCTAAACTGGTATGTTAAATGCGGTAGGTTTCGGGGATTCACTGGTTTTACAACCACCACAGCCACGCGGCGGAGCTGACTGCCGGATATTACAACCTTTTCCAGAGAGATGGTTACCGTCCGATCGCTCGGATGCTCTCAAAACACTACGGCATTCTCAACTTCACTTGCCTTGAGATGAAAGATACCGACAATACCGCTGAAGCCCTAAGTGCTCCCCAAGAACTTGTTCAAGATGTAATAGAAAGAGAAGAAATTTGTAAGTTTGTTATTCAAAGTCTTCAAATTTGATTTGTTGATCGTTGATTTAGGTGTTGAGCAAAGCATGGAAAGAAGGCATAGAAGTTGCGGGTGAGAACGCATTAGAGACCTATGGAGCCAAAGGTTACAACCAGATTCTTCTTAACGCGAGGCCTAACGGGGTTAACCCGAACGGTAAACCGAAGCTGAGAATGTATGGGTTTACTTACCTACGGTTATCCGATACGGTCTTTCAAGAAAACAACTTTGAGATGTTCAAGAAGTTGGTGAGGAAAATGCACGCTGATCAAGTAAGTACATATACAACATAGACTTGATATTCAAACTCGTATAGTTGTTTCCTTTTTTCTTATATGTTTTGGAATGGGAACAATATAAGGATTACTGTGGAGACGCGGAGAAGTACGGACATGAGATTGTGCCGTTGAAAACGCAGAGTTCGCAGCTGACGGTGGAGGATATCGCCGACGCGGCTCAGCCACACGGAGCTTTCAAGTGGGACTCTGAAACCGACATGAAGGTTGATGGTTGATTGATCCTCCCTTCGTCAAACAAATTAAGGGAAGGAAGTGATAATAAAAGGTTTCTTGCAACTTCTATACAAGAAATAAACGGTTTTGGTGTGTATTGTATTGTATGAAATGAAGGGTGTTTCTGATTGAATAAAGTTTGTGTAATTCAAGTTAAAAGCTTGTGTAATCATAATAAATAAGCTTTTGTTTGTAAGAATAGCACATAATCATCGCATAATAGTACTCCATATGTTTCATTAGAAGTGTCGTTTCATTTTTTTCACACATACTAAATCAATTAAAACTCTACTAATTAGAAATGAAGGCTAAAATAGAAAATCTGATATAAATTATGCATTAAAAACGTAAGATGACATTATATTTCGTTGAAATGATATTTTTTTGTAAAACAGAAGAATATATTAATTATGTCGTTAAGCACTAGAAATAATAGAAGAAAAAAAAGATTTAAGGAAACAAATAATGATTCAAGAGATAAAGATGTCATAAATAGAACAACTAAATGAAAAAAATATATATGTTTAACTTATGTTGTGAACAGTTGTTTAACTCGCACTAGATTCTAAACATGCGCGTCCGCGCGGGATAATTTTTTGTAATATATAAAATGTGAAATGAGGAATAAAAAGTAATTTAAGTGTTATTGATTCAAATATATTTAATTTGTAATTTTAAGTTTATAATAGATTTAATAAATGTTTGGCAACATTTTTTATACTCGTTTGACAACATGTTCAATTTTAAAAAAAAAAATAGGGGTGTTTGGAAACAGATTATAAAAATGCTTATGTTTTAATAGTATATATAGATATATAGATATAGATATATAGATGTTCATCTCGTAGCCAATTATCTATTTAGTTATGATTTTCTACCATTTTTAGTATCAAATTATAAGCAAGATTAAAAGAAACAATAATTGTATAGTAAATTCCAAGCTTAGCACAAGATTTCAAATTTTAAAACTTTCACTTCTAGGGTTTAATGAAATAATTAAATGTTCAAAGGTGGACGAGATTCTGAATCTTTTTATAGAATGTGTTTCTAAACCTTTTTAAAATATGAGTTATGAACATTGGATACTCATTCATGTTAAACTTATTTTTTACGGATTCCTTAATTATAAATTAACCACAAATGCATTGTTTAGTACTGTCCGTATATTTAAAAACTGGAAGAAAGAAATTTCAACTAAACAAACAGCGTACTAGTCATTAATATAAAATAATAGATTATAACGATTCACTATCGCTAAATAATTTTTTTTTCAATATTTCTTATTAAATAATTATAAGAACGAAAATATAGACAATATTATATTCAATTTGGTTTAATATTTTTTACAAAACTCATTTATCTAGTCATGCAAATCTTTGGTTTTATACTTGGGTGTGATTGTAAATTAAGAAAAAAGTGGTAGGTTAACTTTCCACATCTAATCTATTAAAACAGATACACTTTTTGTGTTCAAACAGAAAAAAATATATATATATCTTTTCTTTTTCTGGATAACTTTTAATATTTAGATTTTTGTGGATAACTATCCCTATTTCCAAACAGAATAATTTTGTTTAATTAAAAATTCATTTTTTTGGAGATAAAATTCAAATATAAACCGTAATCTTCTAAACCATTGATATCACAAAAGTTTTAATTTTGGTTTCTACTACAATTGAACCATAATTATGGTTTTGAAGAGAAATAGATGTTACAAAGTTTAAAACCAGATATCAATCTATACATTTTGTGACCAAACAAGAACACCTTCAAATTAGTCTATTCTTATCTTTGATAACTATTATTCATGTTGCCAAACAAATCAATTTAATAATATATTAATAAAAATTGTATTTTATTTTATATTTATATTAATTCCGAAAATTTAAATATTAATTCAGATTAGTTTGAATTTCCATAGGTTAGATTACTTATCAAATATACAAAAAGCAGTTTTTATTGTATTTTTACAAAAAAAAAAACATTCTCATAATAATGCAGATGATAAACAAAATATGTTATTGTATCTTTATATCATAATCAATTATGCTAAAATTTCAAATATTTGAAATTAGTAAATATCTATACTATTAAAAGGGGTATACATTTTGTAACCAAACAGTGACACCTTCAAATTAACCTATTCTTATCTTGGATAACTATTATTCATGTTGCCAAACAAATATTTTTGTGCAAAATTAATTAAAAATATATATTTTATTTTACATTTTAATTTAATTCCGAAAATTAAAATATTAATTTAGATTATTTTGGATTTTTTAAAATATATGTTAGATTATTTATCAAAAATCATAAAATCAGTTATTATCTTTAAAAATGATAAATCGGATATTAATAACAAAAATTATGTGGTCATAAAAACACACATGTGTATTCATATAATAACAAAGTTTACAAAATGGGTCAAAAAATTGGATAGCTAAAATTCATAATTTTGAATCATACATGTCATATCATAAATATATTTTTCCATACAATATAAAAAACATAAAAGATAAAAACAAATAAAAATAAGTTAGCCAAACAAGTAAAAATTCAGATACTTCTATAATTTATTTGTATTAATTATACATGTTGTCAAACAACACAATTTGTAAAGAGAATCTTATCAAATCTAATCAAATCAACGAAAATGTAAATTAGATCTTATTTTTCATTTTACACTTTATATATTACGAAATTAAATAGATAAAAAATATTATCCCGCGCGGGCGCGCATGTTAAAATCATACTAGATTTTAGAGATTTTAAGGTCAAAATATCAAACGAAATTGTTTAAATTCCACTAGATTTTTTTATTTTAACTTAAATCATAAAAAATTATGTTATTAAATTTGTTTTAATACATTAAATAAATGTTTTGAAATCCGATCCGGGAAGCAAACCGAAGTCTTTCGAGCCACCGGGTCCATGGGTTAACCCGGTTTGATGCGGTCCAACCGTAATCAACAATTAATGAAATTATATATATATATATACGACACACACACACATATATATGTTTAAAAAATATATGTCTAACTGACAAAGTAATTATTATTTTAGTTGATAAAATATTATTCACAAACGAAAAAATATTATAGACTGTAAAATCTGAATGACTCAATAAAAACAATAAAGAAAACCCTCTTATTGAATTATTAAGGAACCATGATCCGTCCGGATCAACGATTATGTCCAGTCCAATAAAGAAAACCCTCTTATTGTATGTATCCCGGGTTATAGATCTATAACCGGACCGGCTGGTCTGACCAGGATCTGAAAACATTGTATTAAATCTATAAAAAAAATTCACAGGTGCAAATCTAGTTTGAAGTTAAAGTTAGAACATAGGTGATGAGTCTTAAGAAAAAGAACTTTTTTTAGGAATGTATAATATAGAAGTTTTTGTACATTTTTTAATTCAACAAGCTGATGTTTTGAAAACATATCATTATTTTATTTTATTTTTTGCTAAAAAATCTTACAGTTTTATTTGTCTTAATATATAGAAAAAAAAACCAAAAATGTTAATAAAAAGCGTGGCATTTTTCAATAGAACAACTTAAGAGAGTTAAACCAAATTAACAAACACAGAGAAAATTATCTTCGTTTCTGTTACTCACACAAGTCACAACATCTAAAAAAAGCTTTCCCTTCCAAAAAAAAAAAAAGAAAAAAAAAATTCCTGAAACAGAGCTTCTCTTTCGTTTTTGAAAATTTGCTTCCAAATTTCTTAATTTTCTTCCTCATTAAGACCTTTTTTCCGCTTGTGGTTGCGATTGTTCGGCGCCGTAAAAAAGCGTTCGGACGTGGTCGGAGCTTTTCTGCATGGCGGTTTGCTTCCGAGGGAGTACGGTAATTAGGAGATCGAGCTCTGCTAATTTCGCCGTCGTTTAATTTTGTTTCTCTCCTCCAGGATTCTGCGTGCGTATTTTCGGTGTTTCCGTGAGATGAGAAACGGAGGTTAATGGGGAGATTGAGAAGAGCTTTTCTGGCGATCTCTCTCGTTGTCTTTGTTTGTGTCTCTGAGGAGATTATTGCTCGAGACGGTGCGAATCGCTTACGGTTCTCCGTTAACCGAAATTCTATTGATTACGGCGAAGCTCACGGTGGAGATGTGGTAAATTCATTGTCGTTGTTTTCGTTATTCTCCCTTCTTTTTTTTGATACAAATCCAGAAATGTGTGAAGCTGTTCGTTGATTTTTGCTCAAATTTTGATTTTTTTTTTCTCAATTTTGCACACAACATGTTTGTAGCCTGATTTTGGTTTGACGAACATCTCATTTCTGATAGGCAGAGCAAACATGGATTCATTGTAGAAAAGAATTGAAAGATAAGAAGAAAGATTGTCTTTTGTATATCCCTCGTGAAGCAGCAGCAAATGAGTACCTGAGCATATCCATCTTAACCAGCCAAAACATTCATCAAATCCCGAATTCCGGGGAAGAGATCGGTTATCGGCATTGGTTCAGCAATTGGTTTGGACCTCTCCGCGATTCTACTACGAGCTATCCAAGTAGGAGACTGATCAGTAGCGCAAAGAAGTTTAGAGTATCTGCTCCAAATTTCGCACTTGGTCCTGCGCCAGGTTTCGCGCCAGGTCCTGCTCCCGGTTTTGCGCCAGGTCCTGCTCCAACACCTCAAAGGTATGATCTGGCACCTGCAAGCTCTCCATCTCAACCTTCATACTCGCCAGCTGAAGCACCGGACGAATCAAAACCCACTCCAACTAAGAGAAAACCGAGTGTTGCTCCTAGTCAGAGTGTTCCAGGTCCTCCTCCTCCACCGGCGAAGAAGAATGATATCTTGATTGAACTTATCATCGCAGTTGCTTCAACTGCTGTATTAACGTTCTTTCTCGTTGCATTGCTGTTCTTGTGTTGCTTCAGACGCAATCGTAACAACGCGGTTGGTCCTAGAGATGGACCAAGAGATGAAGGACCACTTCTACATTTAGCTGACTTATCAGCTGGTATGATGCTTTTGTCAAACAGGTTCAAGTTTTTTTGTTCTGTTCTATCTCATTCGAGAATCAAAACTCATTTTTCACTATTTTTAATCTTTCAGGATCTAATGAGAACTCTCCCACCGTTGCAAGCACGAGCAGGAAATTTTTCAGTGCTAGTTCCAAAAAGAGGTCTTTTCTTTCGAGAGTGTCTCTAAAGAGAAATGGTCATGAGTTCCCGACAGCTGATGCGTCGTCATCAGCTGGACTTCCTCCATTGAAGCTTCCCCCTGGAAGATCAGCTCCTCCTCCGCCTCCACCTCCAGCTCCACAGCCACCACCACCTCCTCCTCCTAAACCTCAGCCTCCTCCGCCGCCTAAACTTGTTCGTCCTCCACCTGCACCACCAAAAGGTGTGGCTCCAAAACGCCAAGGACATTGTTCCTCTGGAGATGGATCTGATGTTGATTCGGAGACTGGAGCTCCAAAAACCAAACTAAAGCCGTTTTTCTGGGACAAAATGGCCAACCCTGATCAGAAAATGGTTTGGCATGAGATCAGCGCCGGTTCATTCCAGTAAGAGCGTAATTTGAATCTTGTAGTTCTTAACTTTTGTGTCCGGGCTTACCTAACTCGCATTCTGCTTTCAGGTTCAATGAAGAGGCGATGGAGTCTCTGTTTGGTTACAATGATGGGAACAAAAATAAAAAGGGTCAAAGGGGAGATTCATCTCGAGAATCTCCTGTCCAATATATACAGATAATTGACGCCAGGAAAGCCCAAAACTTATCTATTCTTCTTCGAGCTTTGAATGTAACAACAGAGGAAGTCGTCGATGCCATCAAAGAAGGTATATCGACTCGCTAAATCTCACCGTCTCTTTCTCTTTTCTAAACCATTAGGACAGACTGTGATTTCTTCTCTGTTCCTAAGGTAACGAGCTCCCAGTGGAGCTCCTACAAACATTGCTGAAGATGGCTCCAACTTCGGAAGAAGAACTCAAACTTAGACTATACTCGGGCGATCTTCACCTACTTGGCCCCGCAGAGCGATTCCTGAAAATTCTTGTCGACATACCTTTTGCATTCAAACGTATAGAGTCGCTTCTATTCATGATCTCACTTCAAGAAGAAGTCTCTGGCATCAAAGAATCTCTCGCAACTCTCGAGGTAACTCATTGACAACAAAGACCCTTAAAACGAAGAATCTACACATCACTTACCCTCTTCTATATGCAAATCTCCCTGTGTTCTCTCTTGTCTCAGGTGGCTTGCAAGAAACTCAGAAACAGCAGACTCTTCCTAAAACTACTAGAAGCAGTTCTCAAGACAGGAAACCGAATGAACGTAGGAACATTCCGAGGCGACGCGCAGGCTTTCAAACTCGACACTCTCTTGAAACTCTCTGACGTCAAAGGAACTGATGGCAAAACCACACTCTTACACTTTGTTGTTCTTGAGATCATCCGTTCCGAAGGCGTTCGCGCTCTCCGCCTCCAGAGATCAAGCCGGAGCTTCTCAAGCGTTAAAACAGACGATACTAACGCAGATTCAAGCCCACAATCAGTCGAGCGTTACCGAAGCACGGGACTTCAGGTGGTTTCAGGATTAACCACAGAGCTTGAAGATGTCAAGAGAGCAGCAATCATAGACGCTGATGGATTGGCTTCAACGTTAACGAATCTAAGTGGTTCGCTTGCGAATGCGAGAGAGTTTCTGAAAACGATGGACGAAGAGAGCGATTTCGAGCGAGCTTTAGCTGGATTTATAGAACGTGCTGATGCTGATATCAAGTGGTTGAAGGAAGAAGAAGAGAGGATCATGGCTTTAGTGAAAAGCTCTGCTGATTATTTCCATGGGAAATCGGCGAAGAACGAAGGGCTGCGTTTGTTCGCCATAGTGCGTGATTTCTTGATAATGCTGGAGAAAGTTTGTAGAGAAGTTAAGGAAACGACGATGGTGTTGGCGACAAAGACGACGAACCATTCGGGTAAGAGGGAAATCGAGATGACTCCGGAGAGTAATCAACCGTCACCGGACAACATTCGACAGCGTTTGTTTCCGGCGATTGCTGAACGGAGAGTTGACAGTTCCGATGATTCAGACGATGACGAGAGTAGTACATCTTAGTTTTTGATTTTCCGGATAAAGAAGACGCCGTTTGGGAGGAGATTGATCGCCGGAAACCTAGAAAAGAAGAGAAGGAGGAAGCCGGAAATTTTATGTTTGACGAAAATGTCTTTCCCGTTGACAAGTAAGTTGTGAGCTAATTTGAAGACAAAATTGTTCGATATTATTATACTTTTTTTATATAAATCTTACATATATATCGTATATTTGTATACCTATTTCCCTATTTGTGAACTAAAAGATAGATATACGCATGTTTAGATGTCTATGGATAACAAAAAAGTTTTATGTTTGACAAAAACTCGTTCTTTTTTAATTAGAAAATTCAGATTTTTTGGGGGCAATTTTGGTCTAAATCTTCTATGGCTTCTGCACCTTTTCAGATCAAACCAAACCAAATTTTAACCTGTTTTTAGATCTGTTTTATTGTTGACTTGTGGATTTGAACTGTGGCAACAAAAAAAAAAAAGGGTAGTAACAAGTTGTTGTATTCGATTCGACAATAGTTAGTTGGCAAATACCAACCTCACTTCAATTGGTAGTAAGAACTAAGAAGACAGATTGCTAACAAATGTCTCGGAGAATGTAAATTAGCAAATATTGATCCTACATTTCATTATGGCACAAAGATTCCATAATGATTGATGACTAAGGAAGATCGAGTTTCTTGCTATTTCTGTATAAATTCAGTTTCCACTAGCAAAAGACAAAAATAATTTTTTGGTGCCAAGCTTTAATAGATTTTAGTAACAAGAACACCAGAACTATTATTACTGAGGTAACAAAAAAAAGGAAGAAGAAGAGATACAACCTAGTCAAATGATCCTCCACTCTGAAAATTATGTGAGCCTAATCTAACGAGAATAACAATAACCCAAAGTTATTGTCAATTTCCAAAATCACATATATTGCAGAAGCTATACACAAGAATGTGGGGGCGAAAGCTGAGGCTCACTTGCTTTGGTCATGGATAAGAGACTATTTATAGTAACTGTGTGTTGCCGGGCTGCTCGCTTTCCCAAAAGGGAAACCTTCTGAATATTAAAAGTTTCCCCTTTTACCTAACTATCCCATGTCGCTTGAAAGACATGTCGTCTGTTTCTTAGCCACTGCAACAGTTCTCTATCTAGTGACGAGTCATTGAGGACTGCATCAAACATCGGGCTTCCAAATACTCCCGGGGTGCTTTTGAACATCCATATTTTGTCCTTTGCCCACGGTTTTTGAGGTTGCTTAGACTGTACTCAGAGATAAAATAACCATGTCATGGACAGTGTAGACAAATGAAATACATTTCAGAAGTGGGTCAAGTAAGAAATTACCATCTGTGAAACCATTGTTTTCACCGTCTTTGGGCCATAAACACGATGCTTTGATGGTTTCTGGGCCTTTGCATAGAAGGAAGCAACCTCGGGTAAAGACAAGCAACCTCTGGTTGCTTTCACCAGTGTAAGATCTGGATCAGTATTCGTCTGTTCATACCAGTAAATTAGCTGCCCGAGACAATAGTTCTCGCCATAATTCTTCTGGTACTCCTTTATACTCTCACCTAACTTGTCAGCATACTTGGCCCCCAAATCTAACGGACTAATGTATACAGGAGAAGAGATAAAGGACTTATATTCCTGCGACATATCAAGACCCATCTGTCAGAAGAAGTTCAACAAGATTTTGTTCTTTTTTGTCACTCAAATTATACGAAAGAACTTACCCGAACTTTGAAAAAGCACTTTGTATAGGCATAAATGTGAATTAAATCAGCTGCAGCATCATTTCGACACTTGTATGTACAAGGGAGATCTCGGATCTCATCTCTCAACCTTCATGGGGAAATAATCTTTGATATGAGTGTACTGTTTCCTTAAAGCGTTTCAAGCATTGAAATATGATAGATGTACTCACCAAAGTAATGATCGCTGAAGTTCCTTAAGGACATCAGCAGATCCAGATGGATCATGGGCACGAATCTTGGATCTGAGTTCATTAAGAATGCCTTCTTCCACGTGCGGTGACAGGCACTGGAGAAGCTCATCAACTAAGGAGCCATCCCCGTTCCATAAAAAAGAGACTGTTTCTTCAGGAGCAAGCCTCTCCAGCGGAGGAGGAGCGTTCTTTGGATCCCCAAACACACGTCTCATAACATATCTTACCTGTGTGTATAACATTAATCAGAGACTAACTTCGACTGGGAAAAACATTTTAAAACACTTGCACACAAAAATGTGAAAGGCAAAGCAGATAACACTATGTTTCTTTTTATGAAGAGAGATTGCAGTTACCTTGTCAAGTGTAACAGCCAAATTCTGTAGCCTCTGATTGTAAACACCCTCAGCCTGTCTCATCAAGGTTACAGATATAATAAGCATATAAGAGTTGGAGAAAAACGCAAACCCCAATTTACTACATCCCAAAGCCAGCACAGAGTTCCGAGGCACAAAAGATATGAACTATTGAAAGAACCCGCAAAAGGTTAAAAAGAGTAATAGTCTCACCTGAACTTCAGCATCACTTTTCTCAACATCAAGGTGTATATCTGAAAAATATTTTCTCTTTTCTTCCAGATTATGCTTCAGAATTTCCTCTGGAAGCTTAGTTCTCTCGAAATTGATGAACCGCACCTTTATGCACAAGAAACTTTTGGTTAGAAGTTGTAATCCCATCATTAGTGCTGCGATAAACTAACATAAAATGATTCAAGACTAACCAGACGAGCAGAATACGCAATCACCCAATCTGGCAGCCCACCAAGCAAACAACTTCCCAGTCCAGCTCTTCCCAACTCAAGATAATCTTCTTCTGAAACTGAATTCAGTATACAAGCTTCTAGCATCAGTCTGTGTCGATCCAGCAGACCATGCCATTCCTTCAACACCTGTTACAAATATGGCTCAGAAAATTAAATCTAGATTCAAGGGACAAGTGAAAAGATTTATTAAACTTTGGTACAAAAAAAAAACTAATTACTCATTAGTGAACAAGCATACAGCAAACCTCTAGCCCTTTAAAATCCATTAACGGAGTCAATATCATTACTCTCACGTATCTTCGATACCAGTAATACCAGTAATATAATCATATATCTGTTAACAGAGCAAGTACCTTCTGAAATGCACCTTCACCAGTGAGATTCAAGTAGCTGCCTCGGCATACTTGGCTACCACACAAGCAAACAGACGCTTCATATTCTTCCTTACTCTGTTGCAGACATAAGTATCATTCTTTAGACAGTGGAGTGGAAACATAAAGATTAACCCAATGAAATAATACTTTCCTACTGTAGGAACTGGATAAGAAGGGAGAGGGAAGAACAGACCTCAGTTACAGAATTATAATCAAACGTTATCTCCTCGCCATATTCAATAGAACGTACTGAATAGATGCCAATCTGGTAGTGTCCATCCACCGCAGTTACCCTGGAAGCACCAGATGACAAAGGAGAAAAATGAGTGAACTTGTTTATAACTTATTAAATATGAAGACAGCAAGCTTCAGGGGTTCTCCAGTCCAATTGTTGAAAATGTATGTATGCATAAGTAAAAGAACGAGACTACCAACTGCGTATGAGCAGAGCAGATACAATCATAAGCAATTGTTGGTAAGTGTAACCAGACAAATTTATAAATAAATCAATTAATTATCTGAGCATACTTAGGCAGGCTAGTTTATGCATGCATCGTGTATGAAACTAATTGTAACAACTGTCACTTGGTTCTGCTCTCTGAATCCAAAATTCTGGAGGAATTGGATGATTGCAGAGGAGGAGAATTTAACTTACTTAGCTTCACAGTTAGGTCGACAAGAGTGACAAATTCGACTCGCATAATTAGCCTTGTGCATGGCATCAACAACAACTAAATCATATCCATCGGCATCACCCTGCCATGCAACATAAAAAGTAAGAAAATGGTCTTACAATATTACGTACAAGCCCAAGCATCATATTTTCTTCATACCTTTGGTCTCTCAAGATATATATTGTAGAACTCTGGTGCAGGATCAGTTTTGTTTTCCTGCAAGGAACGAATTCCATCTTGCTTCTCAAACCACTTCCAAACAGGATAAACCTACAATATCCAAAACAAGTCAGCATCTACGTTCAAAGCTCCCTTAAAGAGAATGTTTCAATATCTAAGCACAGCACGCCCAGTAAAAATTTCAGAAATTGTTTCTGATGCAGCTGAGTAACTGACAAACACAAAACTGCAAAGCTGCAGACCCACCTCTCCAAGAAATTCAACAACAAAATCTTCTTCTACAAAACCACCTTGTTTGTTGCACACAACACCGAGGCCCTACTTGGACAAAAAAGTAGCAACAAAGCAGATTAACAAAAAAGTCCTAAAAATATTGATGGATTCCTATGAAAGAATAACAAGGCTATACCTTCCGATAAGAAACATAATTATCATCAGAACGACTTTCTATAGCTTTTAAGACGCCTTGACACATCCTCAGTGTTCGTATATCACACTCTTCACGAGCACTCTCTTTGAGCTCTTCAATCACAGGCCTTAAAGGGAATACCATGGGGGTGTTTCCAGTTCCAGTGAACAACCTAACTTGTCTGTTCAGGGTACGTAAGACTACATCTTCTATAAATGAATGTTTATCCTGCAGTGACCAATCCAATTCTCCGGGCATAGAATCAAGTAAGAGGTTATGGGTGTAAGGATCAATTCCATAAACCTCTTGCTCTAAAACCTCATCGCCAAGAAGCTTTCTTGGTTTATACTCCTTGACTTCAGGTAGTTCCATATCTAACTCTTCAATGCCATTTCTTTGTGCATTAAGCTTCTCACCATAGTCCTCTGGCAAAGAAACCCGCATCTTTCGTTGTACCTCCTCCTCGTCCGCGACAATTGCGTACTCTTCAATCACTTCATATTTCCTAGTGACTGGTGGCACAAGACTAGCTTTGGTCATACGTGCACCCCATTCACGCTCTTCGGTCACAGAATCAAAGGATTCGTCTGCTGTGAAGTATCTTTCGACGCGTAAGTCCTGTGATCGGCCTTCTGAATGGATATCTGATTCACTTTCTGAAGCTGAAGCTGAGCTATAATTGTCACTCTTGCCATTGTCAGAGAGCTCGGAAGATGTTTCACTTCCCGAACCAAATGATTTACGATTCAGTTTAGATAAACGCCTTTTGATTTCTCGGTCAGATGCATATTCTCCGTAGTCCAAAGCACCATTTACACCAAATGTGTCACTAGTCCTGCTCATGTACTTCTTTTCAGTTACTGATTTGCTCAACTTCTTGTTGTACTTAGAGGCTGATGGGAGCCCTGAGCCATCTTGCCATGACTTCATTAATTCATCTCTTCCATATGAAGAGGTGACCATAGAGACCTCTTCCAAACGTGTGGCAAGTTGAATAAACAGTTCGATGATTCGGTTCATGTCTTTGGAGCCTCCCCGATTCCTCCGTCTGAATACATAAGATAAAATCAGAAGAAAAAATACAAAACAAGTAGCAAGGAAATAAAAATAAAAATAGCTCCTACCTTGTTTACAACAGATTACCTCCTACTTAAGAACTAGGAGTCTAGGGAAGCAAATATTCAACACCAAGGCATAAATGTAAGAAATAAGTAATCCTACAGCCTAATAAACCGACGGCCAGAAAACCGAGCACATGGCAAGAAAACGATTATTGACTTGAGAAGTTATAATAATCCAGAAAGAACATCCGTGGTCATTAAATATATTGTTTGGCAAGCAGAGGCTCAGTAGCGAAGAAGTAACTTATCTATAATTTGCAAGAAAAAAGATTTGGAGTATTATTGGCATAATCATGTACTGAAAGAAGCCACCCAAACAAAGAAGAGGGAAGCCATACTTAATTGCTTCCCTGCACATCCGGCTGATATCCTCCTCGACAGATCTCAAACCATGACTAACGTAGTAACCGTTTTTCATTTTTTCTTCTATTTGAGCAACCTGGTAACCAAAAATACATAAGACTAATTTTTAACAGATGAAAAAGAAATGATAGCAGACACGAATACCAGAAAGCACCTTTAAAGCAAAGAAGTCAAAAGTATTCTGCTTCATGATACCCCTAAGGCTTGAAGCAAGGAATTCCTCCACTCGCTTATACCCGTGTTCTGACTTTTTAACCGCCCATCGCCTGATACGAGCATCCCTGGATAGAATCGCCGATGATCTCCTTGCATCATACAATTTTGAGCGTTTGTATAAGCTTCTTCGGAATAACTGATTGGCTGAGTCTCGCTTTTCGACTCGATCAAAGTAATCCTTAAGATTACCAAAATCATCTGTATCGCCCCCTAAGCCCTTAGACTTAGCAACATCTGTAATCTGTTTCAGACTCCTTAATCTGGAATGTAATTCACCTGATCGAGGATGCTGGCATCTGAGCCAACTTACGTTTTTATAGTTCAATGTCAAATCTCCAAACTGGGAGCAACCTGTGATGTCTACAGAAGATATATGGGGAAATAAACGAAGAATTTCCTCAAGCATGCTGGCAGTCACGTCTGTACAACCAACCAGAATTATAGAGTCTATCTTCTCCTTGTTATAAGTGTTCTGCAAGAAAATGTCATGTCAGATCAATGAAAATACTAAATTGCTCAAATATTGTAAACGGAAAGCACAGAGTGTTCACCATGATACTCCAGAGCCTAGAATCTGTGCAGTTGGGACCCAAAGAAGATAAGTCAACTTGTCTTGAAATATCCTTGTATGAATTAACAGTGGCCTTCCAATGTCTACAAGTCATGGAAGCAAATGCAAGTGATTTTACATCATATCTCAACAAATGAAACACCCGTGCTAATGCATGACCATCCAACAGACCCCAGTAAATCCCCACGGTGCCAGAAGATCCACTTCCTTCAACATGGAAGGTAGCGTCCCCACATAAATCCTCAAATGCCAACTCATCCTTCGGAACCATTTGTGCATCTTTCACTTCAGAATCTTCTCCACTTTCACCAGCCGTCAATCGAGCTCTTTTCGTATAGCACGAATCAAATTCTGAGGTTTATGAACCAAAAACAAAAGAGAGGAGAGAATAAATGCTTGAAACATTTAAAAGCAGGAATTGAACATTGGTATAACCAGAAGGAAATAGACACCCAAGTTCAGAAACCGAGAATGACTTGAAGAAAACTGAGCAAAAAAGCATGAGTTAATAAGATGAATGGGATGGCATTTAAATTCTGGTAGTTATCCATACCTGAAGACTGGTACATGTACTTGTCAGTCTCTTTCTTTGGCTGTCTTGCATGGATCCAAGAGTCTAATACATCGTTTATGGCAGCAGAAAACTCCCGACTCTTGAATGTTTTCATAACCAATTGATGCAGTTTCCCACGGAAATAACCAAGAAACTGAGGGTGCATTCCATGGAACGAGCTTAGACTTGTGTCCATTTCAGAATGCTTGAAATCCTGTGACTCTGAGACAACAAGGCCTTGACAATCTGAAGGCAGAGCTGGGGTTTTCCCCTGAAGCTTGGCAATGGTTTCAGGAGCTTTTGTGATAGACGTAACAGGGACCCAGATTTTATCAGATTTCCTGAAGACACTGCTGTGGCTCTTTATGAAACCTTTATTCGCCAATATCTGGAGTTCCGAAAATGGCAGAGGTCCGTGTTCTTGCCCAGCCCCATCCATGTAGAACCAATCACCCAAATGCAATTGCAAATCATCGACTGTACACAGACGATCCCTAAGGGTGTTCACAGATTTGTCAGTTCTCCAAAATCCCTGCAAATCTTGACTACTGCAAGCTGTTGATTGAGAATGACTTTCGACTGATTCCCTCTTCGAATCACTAGATGCAGGGGATGGACGAGCAGGCCTTGAAGAGCACTTTTCCCTACCACGAACTTTTACACGGGGATCAGGAACTGATGAAACTTGATCATTAATGACCAATGAGTTAAGCCTGACTACAGACAGCACACTAGCCTTTACTCCCCTCGCCGGATTTCTCTCATCTACACCAGAAAAAGCCCACAAGGGAAGTTCAAGCCTAGAGCTACAGAGAGGATAATACAAATCATCCTTGTGATGCCACCGAGGATCCTCGTTACCAGACTTCTGCATCAGGCATAATGGGAAACCATCATTCAGAACCATTTTCTTTTTGTAATATCTATCTTGAGAAGCTTCATCGTGTCTTATCCAGTCCCCGCCTTTGCAAGACCAACGACCTGAAAACCAGCTGCCTATCTCATCGCTCTCAAAACCATCAACATTGTCTGACTGAAATTCTTCGATCGCCCTTGTTGTGGGCTCGGAACATCCCGACAACTCCTCATCCAATAGATCCCACGGATTTTCCATTGGATGGCGACACCATGTGATATCTGCAAATACCAGTAGAGCTTCTAAATAGTGTCATGGGAAAATGGAGCTAAACAAGAAGCTATGACTGTTAAAATGAAGAAAACATGGAGCTAAACAAGAAGCTATGACTGTTCAAAAATAAGTCTTCTAAATGAATCTCCATGTTCATGCATAGACCATCATATGGCAGTAGGCGGCTATTTCATCTATAACAAACATCAAACACTTCCAAAGGCTACAAACGATTTAATATAGATATAGTTGGCCATTTAAACATATCTAACATAAGTAATTTGTATCGTTCGGTTTCCTGATAGTAAGAGAAGTTGGGAATGGAAACTGCCAGAAAGGAACAAAAGCATATAGAAGAAAGTTTTTTAACATGCTACAACAAAAGTGCAAGTGGTGCCCACGAAACATACCTTCAGAAGGCACAAACTTTCCAATCTCCTCAAGCTCAACTTTAACCTGCAGAGCTTCTGCAAAGTCATAAAATAAGCTTATCTTAGGTATGCCATAGAAATAAAGTAAATATATTAAGAACATGCTCCAGATATCTGCTAGCATTTTGGGCTGAAAAAGCATCAAATTTGTGGCCAGAAAGATAATATATGTACATCTGTTACAGTACCTCCAAGTGTTTCATATTCCCTGCCAGGGGTGATAGTAGAACCCTCCAAGAGACTCGCGATCCTCTTATCAATCTGGAAATCTTCATAATGTTCTACTAAAAGTTCATTAGAATCTAGTATGGACAGTGAATCAGGCAATGAATCTCCAGCTTCTTGCTCCATAGAAACTGCTTCGCCAGCATCTGCAATGTCTTCTAATAAATTACCAGGCGCTTCAGGAGGATTGACGAGCTGTGTCACTGCATCTGACACGACTGATGGAAAATTCATGTTGACCACAGGAGATGTTGCATTTTCAATAGTGACCCACCTATTATTATCTGAATGTTTAATCATATGATCAGAGAAAAGAATGCCTTGCTCCATAAGAGCTTTAAGCTCAGATAATTTTGCAGGCCCATGTTCCATGCCATAATAATCAAGATAAAACCACTTCCCCAAGGATGAATCAGCCGCCATAGGCTCATGAGGTGGTGTGTCACAAATGTCCATATCTACCTCCATTGATGGCAACTCTTCGGTAGAGGCTTCACCAACTTGCACAGACTCTTTTCCCTTCGCACACGGACTTGGAATCTTGGATGGATAACAGACAGAATTTTTCTCAACCACCGGATTATTGTTGTACAAAATGTTTTTACCTTGCAATTCTTTGCTTGATGAGGTCGACTCTTTTCCATTAGAATCCTTATTTCTGTGCTTATTCTCAAGCTCCATACCAGTCTGAGAATCCCTCCTCTCCCTTACTCCACCTTTTCTACTTATTTCTCTGTAGCCATTACGCCTGTTACGATCGCTCTGGGGATCTTCCATATAATTGGGAGTACAGTCCCTGCGATCACTGGGCCTAGAGCGATCATGAGGTGACCACTCAGAGTAACTTGGACTTCTTCTATAATCATGGTGACGGCTGAGGTCACGTGGAGACCTTTTACGAGCATGTGAAGACTTCTCAAAGATGTATGGCGATCTCTCCCGGGCATATGGCGACCTCTCCTGATGGACGGGACTTCTATCCCTGTGTTCATGGTATCTAGACCGGTCGTGTGGGGACCGGTCAGATCGTGCAGGGCTGTGTCCATGTCTGTCTGAAAAAGCCCTGGCAGGAAAAGATGAGTCTTGATGCTTTCTAGGATACTTTTCCAGAGATGACGTTTTAGATGAATATGAATCTTTGTACAGTCTCTCAACGGAGTGACGTGGATAGTGGTCTGAGTGAAGAGAGCGGGGACAATCATCAGAAATTTTTCTACATTTGGAGCTTCCATAATCAGCATAGGAGTGTTTGCGCTCAATGCTACCTGGTTCAGCTCCATGTCGCTTCAATTTGTTCACAGTAGAAGAGTACTCCTTTACAAGATTATTGGGATTGTTGTATTCGTTCTTATGTAAACTTTCCTCTATTACAATTTTAGAACTGATCCTCGTAGCCCTGTCGTTCCCACTTCTGAAGTCTCTCCTGCGATAGGTATCCTCATTCGCAAACCTTCCACCGGGCGGGGTACGTTCATATTCATATTCATATTTCCACGTTTTCTCTCTGTCTACTCCATTCTTACGAGATCTGATGTAGCTATGATCATCCTTTACTGTATCCATTTTCTGCCATCTGTCTGGGATGAACTCCCCTTTCTCTATTTCGTCACTGGGATCTCTCCATGATCTGAATTCTCTCTCTTCTTTATCTCCTTTCCTGTATTTATCTGCGGACAGATCCCTTCTCTCCACATACCCTTTATGATATTGCAGGTAACTGAACTCCCCCTTCGTAATTTCATCTTTCTTCCAACTCTCCCCAGCGATCTCACCCTTTTCGATCTCACTCCTCTGCAATGGCTTTACTGGAGCGATTTCACCGTTCTCCAAATCCCCAACCAAATCCCCATGAGACTTTAACGTACCTAATTCACCCTCTTCCACTTCATCCTTAAACCCAGAGTCTCCACCGTTTTCCACTTCTCTATTACTACTAGTTCCTCCTTTCCCCTGCAGAAATTCACTCTTCTCATCCTGCGCCTTCGTCTGCAGCTGTGATTCTCCAGGGAGTTGCAATACCTGCGGTGACTGCTCTTTCAACTGCTCCTCTGACTGTTTCAGTTGTTGTTTCTGGGGCTGCTTCGGCTTCCTCACGACCACTTTACGAATTACCTTAACAATTCTCTTCTTCTTAGGTGGCTGAGACGCTGAGGGTTTATCAGGCTGAGACGCTGAGGGTTTATCAGGCTGAGACTCCGGGAGCTTAGTTGAGATGGAAGTATGACCATTCTCCGAAGTACCCGCACTCTTGCTATCATTGTTGCCTCCACAAAGCGTCTTCTCCACAATTGGAAGCTTTTCCATGATATTCAGCAGAGGCATGCATGCGACACCCCCATCGCTCATGGAAACCCCACCAATTTCTCTCTACCCAACGCTTCCCTAATCTCCCCCTTTTCCGGGGATATCAATACTCATGCTTCAGAATCCACCGCCAAGTTTGTCGCCGTCTCCGAGTAAATTCAACGACCTGCGCAACACACACACAAAAAAAAAAGCAATCAGTAACAAAACTGAATGTAGGGTTTTCCCCAGCTTAAATTACCCAACGCAACAAAAGGGGAAGAACGAAAATCTCAAAACCCTACAGGACGAATTGATGAAATAGAGGAGACGGGGAGACGCGAAAACAACGAATTGAAGCGGGAATTTACCGGGGGGATAAGAAAACCTAGCGAAACGGATCAAGAGCCCTTGAATGGAGCTGGGAGGAATATGAATGAACGTGAAAAAGAAAGAAAATTTCTCCAGAAGAAGAGAACAGATCGAGGTCAAAGAAGACAAATCGAGAAGAAAACCCTAGAAGCTCTCACTAAATCTCTATCTATCTGTTCCCGTTTCGCCGGGAAATCTCTGTGGCCGCGTGTTTATTCTCTCTGCAACCTTCGCTTCTCTTCTGTATCGTTGTGTTCTCTCTCTCTCTCTCTCCGTTATGTTTTCTGAAAGAAGAAGCCGTCGTCGTGTTAATACTTTTTTTTTCTGTATATTTATTTTCCTTCCTTGATTTTTTTTTTCTCACACTTTTCTGATTTTCTCGCATTAATTAATTCTTATATGAAATTGCTAACAGTATATAGAAAATAGAGAAATGGAAATTCAAAAAAATAAATAAAGGAAGATTTCGTTTAATAACCTAATTTTAGATAATTTAAAAACTAACTCATGCTTTCAACATTTTTAAAGTAATAAAATAATAATACCTTTGTAAAATTTGAGGATATATAATTATAAAAATTACATTTTAAAATACATTGAATAAACCGTCGATCACTACTAGTTCAGATGTTTCCAAACTATCATAAACTGTATTGTTTTCGTAGTTGCCCACAGAAGAAGATATGTTGCCCTTATCAAACTCACCAATGACTTAGACCTGTTATGATTGTGCATGAATTTCACCATCACTTTGAGTATACGTTGGTTGATATCTATATTTTATCAACTTCACCATTTTTGGCGATCCAAAACGGCACCTTCCTTTTAGCGTATATATAATACAATATTATTCAAGATACTAAAACATAAAATAAATATTTCAATATATAAATTTGAAACAAGCTCATAAATAACACACAAGCCAGCATCATTTTACATATATTTTCTTTTTATTTCCTATCGATGACCAAGTC
>PKMM01015942.1:101197-126670 GCA_002933915.1 Eutrema heterophyllum | reverse complement strand
CCGGTTGACTTGTTTCCTTCTGGTAAATAGTCTGTCAAGATTCCGCAAACCGAATCCACTAACTTTTCACTCATATTATATTCTGCCTTATTTTGCATGACTCGGGCAGCTAAGGATAACTGTGAGTGACCTTCACGACAACCATCGTATAATGGATTATTTGCACCTTCTAACAAGTCATAGAATTTCTTTGAATGGTTACGTACCGGTTCTTCTACATTCCGATAACTACCATCCTCATGATGGTTATCAAAACTCACGTTATGACGAAACTCATCATTCACCATATCCACATATCTATCTTCTACTACATTACCCACTTCTTCACTCCCACTTATATACGTCGTATCAACATAACTCGATCCTAAATCCATATTGATTTCTTCTCCATGTTTATACCAAACATAATAATCTGGCATAAATCATTTGCTATAAAGATGATTCCAAATTCTTGTCCCCGGGATAAATTTCTCGTTCTTGCATACACTACAAGGGCAGAAAAACTTGTGAATTGCTCCACCCCCGTTGTGAATTCTGCCGAGAAATTCTCCGTCTCTTCATCGAACCTCTTATACATCCACTCTCGGAAATTATTATAATTGTAATTTTCCGACATTATTTAACTAAAAAAACTGAATTTTTTTTTATTTTCGTTTATTTTTTGTTTTTTGTTTTTTGTTTTTTTTTTTTTGATTTTGAGATCGAATGAGGAGAAGAAATGGGGTTAATTTTGCTTATATAGACATTCTTGGCGACTAAATAGCGACTATAAAGCTTCTGAAAGGCGACTAATTATTTTAGTCGCATAAAACAGGTACACCAACCCAAAACGAAGAAAACGTGTTTTTCGCCGATAATTTACGACTGATTACCGACTACCTTGCGACCCACCGAAATTAGTCGTTAATTAGTCGTTCATTAGCGACTAAATGTAAAAGTCGAACAATAGTCGCTAATTTAGCGACTATTAGGTGACTATTACTATGCGTCTGAAATGTAGTCATAAATTAGTCGTAAAATAGCGACTAATTTAGCGATTATGTTTTGTAGTCGTAATTTAGCGACATAGTTACGACTAAATTGTATTGGTCGTCAAATAGTCGCAATTTAGTCGCAATGCAGTCGCAACTTTTGGCGACTAATTACTTAGTCGCTACTTGTAGTCGCCAAATCGCTGTTTTCTTGTAGTGAATGCTTGAAGTTCTGCTTCGAAAGACAGAACATATACAACCGGTGCTTTGTCCTGCTTCCAAATAAACTCCTCGATCATCTATGATTATCCACGCCATTTTTGAAGGATTGCCATTTGTAAAAAACTGCAGTCATAGTTGCATTTGACATAACCCTTTTCCGGACCATTGTGATTGTTGTCTCACTTGACAAACTAATTCCATAGACCTCTGTATTTCCATATGAGTCGCAACCCATTCTTGTACATTCATTAATTATCCGTCTACAGTAACGTTAAAACCTTCCAATGCCAACGGTTTACTTGAAACGATGTGTTTTGTTGGTCGAAAACTGACAAGTATTCGCGAGTTGAGATTAAAATGACACAATATCTTCTAAAAAATAGCATGATGTTTAAAACAATTTTGATATCGAAATTATGATCAACCCATAAAATCAATAGAATCCCTAAAATCCCCAAATTTAAAATTCTAGTTTTGGCAGTCAAGTTTCTCTGGAGTTTTTAGGGTTTGAAAGTCGATTGAGAGATATTGGGAATGCCTCATTGCTGAGATTGGAATGAAGCCGAGAGGTTCACCCTCAAACCCGAGATTCCTCTCCATCATTTTTCATCAAAATCGCAGAACAATATCATCAGATTCAGAACAACCTTACTTAAACCGACTTGTCTCAAAACTGTTTAGTTTCGGAATTTTTTTGTTATCTTGATTTCAATCGAAGTCTCTTCTTCCTTAATAAATGTGTCATTTTAGCATTAACTCGTAAATACCTATCGTTTTTTCGACAAACCAAAAACATAGCAGTTTGATTAAACTGCAGTTGTTTGGGTTTTAACGTTACTGTAGACAGAAGATATTTATGGAATTTAGTTGAGGGTTTAAATCATTAAATAGCTGAAGAGTTTGAATGGATATGCGGATTTAAAAAAAAAAAAAAATTAAAATCCCCTTTAAAACTTGAAAATAGAATTTCAGATAACATTATTCCAACTTACAATCACCTTACAATTACATAAAATTTGCTTTTTGATTTAGAGCGATGATAAAATTCGATTCTTTTAATTACTGTTTCTGCATTCGCAAAACATTTTTTTTTTTTAAAGAACCTAGATCTTGAGGTCTCATACAGTTTTTACTGTATCAAATGAAACACAAGATATCAACCCAAGATAGGAGTAGTCCTTTTCTGTGGAGCTGGACACTTGAAGTCACGAGGTGGAGTCTTACCACAGTCGATAAGAAGCTCAAGAGCTATGGGAATAATGAGGTCAATATTGAGAAGCTTGGCTCTAATGGTGGTGCAGAGACAAACCGCTGCGTCAAGACCCACTAAACCGCCAAGAACCGGGCAACAAGTCGCCTTTGCGTAGCGTTTCCCTAGTCCGATGTGAATCAAACCTCCAAGAACGTCCACACACGCACCTAGCTTCAGTGCGTCGATCGGGCAAGTCTCTGGTTTAGGCGTTGGTGTGGGAGACGGAGGCGGAGGAGGACATGGGGTTGGTGGAGGTGGCGGTGGCGGTGGCGGACATGGCGTCTCTGGTGGTGGTGGTGGCTTCACGGTGGGCGGTTTTGGAGTGTTCGGTGGAGGAGAAGGTAGTGGGGTTGGAGTGTATGGAGGTGGAGGCTTGACGGTGGGCGGTTTTGGGGTGTGAGGAGGTGGTTTAACGGTGGGTGGTTTAGGAGTGTGAGGAGGTGGTTTGACGGTTGGTGGTTTAGGCGGTTTGACGGTTGGTGGTTTAGGCGGTTTAACGGGATGTTTAGGCGGTATAACGGGGTGTGGAGATGGTTTGGGAGGGTCACTACAGTCACAAGCGTATGAGACTGCAAGGAAACCAAGGAGGAAGAGTATCACAAAGGAGAGGTTTTGCTTGTGAAGAAGTCCCATGTTGAGAATGAGGGTTTAGGGTTTGGTAGTGAACAAGTGATGAAGTAAGTTAAAACTATTGGGTGTCTTCCTCTTTATATAGACCAAAGGAATCTCTAAGATATTTGTTTACTTTTATATATAATAATGTTCTCATTATCATCATCCGTGATGATATGAACGTGCCAAATTGCGATTTTATAAGATGGTTGAAGTTGGACTGTAATATAAAGAGTACACTATTAGGTCACTTAAGTCGTAAGAAGTAAAGGTTTTTTTATATATTATCAAGAGAAAAAAAGAGTACGTAAAAGGGTCAAACTTTCCGGAATTTCCGTATGTTCGTAGTTGTACATTTCTTTTAATTGTCATACGAATGGGAATTAATATTCGCTACCATTATAGTGTTCAAGTTAGGGCTGGAATCGGATCGGATATCCGGAAAAATTGGACTATCCATATCCGTAGTTTCGATCATTTTGCTATCCGAATCCGGATCCGAGAACACCGGATATCCGTGGAAAAATCATATATCCGCGGATATCCTGATCCGATCTAGTAAATATTATTAAAATAATATAACAAAGAAAAAATCGGTCACGGGATTTTTTGTTTTTTTTGTTTTTTTTTTTTAAGGGATTTTGATGAGTAACGTTGGAGGCTGAGACGAATCAGGCATGAGGACATCGCCGATTTGCTCAGGGGCTGAAGCGGGAGAAGGGATTTGCAGAGAGGATAGCGGATCTGGAGGAATTGGAGGTGGAGGTGGAGGTGGAGGCGGAGCAGCAGCCATTGAACCAGAGCTGAGGAGGAAGGTCAGAACTTTCTCGCCGGCGAGCGAGAGGCTCACCAACGGCGGCGGCTAGGGTTAAGTATGACCCTAATCAGAAGCTTGATGTTGTTGACAACGGCGACGGATTGTGTGGCTCGTGTTACCGTATTTGGTGTGAGGTCCCACTGCTTTGTTTTCCATTGTTGATTGATCAGGTTACAAATCAGAAGTTTGTTGTTGATGATTGGGAGATTGAGATTAATCTGTGTGAGGATCGAAGTTTTTCAATTAATCTAAAAAAAAAAAATAATAATACCAAAGAGTGAGACGAGAATTTATTGGGCGAAACAAGAAGGGATTGTAAAGATGAAGAAGATATAGTGTTTATTATCTGAGAAGGGACTGAGATGTACGAAACTTTCTCCTTGGCGATGAACAAGGGAGACACAAAGAAAGAAAAAACGTGTGAGAGAGAAAGTGAGATTAATTTCACAATAAAAAAAAAAAATTTCGTACATCTCACTTAATCTGTTTTCTGTTTTTTCGATTATCCGTTTTCAAATTTTTCAATTATCCGGATCCGTATCCGATATCCGTTTTCAAATTTTTTGATTATCCGGATCCGTATCCGTATCCGCCGGATATGTTATTTCACTATCCCTATCCGTATCCAAACTACCTGGATATCCGTTTTTTCGGATCGGATCGGAGCGGATACCGGATCGGATACCGGATACCGGATCGGATATCGGACACCGGATAATAATCCCAGCCCTAGTTCAAGTCATTGTTAGGATTTGCTATGTGAGTTTAGGTTAGGGTTCGAGTTTTTCCACTGCGATTTCAATTATGAATGATCACCGTAAACAGGTTCGTTCCGTAGGGAAAGCGAGATAGGCCACGACTTAGGACCACCAACCTTTTTAGTTTTTTTATAGGCTACATATTTTATTTTAAATTAATAGTTTATAGACCACAAATATTAAAATTCATGTTTTTTTTTTGTTTCTCATTAATAAAAATTTGTCACATAATTATTCATCTAAGAGCTACATAAAAAAACCGATCAGTTTGTTAAATTACTTTCTAAAACTCTAATTATTTTTTTTTCCTTTTTATTAATTTTTTTTAATATAGAATGGACTTAAACTTTTTTTTTAAAGAATAAGTAAAATTTGCTTCTTTTTTTCTACTACGAAAGTGTTGTTTTGCAAAGGGCCACACGTTTTTCCTCGACTCGGACCACCATTTTCGTTGGACCGGAACTATCCGTAAACGTTTTTAGTAGCAAAAAAACCTGAATTTTTATGAACTTCGTAGGTTAAGTTTGACAAATAAAAAAAACTTGGCTTGGCATGCCCCGATTAACAAATAAATTTTTTTTTGCTACTTTCTCTCATATCACTAAAAGTAAAATATTTGTTGTATAAATACATTATATATTTATGATTAGCATGTATCATAAATAAAAGCTACATTCTTGTTGTTGTTTGAGAGTCGAAGATTTTAGGCACACAGCCCCCTGATTAGTGATTACCTTCTTGGCTAATGGTATTACTTTAGGCTATAATGTTGTAGATTTACAACAACACCAGTAACAACAACAACAAAGACTGCGAGATTCAAACTATTTTGTACTGTTATGGCTAGTGGCCTAACGAAGGAATTTGTCATTATTATATGACTGAAGAGACACCTATCAATTTTCTGAATACCACAGAAATGTAAAGAGATCCTTCCTCTTTGCTTGCTCCTTCGATTATTGGGTCCACTTGTTTATGAGGATTTTAGGCAATTTTTTGGAATTTAGTCTTTGTCTCTACCTATAAATTTTGTAGCCTAGATATAAGTCCATAACAAACACACAAATAGAGAAAAGAGAATCAATTGTAGCTAGGTCCAAAGCTATAGTATGTTTTTTTTAAATGTATAATCAATGTCAACATAATGTATAATCAATGGTCAAACGAATTGGATTAGCTACGCATCATCGAATGCTTATAGTTTTTGCTAAGACTTCACAAAACTTATCCATTGGGGTCAAAATTTTTTTTTTTGTTTTGATCTTTTTTAGTACGTAGTAGCTTTTATTAAACTGGCATAAAACGGTTTTCACAAGCCATTGATTTAGAACGAAAAACAAAATTACAATTAGATAAAACTAAATTACAACATGATAAAATTACTAACATAATTAGATAAAAAAATATTACTAGTCAAATTAAAATGCACGGAATTGTAAAGCATTTCTTGTTGTATTACACTGGACGATTACAATAGATGATAATATGTCTTTGGTGTTGATCCAGAAGATCACTGAACAGATTTAAGTATTATTATGTGAAAGGGGGTGAGATTTCCGTAATTAGAACGAGTTCAACTAAGTTCGGAACAGGTCGGGATCACAAAAGGTAGGTCGGGAGAAGGTGATGAACATGTCGGGGACCGTATTCCTTTCGAGATCCCGTAAAGAGAGTTACAAAAGAGAGTTACAAGTGATGAGAGAGAGCAATATACGTAGGAGAGAGTTCGGGCCGCCCCCTCATAAATACCCGCTAAGGGGTATTTATAGCAGGGGCTGTACAGTTGCCTCCCGTATTTCCGGGGTGACGTGGTGCTTCCAGCGCCTTTTACGGGTAAGGTACCTCGAGGTATGCGCCCCGGTTTCTGCGGCGGGTAGGTCATAATGGGCTCGATGTCGAACTGCTACGTAGGTAAGGCACTGTTCACGAGCTACCCTCCACGTGTCGTCCATCCTCTGCTCTCCGCGCAGGATCGGCGGGCTGTCGGCGAGAGCTCGGTGGGCCCTTTCTAGTCAAATATGCTGACTTTTGGCTGGGCTCTGACCGAGTGGGCCTTATTTGCTGAGATGGGCCTAGCTAAACTGGGGGTGCTAAGCCCACCTCCAACAATTGCCCCCCCCAGTTCGGTGTCAGGAGGCGTGGTGAGTGCATCGAAATTGATTTTTCGTTAGTTCGGCGCATCTCAGATCGGTTTCCAAGATTCTAGGGTTGACTGTTGGGGTTCGTCTAGGCGGGAGTAACCGATTACACGTGTTGGGCTTCCCGCCAAGACCGGGGAATGTCCGCGCGTACTGGCCACGCGTGGGAGTGTGAGACGTTTCGCGTTTTTCGAAGCGGTTTCCCCTTTCTGCACGTGGATGTCGAAGCGACGCCATCATTAGGGTTTTTTGGAAATCGTGCCCTTTTTCCACGTGTTGAGCCGTCGTTTCCCTTTCTCCCCCTTCTCCTATTTGAACCTTCTTCCTCCTTTCTTCCTTCCTTTACTCTTATGCGCATAGATTCATCAAGGTAACCTCCTTCTTTCCTGTGAAAAAAAATTTGTTTGTGCAATCTCTTAAGGTCCTTCGAGATTCCGGGTCGGGTTATCGGAAGCTTTTCTCTTGTTTTGCGTGATGGCGTCGATGTTTCGAAGGATTAGGGCCGAATCTAGTGGTGAATCGGCATCTCTTTCTGACCGTGGTGATTCGCCGATGGGAAGTTCTTCGCCGAACGACGGTTCGGAGCGTACCCCTTCTTCGTGTCGTGGTAATGAAGCCGAGGCGCAGTCTGTTCCGTCGACTTCGGGATCTGCTCCGTTGATTTCGGAGGCTCGCCAGGGGAGATCAATAGGTGGAGGATGTTCCTCCGGTGGTCGCGGCACCGATCAGGGTGGCCGAGGAGGCGGACGAACTAGAAGGGTTCGAAAACCTAAGGTCCCGAAACCCCCTACGGCTTCTTATGATCAGGGAGGCTCACCGACCTGGAGCACCCCGGAGACTCTTGCGAGTTTGGTGTCTAAGTGTGGCTTCCCTAGATCCGCCGAGCTCCGCCTTCCCGGGCCGGAGGAGCGTCAATGGAATCCTCCAGTAGGTTTCGTCTGCTTGTGTGAGAGCTTCTTCACAAAATGCGGGCTGCGTCTCCCCCTTTCCGACCTGTTCGTTGTGTATTGCAAGAGGTGGGGGTTGGCCTTTTCCCAGATCTGTCCATCCACAATTCAAGGCATGGTTGTGATGGTGACTCTTGGGTGGGAATGCGATATGGTGGTGACTCCCCGCATGTCTGAGGACCTCACCTACCAGAAGGGTAATCCTGCCTACCCGGGGACATACTACGCCTCCTTCAAGCCCAAGGTGGAGCTTATCGAAGATAAGCTGAGTAAGGTCGACCACTGGTCTCGCAGCTACTTCTTCGTCCGTGCTACCGAGGCAGTTGGTCTTGATCCGACGGGCAGATACCCCCTTGATTGGAATTTTTCCCCGGGTAGGAGCTATTAGGTCGCGTTACATGTCTTCCTTTTATTTTGACTGACGCCGAGCTGTTTTGTTTTTAGGTTCGCATACTGTCGGTGTCAAGTTGTTCGATTACGCCGGTGTTCTAGCTGTCCTTAGGTCGCGGACTCCGAGATATTGGAAATCCTTCACCCCGGAGAGAGTCTCTGTAGCAATGGCTGGTAGGTCGTTGACCCTTTTTTTTTTTTTTTTTTTTTTTTTTTNGTTGTGAATAGGTCGCTCAAGATTTGCTATCCCGTCCTACTCGGACTCCTTCATTGCGCATCCTTCTCCGGCTGTGGAGGAGACGGACCGGCAAGAGGCGCCACGGGCTGGGGCGTCCACGGCCGTTCCTGGGAAGAGGACGGGTGAGGGTAAGGGCCAGAAAGTGTCCAAGAAGAGAAGGACTGATGAGGTGGGGTCCTCTTCTTTAGGTCGGGAGGATCGTCAGGTCGGCGTGCCTAGTGGTCAACCGGCTGTGGGGGTGAAGTCCTCGTCTTTAGGTCGATAGGATATGAGGAAGGCTCGTGGGACCGAGCTGTCAGAAGACCCTGTTGGTGAGGTGTCCGGTGGGCATGGGACCGACGTGGCCGGGATTCGGGAAACCGAGGTGTCTATTGGTCGGGGGGATGAAGTGGTCGAGGACCAGGTGCTTGACATGGTCGTGGAGGATGGTCAGGCTGACGTGCTTGAAGCTGTTGATGTCGGCGGCGAGCCCCAGGAGTCTGAGGCTAAGGATGAGCCAGAGGTCCCTGGTGATGGGGGTGGTAGTGATGAGGAGCCGGTGGATCATAGATTCGAGTTCAGCTATGAGCGTGGTGACGTAACCTTCGTACAGGACAAGGCAGCCTGTGCCGATCTGGTCTATGCGGCCGCGCTTGGGAGGAGGCCCCTTCTTTGCCCTGTCTCGGAGATGGCGGAGTCTGACGCCTTTCAGAGTACATCCCGCTCCTTAGTTCGGGTGAGTTTATTTGATTTTATTAATAATTTTTTGTTTTTTGTTTTTTTTTTTGAATTTGTTCGTTTCTGCAGACGATGGTCAACTTGGCCACCCTAGGTGAATGGTATGAGAGGCAGGTCGTCGAGCATGAGCGTGTGATTGAGCGTCTGAAGCTGCGTACCGAGGTGGGCGAGAGGGAGTTGACGGCCGCTCTCCGCGAGGCCAGGAAGGCTTTGAAGGATGAGAAGGCCCGGTCTGCTGCTCTGGAATTGTCTATGGGGCAGGTACGGGCACGTGCGATGGAGGCGGATCAGGCGCTCACCGAGCTGGAGTCGGAGAGGGCGCGATCAGCCGCTATGGAGGATGAGATTGTCGTCGCGAAAGGGGAGGTCGCGAAGGTTCGCGGGGAGCGGGAAGCGTTCCGATCTAAGGTCACATGGCTGGAGGGTGCCATTGAGCGGGCAAAGGTGGCCATTGCCAAGGAGAATGATCGGGTCAAAAGGAAATGGGCGGCTCGGAATCAGAAGTGGGCTGCTAAGATGGAGAAGGTCTGTGCCCATTTGGCTGGTCGGGATCTGGCCTTGCCCACGCACCTGTTGCTTAGCCAGGTGGTCGGTACGCGGGAATGCCTTCAGATCGAGATCTCGGAAGATCCACTGGACTCGAACCAGCCGCTCCGGGGTGAGCACGGCAAAAATGTGAGGATGGTGAGCCAGGATGATATAGTTAGCACCCGTGTTGACGGGGTTTAGGTTTTTATGCTGTGGGCCGAAGTGCCGATGTACATCTTTTCTTCCCTTTTTTTTTTGTAGGCCGTAGTGCCATTATGTATTCTAGCGTATTGCCATTTTTTTTATGAATGAAATTGTTTTTGCGAAATGTTTGCTCAGTTTATCCCGCAAGGGTTTGGTACGAGCGGAGCTCGGTTTGAAACACTTAAAGCTTGTGTGTTTTTCTTTTGGTGCGAGGGTCGAGCTCGGCTTAAGACACTTAGAGCTTGTGTCTTTCTTTTGATGCGAGGGGCGAGCTCGGCTTAAGACACTTAGAGCTTGTGTGTCTTTCTTTTGATGCGAGGGGCGAGCTCGGCTTAAGACACTTAGAGATTGTGTGCCGTAGGAGTGCGAGCTTTGAGCTCGGCTTTAGCACTTATAGCTTTTTTGCTGAGCCCGGGGGCTTTGTTCTTTTTTTTTTTTACGCAATGACAAGATTTTATTAGATTTATAGGTGCGCCCTGGTCAGGGGTTGCCTATGTACCCTTTAGTAGAAGGGATCAAGCCAATCGTAGTTCGGTTGATTACAATGATAAAGAAGAGAGGAGTCCGAGGGCCTAGTAGTAGTATCGTTTTAGGTTCATTGAGTTCCATGAGCACGGGATTGCGTCGCCATTCATTGTGGCTAGTTCGTATACCCCGTGTTTGACGATCTTGGAGATGAGGTAGGGGCCTTCCCAATTAGCGCCGAGCTTGCCTGCGTTTAGTTCGGCCGTATTTTCAAAGACCTTTCGTAGAACCAGGTCGCCTTCGGTGAAAAACCGGCCCTTGACCTTTTTGTTGTAGTACTTGGAGGCTAGCTGCTGGTAGTTCTGGATGCGGAGTAGGGATTGGTCGCGTTGCTCTTCGAGGAAGTCGAGCTCTCCTAAGAGTATGGCGCCGTTCAGGTCGGCGTGCTGTGCGAACATAGCGCGCCGGAGGGTGGGAATTCGGACCTCGGAGGGAGCCATTGCTTCCATGCCGTGGGATAGGCTAAAAGGTGTGCGATTTGTCGTCGTCCTCGGTGTTGTGCGGTGGGACCAGAGGACTCCGTCTAGCTCGTCGGCCCAAAGGCCTTTCTTATCGTCTAAACGTTTTTTGAGGCCATCGAGGAGGGTTTTGTTTGTTGCTTCTGCTTGCCCATTGCCTTGTGGGTACCTCGGAGTGGACTTGCTTAACCTGATCTTCCATGTGAACTGGGCGCCATTGTCCGTTACGATCTCGTATGGCAGGCCGTGGCGACAGATGATAAATTTCCAAACGAATTTGCGTAGGCCTCGACCTCGACCCACTTTGTGAAGTAGTTAGTCATTACCAGGAGGAAGCACTTTTGACGAGATCGGGGTAGAGGGCCTACTATGTCCATGGCCCACCGCATGAATGGGTAGGGTGCCGACGCTGTGGTGAGGAGTTCGGTGGGAGAGTGGATAACCGGGCCATGACGCTGGCACTTCTCGCACCGGGCTGCAAACTTGTCACAGTCCTGAAGCATTGTTGGCCAGTAGTGGCCTTGGTTCTGGATTCGCAGGGCAAGAGCGCGGCCGCTAGAATGGTTTCCGCCTGCTCCTTCGTGCATCTCCTCCATCACGTCGATGGTCTCCTGGCCATGGAGACAGCTGAGTAGGGTTCCAGAACAGTTTGCCGTCGTGGGTGTGGTATTTTGCGCATTTCTTCTTCAGTCGACGGGCTGCCCAGTGGTCTGTCGGGATGGTGCCATCTGTAATATAGAGCAGGATCTCGTCGCGCCAGTCCGGTAGTTCGGGCTCATGGGGAGGAAGTGGTAGGTGATGGGGAGGAGGCAGCTGCTCGTCGCCGAGGTCCTCGTTGGGGATGTTGATCAAGGAGACCCCCTTGGGTAGCTCGATATTGGGGAAGTCGATGCTTTCGACGGGGATCACGCGCCTTTGGGTTGGATCGGACGTTGAGGCTAACGCGGCGAGGGCGTCTGCCGAAGTGTTTTCACCTCGGGGAATTTTGGTGAGGGTGAATTCCGAGAACTCGGCTGCTAGGCCTTGGACTATCCTGAGGTACGAGTCCATGCGGTCGTTCTTGGCTTCATATTCCCCGCTGAATTGGTTGGAGACGAGCTGGGATTCGCAATAAGCCTGGATCTTCCTTACCCCAATTGCTTTTGCTAGGCGTAACCCGGCGATCAGAGCTTCATACTCCGCTTCATTGTTCGATGCTGGGAAGGCCAGGCGGAAGGACTGCTCCAGAACTTTGTTGGTCGGTGATTCCAAGCGTATGCCGATGCCGGAACCATGCTTTGAGGCTGAGCCGTCGACGTGCAAACTCCATTTTTCGGGGGGTTCTTCGCCTGCCAGATCGGGCGCGAGTTCGACTAGATAGTCGGCCAAGACTTGAGATTTTGCCGCGGTGCGTCCTCGGTATTCGATCTCGTACTAGCTGAGCTCGACTGCCCATTTCATCATTCTCCCGGACCGATTCGGGCTGTGGAGGATGCTTCGGAGGGGGTAGGTGCTTAACACGGCGATCGTATGCGATTGAAAGTATGGTCGGAGTTTCCGGGCTGCAACGACTACCGCGAGGGCGAGCTTCTCCAGCGTCGGATACCTGCTTTCTGCGCCGTCCAGGGATTTGCTGACGTAGAAGATAGGCTTTTGGATGTCCCGATCTTCCCGTACTAGAACTCCGCTGATAGTCGATATGGATACGGCGATGTAGAGATACAGGGTTTCCCCTTCTTCGGGTTTAGCCAGGACGGGAGGAGTAGATATGTATGTTTTTAGCTGCTGGAGGGCCTCCTCGCATTTGTCGTCCCACTCGAACCGCTTGTTGGCGCGGAGCAATTGGTAGATTGGTAGACATTTATCGGTTGAGCGGGAGATGAACCGGCTGAGTGCGGCGATCCTTCCAGTGAGCCGTTGGACTTGGCGCGTGTTCTCTGGGGATTTGAGGTCGATGATGGCCTGGATCTGCTTGGGGTTAGCCTCGATCCCGTGCTGTGTGACGATATATCCAAGGAATTCGCCCGACGTGACGCCGAAGGAGCATTTGGCGGGATTCAACTTCATGCCGTACTCGTTTAGGGTCTGGAAGCAGGATTTGAGATGACGACGTGGTCGTCTGCTACCAAGGATTTCACCAGCATGTCGTCGATATATACTTCCATGGTGCGGCCGATCTGGTCGGCGAACAATTTGTTTACGAGCCGTTGGTAAGTCGCACCGGCATTCTTCAGCCCGAATGGCATGACCTTATAACAGTAGGTCCCGCGGTCCATGATGAAAGCCGTTTTCTCCTGGTCCTCTGGNGGGCTTAGCCATGACGGGAGGAGTAGATATGTATGTTTTGAGCTGCTGGAGGGCCTCCTCGCATTTGTCGTCCCACTCGAACCGCTTGTTGGCGCGGAGCAATTGGTAGAACGGTAAACATTTATCGGTTGAGCGGGAGATGAACCGGCTGAGTGCGGCGATCCTTCCAGTGAGCCGTTGGACTTGGCGCGTGTTCTCTGGGGATTTGAGGTCGATGATGGCCTGGATCTGCTTGGGGTTAGCCTCGATCCCGTGCTGTGTGACGATATATCCGAGGAATTCGCCCGACGTGACGCCAAAGGAGCATTTGGCGGGATTCAGCTTCATGTCGTACTCGTTTAGGGTATGGAAGCAGGATTTGAGATGACGACGTGGTCGTCTGCTACCAAGGATTTCACCAGCATGTCGTCGATATATACTTCCATGGTGCGGCCGATCTGGTCGGCGAACAATTTGTTTACGATCCGTTGGTAAGTCGCACCGGCATTCTTCAGCCCGAATGGCATGACCTTATAATAGTAGGTCCCGCGGTCCGTGATGAAAGCCGTTTTCTCCTGGTCCTCTGGATGCATGGGGATCTGGTTGTACCCCGAGAAGGCGTCCATGAAGGAAAGCAGCTCGTTTCCCGTCGTGGCCTCTACGACCTGATCGATTCTGGGGAGTGGGAAGCAGTCCTTGGGGCCTTCTTTGTTGAGGTCGGTGAAATCTACGCAGACCCTCCACTTCCCGTCTTTCTTTTTGACGACTATCGGGTTGGGTAGCCATTCGGGGTATCTGACCTCGGTGATCGAACCAGCCGCAGTCAGTTTCTCAATTTTGTCATTGACGGCCTGCACGCGCTCGGGTCCGAGCTTTCTCCGCTTTTGCTTTATTGGTCTGAAGGTCGGGTCAATGTTGAGCTCAAGGCTGCATACTGCTGGGTTGATGCCGGGCATGTCGCTTGCCGACCAGGCGAAGGTGGAGACGTTCTGCTCCAAGAATTTGACAAGCTCTTCTTTGATGCTACCCTTAAGGTCTGCACCGATCCCGACGCAGCAAGTATGGTTGCGCGGATCGATGTTGAATTGTGTGACCACGTCTCGGCCCGGGACGTCCTGGTGGTTCGGTTCGCCCGGAAGCTGCGCTTCAACGAAGAGGCAGGTCGGCGTGGTGTTGCGTAGCTTGTGCTCGATGGCGAAGCAAGCGCGCGAAACCTTTTGGTTGCTCCGGAGAGTATGTCCCGGCCTGGTTGGGGAATTTGAGACATTGGTGGTACGTCGACGTGACTGCTTTCATTGAATGTAGCCAGGGGGTCCCGAGAATAATGTTGTAGATCGGGACGGTATCGATGATTACGAACTTGACAATTTTAGTGACCCGACCTACATAGACCGTTAGATCGATGGTGCCGATTCCCATGGTCGTCTCCCCGGCGAAACCGGTCAGCGGGGTGATGGCTGGTTTGATTTTGGCCCCTTGCAGGTTCATTCTGGCCAGGGTATCCTTGAAGATAAGGTTGACCGAGTTGCCTGTGTCGACGAGGACCCGGTTGACATCGCAGTCGGCTACGCGGATCTGTACGACAAGGGGGTCATTGTGAGGTTGATGGAACCCGACAGCATCGGCTTCGGTGAAGATGACCCCTTTTCCGCTTGTGTCTTGCGCGCTTTTGTCAGAACCAGAGTTTCACTTTAGGGAGGCGTCGGTCCTTCTCTCGTGTAGTTTGATAGACCGCACCGAGTCGTTGCATGATAGGAGTCCTCCCATGATCATTCCGACCGTCGTTCGCGCTGGGGGAGGGGACCTTGCTTCTTCTCGGTTTCGAGAGGGAGATCAGTGACGACGGTCATTGTTTCGGCCGCGGTTGTCGGTCCTGGCTCGGTTGTCCTCACGACCTCGTCTGTCTGGCTGTTGTTGTCGATTGCCATCCCGTGTTCGCAGGAGCAACTGCTCGGGCACACGGATCTTTCCTTTCTGATATTGGTCTAGGAGGGCTTCTTGGAGTTTGCGGCAATGCGAGGTGGGGTGCCCTTTTCTCTGGTGGAATTCGCAGAAGGCTGTCTTGTCTTGTTGCTCTTCTGCTCGTGGCTCTTTGGCTCTTTGACTGATGGCCCTTTTGATTGAGTTCGCGCGTCCATTTGTTCCATGGCATTTTTGGCTCGGGATCGGAGAATCGAGCGGGGTCGTGCATGTGGAATACGGCCGGGGGTTCATTGACGAGGAACGTGACTGTTCGCTTGCCTTTATTGCCTTGATACTCGTCGTCGTAATGCTGCCGAGGCTCCTGATATCCGTCCTGGGATTTGTCCTTCTGGGCCGGAGCCTTGTGCACGGTATGTCTTTTCGAGAACGCTGCTTTTTCCTCTTCGAGCTCGATATAGAGCCCGGCGCGGTGCAAGGCGTCCTCTTGTGAGCGCGGCCTATTGAGCGTTATCTCGTCCTTGAATACCGATTCAATCCAGAGGCCGTTCCTCAGGGCGGGGAGTGCGGATTCGTTTGTCTCATTGCTTTGCGAGGCCGTCGCCTTGAAGTGCTCGATGAAAGATTTGAGCGACTCCTTCGCTCCTTGGTGGAGGGCCCAGAGGTCGGCGCTGGATGCGGACTGCTTGATGTACATGGAGTAATGTTTGAGGAAGGCGGTAGAGAGATCCCCGAAGTTATCGATGGAATGCGTATCCAGCCTGGAGAACCATGTCAGGGCGGGGCCGGTAAGATTTTCCACGAAAAGTTGGCAATAGCCGGCTTCACGTTCTCCTTGGGTGAAATGGCCCCGCCCCATGGCGATGGTGAAAGCCGTTAGATGCTGGGTTGGATCCGTGCTGCCCGCGTATGGTGGGAGCTTGAGTTTGCCGAAATGTATGAACGGGATGGATGCGATTCGACGAGTGAACGGTGTATTCTGTGTTTCTCTTAAGACGCGGTCTATTTCTGGGGCCGAGCTGGTGGCCTGATGAACCTTGGAGGTCATCGCGCGAATCATTTCTTTCATGGCCTCGAGTTCGGCATCTCTGTCGCCCGGGGAGCCGTCTACCGTGGGGGCGAATTGTCGGGTTACTCCTGACTCTGATGGCGACTCTCCAAATAGGTTCTTTTGGAGGTGCAGCATTCCCGCTCGAGAAGTCGATTCTCGGATTTGAGCAGCGGGGGATCCGAGATTGTCTGGTCGGTCGCTATGGGCTGCGAGCTCGGCTAATCGATGGTTGTAGCGCGTGTTAAGTCATCCATTCTGGCAAGCAAGGTGTGTATTACGGCGGATAGAGCGAGCTGGTCTCCCGGTAACTGGGGCGCGTTTTGGGTGACGGACGGAGTTGGCTGTTGGCGGGGAGCCACGAGGGGCTGACTTTGAGGAGCCTTTTCATGAATCAAGGCTTGAGCCGGGGTAGCTTGTCCTGATGGCGGTTGATCGACCGTCGGAGGCGGCGGTAGCGCTTTCGAAGTTGGTGGGCTCGTCATTGAATTTGTTGTTGAGTCCATTCTTTGCGTATAGAAAATCTCTTAATCCCCCTCAATCTAGCTCCAATTGTTGATCCAGAAGATCACTGAGGAGATTTAAGTATTATTATGTGAAAGGGGGTGAGATTTCCGTAATTAGAACGAGTTCAACTAAGTTCGGAACAGGTCGGGATCACAAAAGGTAGGTCGGGTGAAGGTGATGAACAGGTCGGGGATCGTATTCCTTTCGAGATCCCGTAAAGAGAGTTACAAGTGATGAGAGAGAGCAATATACGTGGGAGAGAGTTCGGGCCGCCCCCTCATAAATACCCGCTAAGGGGTATTTATAGCAAAGGCTGTACAGTTGCCTCCCGTATTTCCGGGGTGACGTGGTGCTTCCAGCGCCTTTTACGGGTAAGGTACCTCGAGGTATGTGCCCCGGTTTCTGCGGCGGGTAAGGTCATAATGGGCTCGATGTCGAACTGCTACGTGGGTAGGGCACTGTTCACGAGCTACCCTCCACGTGTCGTCCATCCCCTGCTCTCCGCGCAGGATCGGCGGGCTGTCGGCGCGAGCTCGGTGGGCCCTCCCTGCTCAAACATGCTGACTTTTGGCTGGGCTCTGACCGAGTGAGCCTTATTTGCTGAGATGGGCCTAGCTAAACTGGGGGTGCTAAGCCCACCTCCAACATTTGGGATTGAACCCACGAAGATATTACAAGAAAAGAAATGAAACGAGGTAAAGTACCTCTAAACCACAATGCAAGCGAATCCTGGAAGCTCGGGCGGTCTTTTTAAACTAGGCAAGTGTCACAGACTTATCTATCCACTATCTTGAACAAAACCTCTGCCGGTATGGGTTTGTTGTTGAAGATACGGTCATTGTGTTGTCATTTGTCACCGAAGAGAGTAGATGATCGTTTGAGCCATTATTAGTCTTGAGTTGTTTTCAGCTGAATTTGGGTAAGGCAGTTTTAGCCCAAGAAGAAAAACTTACCAAATACCAAATCTCAAAAGAGGAGCATTAAGTCTCTTAAAACTCAACCTCCACACATCATAACTGTAAAAAGCAGCGGAGGAACAAATGGTTAAGAATTCCCTATAGATCTCACACAAAACGCACATGCAACTAGATTGGGTTGACGATCTATTTTCTCACGAGAACTATCATATAGCATAAGATGTCTCCCAAACTATGATCCCGTTCTAGATCCCCCCGAAAGCAAATTTTAGTTGGTTTACTGTTTTCTTATCAATCGTTAACCATGTAAAGTCGACCCTAAACCGGATTAAGACCCGATTACGACCCGATTACAGTTAATAAACCACTGAATTTTGAACATACCCGAGAAAACCCCTAAAATATAAAATCCCCAAATCGAAAACCCTAAATAAACCCCAGAACCTAGAACCCTAGAAATCGAAGTACAAAATCAACGCCGAGAGAGAAGAATGAAGTCGAAGTCGAGATTAATGGCTTTATTCGTTCGAGATTTTGGCGAAGAAGACTTCGATGAAGAAGCAGTGGACATAGGTGTGTTTCAAATCAAGCAAATGGTTCAAGACTTTGTTGATGAGCCTTCGATTCGCCACTACGTGTATCCAGAAAGCGATAACGAGGGAGAGAAAGCTCAGAACAGGCTGAGAGAGCGAACCCATATTAGACGTGGTGATTGGAGATTGTACAAGCACTAGACATTCTTCAATGGAGTGGCCTTCAAAGAGTGTATTCTCGATTATGCATTGAGTAAAAACCGAAATCTGAAGCATTACATGTATGATAAGGATAAGATAGGCTTTAAATGTGCTGGTGGTGATAGTGAAGGTGAAGGCTGTTCGTGAAAAATCTATGCTTCAACTCTTCCAAATGATTTTATGTGAAAAGTTAGGGTGTTTGTAGATAAGCATAGCTGTGTTCCTAATGTTGAGTGTGAGATGCTAAATGTTCCACAAATAGCTAGGTTGTTTGTTGATAAAATCCGAGAGAAACCGAAATACTTCCCATGAAGATTGAAGAAACGGTTAAGGAGAAATGGGGAATCACTGTATCTAGACCTCAATGTCAAGCTGACATGAACAAGGCATTGAAGTGGATCGAATGTGAATATGATCTTCACTTTGCCCGTCTCAGAGATTATGCGGCTGAGTTAGTTCACTCAAACAAGGATTCTTCTGTGGTGATTGATACTTTGACAAATGAAGATGGTAAAGAGGAGTTTAACATGTTTTACCTATGTGTTGATGTCCTCAGAAGAACTTGGAAATATACATGTAGGCCACTGATAGGACTTGATGTCTACTTCATGAAACACAAGATCGTGGGACAATTATTAGTTGCATTAGGAAAAGATGCATATAATGCTATATATTCAATAGCATGGGTGTGTTGTTCAAGTGGAAAACACTGATAACTGGTTATGGTTTGTGAGGAAGTTAAAGAATGACTTGGGACTGTATGATGGTGATGGTTTTATTATGGTCTCGGATAGGCAAAAGGTAAGTTACTTGTTCTTGTCTGTGTTAATGTTTTGTGTTTTTGTGTTTTTGTGTTTCTATTTACTTTAACTTGTTCTTGTTTGTGTTTGTGTTTCAGGGATTATTAGAGCTGTTGAGTTAGAGCTACCAAAGATGGAGCATATAATGTGTGTCAGACACATCTTAGGAACCTGAAGAAGAATCATGGGAGTAAAAAAGATATGAAGTCAGACTTGAAACTACAATGAACCAGAATTCCTACATAATTTGGATAGGCTTTTTTGCTATGACATTGGTGTCTACAATGATGTTCAGAAGACAAATCCAAGGAGCTAGTGCAGAGCTTTCTACAAGATGGGGAATTACTGTGAAGATGTGGAAAACAACTCCACTGAGTCTTTCAACAACACAATAAACAAGGCAAGGGAGAAGCCATTTGTGTTGATGCTAGAGACCATAAGAAAACTTGCTATGACACCTATTGCCAAGAGATCTGCTATCTCTCATGATCAGAAAGGTATGTGTTTGTGTTTCAATTTTCTGTTTTTGGTGTTTGTGCTTTACTTGTGTGCTTGTGTTTCAGGGATTTGTACACCATATGTCACTAAATTTCTTGCAGCTGAGCATAAGAAAGCTTCTAAGTGCAAGCACAAATGTAATGTATGAAGCAAGGCCGAGTGAGTGTGCTTACCGTGTCAGGTTGGAGAAGAGGACTTGCACTTGCATGACGTTTGAGATTTGTGGAATTCCCTGTGAGCATGCTTATGGAGAGATTATGCATAAGAAGGTTGTACCTGAAGACTTTGTTTGTCACTGGTTCCGCAGAGCTATATAGAGGAACTATNATGCTTATGGAGAGATTATGCATAAGAAGGTTGTACCTGAAGACTTTGTTTGTCACTGGTTCCGCAGAGCTATATAGAGGAGGAACTATGCAAATGGACTTGTTCCAATGAGAGGTGCTCCGTTTTGGCCTTCAACAAGTGCTTCCAAGGTGCATATTCCTCCTGAGCCACCAAAACCTGGCAGGAGGAAGATCACCAAGACTGATAAACAAAGGTAGAAAGGTGTTAATGAGTCTCCGACCAAGAAGCAACCAAAACAGAAGAAGAGAATAATGCATTGTGTAGTATGTGGTACAGCTGATCACAACTCCAGGTTTCACAAGAAAAAATCTATACAGGTTTGTGGTTTTAAGTGGTATGTGTTTTCTGGTTTGTGTTGTGTTTGTGGTTTTAAGTGTTATGTGTTTGTGGTTTTAAGTATTATGTGTTTCTGGTTTTAAGTGCTTAAGAATTGTACACATTGCTTGATAAGATTCAGCTTGACTAATGTTTCTCTCATTTGGTTTTATTGTAGGCTTCTCAAGATGAACCATCTCAGATCACTCTCAGTCAAGCTGAATCTTCTCAAGCCATGGTACTTCTCGGATCTGATGTATGATGAAAGATAAAAAGGAACTAATGTAGGCACAAGCTGAAAGTGGTTCTCAGATTTATTTTAGGTGGTTCTCAGAATGTTTTGACAAGCACTTTTCTCTGTTTTTGGGTCAATTTTTGGGTCAGTTTAGGTGGTGCTTTTTTATTGATGGTGCTTTTGTTTTCACCTTTTCTCTGAACCTATTGTTATCGGGTTATGTTTTCACCTTTCTCTGAACCTATTGTTATCGGGTTGCTGATTAGTCGTTTTTCAACACATCAATTATCCTAATGTGTAGACTATCGCAATCATAACGGTGTGTCGTTTTAGTACTTACGGATCGAATCCACAGAGAGAAAGAACAACACAATAAGAATACAAGAAACTACTTAAGCTAAGCTAAACAATTTTTTTGGTTTTTGTTCTAAGAACTAATTACGATAAAACATAAAAATAAAAGACAGAGAATAAAAACATACATGACAACTAAAATTATTGCAAGCTAGTTTTAAAAACACAAAATTAAAGAGAACAAGACACTAAACTCGGTTTTAAACAAGAAGATAAAGATATGGATCGTATGGGACGGTATTCGATTATTCGATTAGGAGTATTCGATGATTCACTAATGATGTTTCTAATCACTCAATGAGCTTATTCTATGGCAGAGAACACACAAATAGTTTAACTCACTCCCATGATGCTAAACCTTTCATTGATAATTTGAATTAGCTAATTTTCCAATTGCAACCAAATTATCAACAAGCATAAAACACATGTCCTTTTAAGCCAATTAATGATTCTTAGTCACGATTTCCACCTTGCTAAGCATCAAAAACATGTTTAGAAATCCTCTAGACAATTTACCAAAACTCTTCCAAGTGTAATTTGACCATGATCTAGAAATTGAGTAGCTAGTTCAATCCTAACTTTAAGACCATTTCTAAACATGAGAACTTCTATAATCTTTCTCTAAACATCAAAAGATCATCATATATCCCTCTAAATCAACCATTCCCACAATCCATAATTAAACTACTCACACATAACTAAATCACAAAATAAAACCGAACAAAAGCAAGACATAATGAAAATAAGAAGATTGATGGAAAGAGAGTAAAAACATCTTCACTAAAATGGTGTAGATCTTGAAAGATTCATGAACACAAGAGAAGAGAAGAGAGAAGTTGACTTAAAACAGTAAAAATATACAAAAGAGGTCTGATTTTTCGTGTGTGGAGAGTTGTTGAAACTCAACTACAAAGTGTTGAACTTATAGGGGAGGGGCCCAAAGTCAAGTGGAAAGTCACCAGATCGACATGTCTTCACTAAATCGGCTATAACTCTTGAACCACAGATCGGAATGACTTAACACCACTTCCATTGGAAAGCTAACTCAAATCTATACAACTTTCATGAAGACCGCTGAAGCTAAATCCGAATGAAAACCGTTCTTCTGAGTCGATCTTTAAAACACTTTGGGTGGTTTCGGCCCAGAAAATGGTCAAAGGTGGGGATCGATCGATCTAAACTTGAGATCGATCGATCTAAACTTGAGATTGATCGATATGGCAGTGTCGGGCGATCTGGGAAGTGTGCGTTGTTTGGGATCGATCGATCCAAGTCTAGATCGATCGATCTGGTCCTGTTTCTCCACCCGCTCCTCTTGCTCGCCAGACTGGACCGTCGTCACAAAAATTGTCATAACTCTTGATCGCACCGTTGGAATGGCCTCAAACAACTTCCAAATGCAAGCTAATCCATTGAGCTAGCCTGTGTTAAACTATGAGCTTAATCCATCGGTGGGAAGTCCTTCATCCAATGCCAAACTTCTGACGTCTCAACCTGATCCTGCATTTCTGTATTCTGCAATGACCTTTTATGAAGGCTATCCTCACTCCTCCAACTCCTCTGACTCCAAAAACACCTGAAAATGGCTCAAACAAGCAAAAAAGAATGCAAAGACAACCTAGGACATCTAAAATGTAATGAGACTCAATTTGGACCTAAATGCATTGTAAATACAATGAAAACAACATGAAACACATAGAAAACAAAAGAAAATATGAGACTCAAGATGGTAAAATACACGGTTATCAGTTGCATCGATCGGCTCCGGTTTTGCATTGATCAACCTCACTTATGCATCAGTCGACTTGAACTTCTCTGGCAACATCACATCGATCGATGCACTCCTTGCCTCGATCGATTTGGATTTCTCTGAGGGTGTTGCATCGATCGATGCACTCTTTTCTGCGCGGTTCCATGCGTTTTTTCCCACATAACCCCAATTTCTTCCTTAAACGCCTTTTTACCTGAGATAACTAAATAAGGGACTAAAAGACTCTAAAAACGAACTTTGACTCGATAAAATACTCAAAAGAAACACCAAAACATGTGTTAGAAAACGGTAAAAACCAAGTATATCAGTACACAGAACGGGTTTTAGTTTGAATTGGGTTATTGTTCGATTTAGTTTTGGGGTTTGATGGTTTGGTATCGGGTTTAGATCACAAATCGTCTCGTGGGGATATACGTTTTGAATTTTTTTCCGGGGGGATTAAGGTCTTTAACTTTGCTTTCGGAGAGATCTAGAACGGGGTCATAAGTTGGGAGATATTTGATGCTATATGATAGTTCTCGTGGAGAAATAGATCGTCGACCCAATTAGATTAGAAAAAACGTTATTCATATACTAATTAATTGCTTTTTATTATTCAATATTGTCTTACAATTCTTTTTCCGTTTATTCAATTTCATTATAATGATTCCGCTGTTTCATAATTCATCTATCCTGCTAATTTGCTATTCAACTGATATACTATATACCTTACATTTTCAGACTTTTTTTTCCTCTACACCTTTTAAGATCTCATCTTTCCACGAGAAGTGATTGAGCGAGTCCGTGATTGATGATTATCTATGAAATTATTTTGATATTTGTCCATAGATTGACTCGCTAACAAAAACTCCAATATTTATATTGGGATAGTTCATAGTTGATAAGTAAATATATATCTTTACTCACTTCTCCTTCCGCCACCTCAGCGTCCACCTAGGCATCAACTATTTTTTTTTTTTTTTTAAAACCACCAAATAAAATTTTCAAAATATCTACTTCAAAAAAGAAGGTCGTAGCCCACTATGACTAAATGTTATGAAGATTCCGGTTAGTGTTGAAGCTAGGCCATTCCAAGAGCAAGACCTCAGGATGATAACGCCCCAAGCGCTCGATTAAACCCTTTGCTTAGAGTTGCTCCTATTTCAAATCAACAACAGTCATCACAATGTATAGCTTTATGCACAATTTCTCTTAAACAAACATGATTTTAGTTTATAGATGTAATTACTGACAAGTATGATTTTTGTTTTTTAATGCTGAATAATAGTTTATTAAGATAATCAAAATATCAAAGTGTTTACAAAAATCAGAAAAGAGGATTCACCAATATGGATCCGAAATAAATAACGACATTTTTTTGCGTATGTATGTTTAAAAATTCTTCAGATTAATTGCTTCACTTTTGCTTTTGGAATGGTTAAATCTCCACTGAGATGATCTTCATAGAAATCCAAAAACATCATTAATGCTTCTAACTGAATTGACAACGACTATCACTCCCTTTTTATTGCTCCATTAGGAGCCACCGAGATGAGACAACTCTTTATATTGCTCCATTGGTAACAACAAAGCCATTGAGATCATCGTTCCAAATAGTTGATTAATTAGAAGTCTGCATTTCAGGCCGCCTTCCGGAGTAATCGTGGTTTGCGACGACAAACCCACCACCACCAAATGAATAACCATCAACGATTGAAGCCGGGAAGAACTGTTGCCACCATATGATTCTAAGTCTGTCAGTTGCCTCTTCGAAACGGTTCAACTGAACTGGAGTTTTTGTCTTCCCAAATCCATTGGAAAAATCTCACGAAAACGAGCAAAAACTTTGCCAAATCTAAAATAAATTGGAAAAAACCAAACAAATCAAAGGAAAAATAGCAAAAGAAACCAACCAAGCCGATTTCGGAGCTCTAGAAGCCTTCGACCATCGGCCTGGATCCACACAGAAAAAACTCTTTTTTCTCTCTCTAGCTTGACGGCTAGGGTTTTTTTGTTGAAAAACAAAACGAATGACATACAACAACAATAATACAGAAATCGTCAATTCCAGTCACACACAATCCACACTTGCCTATTGTTTTAATTTAAAAGAAGAAAACGATGAATTCACCAATGAAAGCAACAACACATGTTCTTTGTTTAAATAAGGAAACAAGCCAAATCCACATAATTCCAGAGGAATAATGAATTTCCATACGAGTATTTTTCAATCGTGATTAAAGCCCAACTCGTGGGAAACTAAACATGGGAAAAAGGAAGATAAGAGATTCGGTCAATTCGAACACGACGACAACAGTGAGAATAACCCAAACAGAGTAGGGACTGAGATCCAAATTAAGTGTTCCTGGAAGAAATTTGATCACACATCAGAAGAAACAACCCAAACTGAATCTTAAAAGGCCTAACATGGACCAATTTCAGACCTTAATGAGCCCAATTTTGTCAACCGTTGTTTACCCAAAAACAATTTTGGACCTTAAGTTTTTTTTCCGAAAACATAAATTAACATAGGTTTAAATAATGGTTTAACTTAGTTTTCCTCATTCAATAGTCTTAATTATTGTAGGACATGGCAAAAAAATGGGACGGTCTAGAGATTCAACAAATTTCTCTTTAACAATAATAAAAATTTATTAATATTAAACCAAAAATATTACTAGACATTATTCGGAAACAAAGTAAACGCATCCGTAAATGAAACCTAAAAAAACAAACAAACATAATAACCCAAATAAAAATTCGGTATAGCAATCAAAACTGGAACCCATCTACTTGCTCCCCAAAAAGCTTAAACATACTAATCATCAAGAGAAGCCAAACCCAATGCGCAACACGCTTCGTTGAAAGTAGGATGAACAATACCATCAACCATAATTATGTCCATATACGAACATGGTCCTCTTCAGACATGCAACAACACCCGTAAATAATAAGCCTCGCCAGCATGGATTAGACAATCCTCTATAACATGTGCAGACAAAAAA
>PKMM01015942.1:29830-97310 GCA_002933915.1 Eutrema heterophyllum | reverse complement strand
TTCTCCTCATACGGGACATCTGAAAACTTCTTGTACGGTTTGTCGAGGATCGAATGCAACATCCTCAAAATGGACTTGCTAATCCCGTTGTTCGATATACCAAACCTACAAAAAAAGAAAAACTATAAAAAATTTAAAATTAAAAAAAATATATATTAATTTTACCATGTTGATCTTCCACTTAGACGTTGATCGAGCCGGATGTGGAAGTCCCACCCCGGTTGTTGGACTAACTCCTTGATGGACATGATTGGAGGAACTTGACTATGCGACTCTGGGACATTCGATACCCCCGGACTTTGTCTTGGAATAGGGCTCTCCGTTGGCGAACCGCTATATTGATGTGGTTGCGTGCCTCGAGACGAACCACCGCGAGACGGCGAATGTTATCAAAACCGTCGTACGACCTAGAAAAAAAACGAAAAATTTGTTATATAACAATAAAACGCAAAAACAAAACGCCAAAAAGAAAAAAAAACAAAATTTTGTTTACTATTCAATAAACGCAAAAACATTTTATATAACATTAAAATTTTAAAAAATTCAATTGTAAAATGCTAAAAAATATTCTATTATTCTAAAAAATGTTAAAATCACTTATAAAATGCCATAAAATTATTCTAAATATATAAATTACTAAAACCCTATTCTATTATAGAAAACCCTTTTTGAATTTACACAAAAATATTCTAAAATTTTTTCAAAAAAAAACAACATAAAATCTACAAAAAATCATCTTCAAAACAATTTATCAACTTAATCTAACCAAATTTTATAACCTAAACACTATCTAACAACCTAAAATCTACACTAATCTAACCTAAAATCTATCAAAGTGTTCCAAAATCAAAGGAATGGTGAAGGAAGCTTACATGGTGAAGGAAGATGGTGGCGGCAGAGGTGCGATTCTGGCGAGGAAGGTCGGCGGCGGCGGCGAGGATCTAAGAAAGAAGAAAAAATTTAAAGAAGAGGAAGAGAAGAGAGAAGAGAAGATGAAGAGAAGAGAGAAGAAGCTTACTTGGCTTTCAATTGACGGTGAGGCGACGAGGGGACGGCAAGGCAGACGGCGGAGAGAGATGTAAGAGAGAGGAGGTGATGAAATGAAATGAGGAAGAAGAAGAGTCTAGGTTGATTTATTTGCAATTAATTTCCGACCGACCGGTTAGGTCGTGAACCGGTCGGAAATCAATTAACAAACCGCCTCAATATTTCGTTTTGGCGGTGGATTTCTTGGGTTTTTTTTTTGTTGGTCGGAAATTCGACGGGATTTTTTTTGACCGATTTCCGACCATATACGAAGATTTTCCGAAAAAATGCTGTGTAAAATGTTAAGTGTAAAAATATCATTTATAAATCTCGTCGGAAATTGGTCGGGATTCCCGACCAATTTCCGACCATATAGGTTTTACGTATGCAATACTAAATTTCAAAACCATATAGGGTTTAAGAAACATCTACTAATCTTATTTCATAACAACTAACTTAATAGGTAAACAAAAAATGGATCATATGACGATTATATGAATCGATTCGAGAACGAGTGTAACCTTTCATAACGATACATATAACTTATACTCACACTTATCGGTTTCTTGTCTGGTTTTGATTAAAAGCTCAAAAAGAGTGATTATTAAGATATTTTAACATTGAATTCTTTCAATATATCATATCTAACCCTAGCGATCATAAACATAATCAAATTTTTACCATTTGAGGTTTTGAAACCACAAATTGTCAGGAATTCGTCGGGAATTCCCGACCGATTCCCTACGGGGTGAGAACACATGTTTTAAATGTATAGCAACACGTTTATTTTCTGTTTTTACAAAAATATCAACAGCCGTCGGGAATCGGTCGGGAATTTTGACCAATTTCAGACCAACCATAGTAAAGTTTGTCGGAATCCGGTCGGAATTTCCCGACTAATTCCCGACCGATTCGGATAATTTTCAATGTTTTTTAGAAAACATATATGTCACTTCGAAAATAATAATATATGATTCCTTACAATATTGCAAAATCCGTAAAATTAATTAATGAATATGGAAAATTTTTATTAAATTTGATATTTAAAAATAAATGCATATAAAATATTTGTTACAAATTTATTCTGAGTCCGATGAATAATCTGAACTAGATGAATCAGATTCCTCATCAAATTCTCCTCTCTCTTCTTCAGAATCCTCAAATACTCCGTAATCCCTGCCCATACCGGTGAAGTCAACCTCAAGAGAATGCTCGATTTCACCTAAGTTACCAATTGGAGTTTCCTGTAAAGGGCCATGCTTGGAAACACCATATATCATTCCTCTTGGTTGTATCGACGTTACTGCAATCCACGAATCTTGCTTGTGAAGTAAGAATAAATGGATCGTATTTCCAATGTCGCTTTCTAGAGTGAACATATGTTACACCGAATTCGTCCTGACGTAGACCTTCCACTGGATCATACCAATCGCAATAGAACACAATGCACCTCAAACCAATCATTCCTGGATTTTTGACTTCTAATATTTTGCGGAGTACACCGTAGTAGACAAATTCTCCGGATGTAAACGATATACCGTAATTGCATATTGTCCTTGAGCTCCCTTCACGATAAGCCTTAAAAACATACCCCCGAGTGCAATAATCGGATAAACACTTGGAACAAAAGTAGGGCCACACACCATCTCAACTAACCACGTGGGAAACGATACCCCGGTAGTAGTCATCTGATCAACATGTACAAATTGTGGACAATCATAAACAATTTGTGCAAATGTAAGCATGTAAAATTTAGTTAAATTGAGGGAAATCGAGCACTTACATAATATTGCAACCATGCCGAGAATTCTTTCTGTTTACGGACCGTAAGCTCATCCTCTGTGCAATTTGGAAACCAATTACGAATTTGGTCCATGTATATTCTGTGAATAAAACAAATACATTATGCAAAATACTATCAAAGATTTTTGGTAATTACTAAACATCAAAATCAGGTACGTACCTCTCATATTCCAAAACGTTATCCCAGTTTGTTAGAGTATATGTATGCAAAAATGCCTTTGTTCCTCCTATGTTAGTCTCCGAGGCCTCCCTTTTCCACTTAGCCTTCCAATTTGTGCAAATAGATTTGAGACATAGACCGGATACGACGGTTTTTTTCCTCCATCATCATGCCGTGCAGGTCGTCTACTTTTAGTCTTGACCGAAGATGGAAATTAGTAGCTCGCAAAGTTGGATGCTTCTTCATTAANCACTTAGCCTTCCAATTTGTGCAAATAGATTTGAGACATAGACCGGATACGACGGTTTTTTTCCTCCATCATCATGCCGTGCAGGTCTTCTACTTTTAGTCTTGACCGAAGATGGAAATTAGTAGCTCGCAAAGTTGGATGCTTCTTCATTAATGCTCTGTGCAACAATAGAACCCTCGACTCTTGCGAGATTTTTCACCTTCTTCTTTAGGTGGAACATATACCGCTCAAAAGGATACATCCATCGATATTGAACTGGCCCACCAAGTGCTGCTTCCCTAGGGAGATGAATAGGAAGATGTTCCATAACATCAAAAATTGCTGGTGGAAATATTTTCTCGAGGTTGCATAGGAGAACCGATATCTTTTCCTCCAGGTTTCGGATACCGTCTGATGTAAGTAATCTCGTGCATAGATCCCAGAAGAAAGCACCGATCCCTGCATAAATGATAAATAAATTTAGTAAAATTTATATAATATATATATAATTTTGTAAATGTACCTGCAATAGCTCCATAGACGTTTCTAGGAAGAAGACCAGCAAATGCAAATGGAAGGAGGTGTTGCTAACAACGTGACATTCATGACTCTTCATCCCTGAAAACTTCCATTCTCCGATATTAACGCAATAATGAAGGTTAGATGCGTATCCGTCTGGGAATTGAACACTATGCGTAATCCAGTCGAAGAACTCCTCATTTGAAGGCTCATCCAAACGGAAAGCGGGGGCAGTGATTTTCCGTTCGCCATTACATGGAGGTCATTCCGCGAAAAAATATATGGGAAGTCCAATCTGGCCTTCAAATTATCTTTCGTCTTCCCTTGCACACTTAGAACAGTATTCATGATGTTGTCGAAAAAGTTTTTTTCAATGTGCATGACATCAAGATTATGGCGCAGTAGATGGTTCTTCCAATATGGCAAATCCCAAAAAATACTCCTCTTGTTCCAATTGTGGTACTCACCACAACCGTCTACGGGAAAATGACAATTACCACCACATGAAACCATCTTCTCAGCACCAAAATCTCTCAACTGAGTGATGATGTTATTCCCATCCGGCTCAGGAGGTGGACCATCAAATACTATTTTGTTCTTCTTAAACAATGTCGTGCTCCGACGATATGGATGATAATGCGGTAGAAATAGTCGATGACAATCGAACCAAGAAGTCTTTCGACCGTGCTTCCATGAGTCGACCATCCAGATAACATACCATATGCTGAAAAATCACTTATGGTCCACATAAGTACCGCACGCATCGTGAAATTCTATTGGAGAGAAATATCGAACGCTTGAACACCATATTTCCATAACATTTTCAACTCATAAATTAATGGCTGCAAGAAAATATCAAGGGATCTCTTAGGATGCTCCGGTCCGGGGACGAGAATGAGGAACAAAAACTCTCATTTCATGCACAAACTAGGCGGCAAATTGTAAGGTGTGACGATTACTGGCCACAATGAAGATAACCCAAGGTATACGTTCCTTGGCTCATACGCAAAACTAGGATAGACCTCTTGAAAATGTTTCCACGCTTCTGCATATGAGGGATGCGCAATCTCTCAATCTGAGTTATGTTCTGCATGCCATCTCATAGGTCCTGCCGTGCGCTCAGATTGATATAACCTCTTCAACCTCTCTGTTACCGGCAAATACCACATCCGTTTATGTGGAACATGTACTCTGCCACCCGTTTCCTGATACCGAGGTTTGTGACAAAAACGACACTTAAGACGGTTTTCGTCATTTCTCCAATAAATCATACAATTGTCGATGCACACATCTATCATCTGATACGACAATCCAAGACCAGCTACAAGTTTCTGAACCTCTTAGTATGAAGCATGTGAGATATTATCTTCAGGTGAAATATCTTTCACAAAATCAGCTATCGCATCCACACAATCCCTTCCCAAGTTGAAATCGGTCTTTATAGTCATCAACTTACTTGCAGTTGATAAAGGCGATATTCCCTCTCTACATCCTTCGTATAGTGGATGCTTAACTGCATCTATCATATCAAAAAACTTACGAGCTTCTAAATTAGCTTCCTCTATTCTAATACCATCTTGAACATACGATGCTACGTTTTCACGAAACGCATCATTCACCATATGAACAGTACATACGGTTGCATCTACTTCTGGTGTTGGTTCCTCTATCCTACCCGAATAATTACTGCTACTACCATAATATTGCACCATTGAATCAGTTTTTCCGTGCGTATACCAAATCTTGTAACCCGGCATAAACCTATTCCTATAAAGGTGATTCCATACTTCCATAATAGAGACTAATCTATGATTCTGACATTTAGTACATGGACAATACATTTTACCATATTCCGACGTCATGCTATTGTTTGTCGCAAATGTCATGAATTCCTCAACACCTTGTGCATACTCATCCGTCAGTTGACCCGTCGCTGGATCTTGTCGTGGTTTATCCATCCACGATCGAAAATAATCATAAGGGATTGGGTTTGAAGAAGACATTTTCTAAGTTTTGTTTGTGTGTAAGTTATGAATGAGGGTGGAGAGATATTTATAATGGATTTTCCGCGGATTCCCGACCGATTTCCGACCGGTTAAAAAATTTCAAACGGCTATAAAAAGGCTACTGCAACGGGCAGATTAACGGATCTATTTTGTCGAAAATTCATCGGGAATTCCGACCGATTTCTGACCGATTTATAAATTTCAAACGTCTATAAAACGGCTAGTGCAACATGCAGATTAACGGATCTATGTCGTCGGCAATCGGTCGGAATTCCCGACCGATTTCTGACAATATTAAATCGGTCTCTATATCGTCGGAAATCGGTTGGGAATTCTGACCGATTTTTGACGACAAAAAATGGTCGGGAATTTTCCGACCTATTCAAAATGAGATTTTTTCCTCGGTATTTCATCAGAAATCGGTCAGGAATTTCTGACTGATTTTTTCCCGTCAGAAATCCCGTCGGGAATCGGTATGTTTTCTTGTAGTGTATAGTTTAATTTTGTGTGATCAAAGAAGATAAAATTGTTACCTATATGGATCGCTAAGTTTCTATCACATTAGGCCGTGGAAGTGAGCTAAGTTTTTGAGAATTTGAGAAAATGGTATACGTAACAAATTTTGGAGAGTGGCAACATGAATCTTTTTTTGGTGTATGTGACAAAGATATCTAATGGCATTGTGTACTTTTTTGCCCAACAATGCCAAAAGTGGCGCATGCTTTATACCTTCAAAAAAATCGAACGAAAGACAACTTGAAACTATATTTGTGAACATCAGAACAAATCATACTAGTCAATATCCAAATTTTCCGATGGCTCCAAATTGATGCGTGTAGCGGATGTAAACAGAGTGAAAGAGAATGAGACTGAAAACAGGACAGTTATGGCACCAAGTTAATGCGTGCTTTGGGCTGCGAAGGTTCCTGAGATCAATCTAAAACAAGACCAGATCGTGCCTTGCAAGTAACCAGATAGATAGGAAGATCGGGATCACCACACTTTGATAAAGTTGCCACCACAAAGTGATAAAGAAACCTGTTGAGCTAACACCACACCTGGATAAAGTTGCCACCACCAGATGATAAAGACGCTCGAATCCACCACCAATGACTCTCCCAAAACCAAAGGATAAAGGAAAATGATCAAAAGATTATTACGGAAGTATCTTCACAGATATGGACAGCTCATACACAACACATAATTGCAATCACTCCTCAATCATCTCCATCGTATATTATGCTGTAATTAGTATATAATCTCATGTATTCACTCTCTGTAATGATATCAAGAAATACATTCAGTCACCTTCTTTATGGTCCATTGCCTTGCCGAGAATAGCTAGTTAATCAAGTCTCGTTGTGATCCCTTGGAGGTACTCATCAATGGTTTTGTTTCCCTTGGACCAGTTCTTCAATTGAGTCTTCAATTGTTTAATATGACCACGGTTTGGTTTTGCGTATGTCTCTGTTAGCGTTTCCCAAATCTTGGAGGAGGTGGTGGCACGAGACACCAACGGCTGGATTAGAGTGGATATTGCACCAATAAAAGCACTGTAGACAACCACGAACTGGCTCCTTGGCAGTGGTGCAACCCACCATATGACTTCAGACCTCAACAATCTTTCACTTCATCAGCCTTACAATGGAGGAGATGATGTGATGATTGCCGATGGCTCAAACCTTGCCATCACTCATACGGGTTCCACTTCATTTCCCTCTCAATCTCGTGACTTGGTTTTAAATAAAATCTTATGTGTTCCTGATATAAACAAAAACCTTATCTCGGTTTATCGTTTATGCAACACTAAACAAGTCTCGGTGAAATTCTTTCCTGCGTCGTTTCAGGTGAAGGATCTGAGCACATGGGTCCCGTTACTCCAAGGCCAAACTAGGGATGAGTTATATGATTGGCCGGTATCTCCATCTTAAGCTGTGTCACTATTTGCTTCACCAAGTCCGAAAATGATGCTTTCCTCGTGGCACTCTCGATTGGGTCATCCGTCCACCTCTATTTTAAACATTGTTATTTCAAAGTTTTCTCTTCCGTTATCCACTTCTTCTTCAAAGCAGTTGTCTTGCTCAGATTGCTTCATTAATAAAAGCCACAAGTTACCTTTTTCTCAATCCTCCATTGTTTCGCAAAGACCTCTTGAATATCTTTACACAGACGTGTGGTCATCTCCAATCTTATCGATCGACAATTACAAATATTACTTTGTTATTGTCAATCATTACACACGTTACACTTGCATTTACTCTCTCAAATGGAAATCTGATGTCAAAGCGGTCTTCGTTGCCTTTAAATCTCTTGTGGAGAATCGGTTTCAGTCAAGAATTGGGACATTATACTCTGATAACGGCGGTGAATTTGTCGCACTAAGAGATTATCTCGCAACACATGGGATCTCCCATCTTACATCACCACCACCACACCCGAACACAACGGTATGTCGGAGAGGAAACACAGACACATCGTGGAGACAGGGCTTACACTTCTATCAACTGCCTCAGTTCTGAAAAGTTATTGGCCGTTTGCTTTCTCAACGGTGGTATATTTGAGAAATCGACTTCTTACACCGGTGCTGTCTCTACAGTCACCGTTCCATAAGTTGTTTGGGACCCCACCAAACTATGCCAAGCTGCGTGTCTTTGGTTCCTTATGCTTCTCGTGGCTAAGACCTTACATTCGACATAAATTGGAGGATCGTTCAGTACCGTGCGTCTTCCTCGGTTACTCTCTCACTTAGAGTGCTTACCATTGTCTTCACTTTGAATCTGACCGCATCTACACGTCACGACATGTTCAATTTGCAGAACATCTCTTCCCTTTTGCAACTTCACGGAAATCTGTATCGGAAGAAGAAGAAGAAACCTTGATATCTGACCACTCACCGCAAATCACTCATATACTCATCCCTTCTTCATCAACAACGCCAAATCTCATTCCCCTGAGCTCGGATTCTCACCGTGATATCGCTCCTCTACTCTCTCCACCACCGGCGACAACGCCATCGACACAAGCTCAGGTATCGCTTCCTAATCTCCAATCTACGGTGCCAATAACTGAGCCCACTGCTCATATTCAAAATGGGCCGCAACCCACGGTCCAGCTAAGCCCAACTTCGAATGAGCCCACTGCTCTACCACAAAATGGGCCTCCACCCATGGCCCAACATCCACAACCCATTTCTTCTCCAAATCACGTGACACAGCCTTCCACCACACAGCCAAATCGCGACATCATCCCCTCCACTCGACAATCAGCACCAGAAAGTTCCCAACCCCATGAACCACCGCAAAATCTCTACAAAATGAAAACTCGAGCCAAAAACAACATCACAAAACCAAAAACCAAATTCACTCTCACCGTCAACCTCCAGAAGTCACCACTTCAAGAACCAGTCACTATTTCACAGGCTTTAAAGGACGAAAAATGGCGGCGTGCTATGTCTGTGGAGTTTGATGCGCAAACAGTCAATCACTCGTGGGATCTAGTGCCACCTTCGCCGCATCAAAATGTTGTCGGGTGTAAATGGGTCTTCACGCTCAAATACAAAGCGAATGGTGTTCTAGATTGGTACAAAGCGAGACTCGTCGCTAAGGGGTTTCATCAGCAATATGGTGTTGACTACTCCGAAACGTTTAGTCCAGTAATTAAGTCAACTACGATTCGCCTTGTGCTAGATGTTGCTGTCACTAAGTCTTGGCCGATCAAGCAATTGGATGTAAATAATGCCTTTCTACAAGGTGATTTACTAGAGGAAGTATAAATGACCCAACCTCCTGGATTCGTCGACAAAGACAGACCCAACCATGTGTGTCGACTACGGAAGGCAATTTATGGTCTCAAGCAAGCTCTGAGAGCATGGTATAATGATCTCAAACAACATTTACTTAACAATGGTTTTACGAATTCGCTTGCAGATGCTTCTCTATTCATCCACAGTCACGACTCCGCAGTCACGTATGTCCTCGTCTATGTGGATGACATAATTGTCACTGGGAATGATTCTACAATAGTTGCACGTGTTCTTCGTGAATTTTCAGACCGCTTTTCCATTAAAGATCATGTCGATCTTCATTATTTTCTGGGCAGTGAAGCAACGCGTTCACAACAAGATTTACACTTGATGCAACGGCGATACATTCTCGACCTTCTCACAAAGACAAATATGACAGATGCAAAGCCGGTATCAACGCCATTACCGTCTTCCTTGAAGCTATCTTTACACGGCAGCACAACGCTTGACGATGCATCTCAATACCGGTCTGTCGTAGGTAGCCTTCAGAATCTAGCTTTCACCAGGCCTGATATATCTTATGCCGTCAACAGACTCTCTCAGTTTATGCATCGTCCAACGGAGGACCATTGGCAGGCCGTGAAACGCGTTCTACGTTATCTCGCCGGGGCTACAACACATGGTACTTTTCTACACTCGAACTCACCGCTTACACTTCACGCCTACTCCGATGCAGATTGGGCTGGCGATACCGATGATTATGTGTCGACCAATGCTTATGTCATCTATGTTGGACGAAATCCTATCTCATGGTCGTCTAAAAAGCAAAGAGGCGTTGCTCGATCTTCCACCAAAGCAGAGTATCGCTCTGTTGCAAATACATCATCTGAGGTTCGTTGGGTGTGCTCCTTGCTCACTGAACTTCGTATTCAGCTCCCGACAGCACCTACGATATATTGCGACAATGTTGGGGCAACATATCTTTGTGCAAACCCGGTGTTCCACTCACTAATGAAACATATTGCCCTCGACTATCACTTCATTCGAAATCAAGTTCAAGCTGGGATTCTTCGTGTCTCTCATGTATCGACAAAGGATCAGCTTGCCGACGCTCTTACAAAACCGCTACCTCGGCAACAATTCCAAATGGCATGTTCCAAGATTGGAGTCACTAGAGTCACTCCATCTTGAGGGGGCGTATTACGGAAGTATCTTCACAGATATGGACAGTTCATACACAACACATAATTGCAATCACTCCTCAATCATCTCCATCGTATATTCTGCTGTAATTACAAATTCCTTAGATTAAGCTATTTTGCTTGTATATAATCTCATGTATTCACTCTCTGTAATGATATCAAAAAATACATTCAGTCACCTTCTTTAAAGATCACAAAGAGGTCATAATGACTTTCCAAAGTCTCAATATATACTCAAAGTCTGATTTTTATTCATGCATAAAGCCTCATTATATAGAGGAAATACAAGTCAAATTCGTGCATAAGAAGATACACTGAATTTAGACTACTTAGGAAATCCAAAAGACATTTAAAAAAGTATAAAAACTAGAAAAATTGATTGAATTAAAAGTTGTCTTGACTGATGACAAAAATGACTCTTGGCATGCTTCTTTTTGGACTCTAAAACACTCCTTAGGCATTGATCCACGAAAATAATCTCATCATCTTGTTGCCCACGTTTTAGATACTTGGTTGGGCTAAAAACAGTATAGTAATAGCCAGCCCATTGTTCTTCTCAACTCCTTGTGTTGCTGCCTTGTCTTGCTCAATTGCTCCCGCATCAGTCCCTCCGGGTTGAAAAGGATTTGTCCTCAAATCCAGAAACTCTTCATCCTCAAAGTATGGAGAAAGATCCCCACATTGAAAGTAGCTGAAACTTCATAATCACCTGGAAGTTCAAGTTTATAAGCATTCTCACCAAACTTCTCAAGTACCTTATAAGGACCTTCTGCTCTCGGCATGAGCTTTGACTTATGCTTGCCTGGAAACCTATCCTTTCTCAAGTGCAACTAGACCAGATCACATGGTTGTAAAGACTTAGCTCGATGATTCTTGTTGGCTTTCTTCTTGTACTTCTCATTCGCGTTCTCTATCTCAACTCTTACATTCTCATGTAGCTTCTTCATTGTCTTAACACGCTCTATTGCCTCATAATTTGCTTTGAACTCACAAGGCAAAGGAATTAGATCAATAGGAGTAAGAGGATTTAGACCATACACTACCTCAAAAGGTAATCGCCTTGTAGTGTAACTCATTGATCTATTATAAGCAAACTCTGCCTGAGCCAACTTCAGATCCCATTCTTTCAAGTTCTTCTTAATCAAACTTCTCAAAAGTGTAGTCAAAGTTTTGTTTGTTACCACCGTTTGGCCATCAGTTTGTGGATGACAAAAAGTACTAAAGAGCAGCTTAGTACCAAGTAATCTCCACAATGTCTTCCAAAAATAACTCAGAAACTTTGAATCACGATCATAAACAATGGTCTTTGGAACTCCATGAAGACGCACAACCTCCTTAAAGTACAAATTAGCAAGCTGTTTTCTGGCCTATACGGAAAGAGTGGAGCTTGAACTAAGGGATCTGGGGTGTAACCTTGATGCAACCTGACTTGCATCATCCGTCTTATGGCAAGGTATAAAATGTGCCATCTTACTGAACCGATCAACCACAACCATGATAAAATATTTGCCTCTTTGCGTCCTAGGCAATCCCACAATGAAATCCATACTCACATCATCCCAAGGTTGTGTAGGAACAGGCAAAAGAGTGTAAATTTCAGGTTGGAAATGACTTTTCATCATTTGACAAGTTGCACACCTCTCCACGATAGTATAAACATCTCTGCGCATCTTCGGTCAAAACAAATGCTCTTGCAGCATGTCCAACGTCTTATTAATCTCAAAATGACCAGATAAGCCTCCTCCATGTGCCTCACGAATCAGCAACTACCTTATAGAACTCTTAGGCACATACAACTTGTTTCCTTTGAAAAGAAATCCATCTTGTAGCTGGAACTGATTTGAAACTCCTTTCTTGCACTCAAGATAGACTTGCATAAAGTCTAGATCTCCATCATACAGCTCCTTTAACAACTCAAATCCCATAATTCGAGAATCCAAAATAGAGATTAAAGCATACCTCCTCGAGAGTGCATCAGCCACCACATTTGTTTTTCCAGCCTTGTACTTCGACACAAATGAGAAAGATTGTAGAAACTCCACCCATTTAGCATGTCTACTGTTGAGCTTGTGCTGGTTGTTAATATACTTCAACGCCTCATGATAAGAATGGAGAACAAACTTCCATGGCCTCAAGTAATGTTCCTAATGATCAAGAGCTCTCACAATCGCATAAAACTCCTTATCATACGTTGAGTAGTTCTGTCTAGCTTCTGTAAGCTTCTCACTGAAATAAGCAATAGGACGTTGCCCCTGGACAAGACAGCTCCTATCCCCACGCCACTTGCATCACACTCAACTTCAAATACATGATTAAAATCTGGAAGCGCCAAAATATGTGCTTCACACAGTTTCTGCTTCACCACTTCAAATGCCTTTTGTACAGCCATGCTCCAATCAAACTTATCTTTCTTCAAGTACTCAGTCATTGGAGCCATGATAATACTGAAATTCTGCACAAATCTCCTACAGAACGAAGCAAGCCCATGAAAGCTTGTCACATCATATTGTGTAGTTGGAACTGGCCAACTCCTCATCGCTTCCACCTTGCTTTCATCCACTGAAATACCATCTCCAGAAACGACATAGCCAAGAAACACAACACTGGAAGTGAAGAATGAACACTTCTCAGATTTAGCATAGAGTTGGTTTCTGCGTAATACCTCAAAGACACTTTTTAGGTGCTGTGAATGATCCTCCTCGTTCTGGCTATAAACTAGAATGTCATCAAAGTAAACCACCACAAACTTCCCAGTAAAGTTGTGTAACACTTGATTTATCAGCCTCATGAACGTAATGGGTGCATTAGACAAACCAAATGGCATCACAAGCCATTCAAACAACCCACTCTTCATCTTGAATGCAGTTTTCCATTCATCTCCTTCTTTCATTCTGATTTGATGATAGCCACTCCATAAATCAATCTTTGAAAACACCTTTGATCCATTAAGCTCATCATCCAGCATGTCATCCAAACGAGGTATAAGATAATGATACTTGATAGTAATCTGGTTGATAGATCGGCTGTCCACACACATCCTCATCGAACCATCTTTCTTTGGAACAAGTAGAGTTAGAACAGAACAAGGACTCATGCTCTCTCTCACATAGCCTCTAGAAATCAGCTCTTCTACTTGTCTTTGCAGCTCCTTAGCTTCCTCCGGGTTACATCTATAAGCTGGTCGATTAGGTAGAGGTGCACCAGACAGTAAGTCAATTTGGTGCTCAATACCTCTAATAGGAGGCAAACCAGGTGGTAAATCTTTGGGGAACACATCACCATACTCGCTCATCAACTTCTGTAGCAATGGATGTGCACTCATCACTTTTGGCCCATCACTCCTCTCAACCACCAGTAATGCAAAAACCTCCTTACCCTCATCAAGCTTCCTCATAACCCGTGACTTACCCAAGAAACAACTTTCCCTACAACTATTTCAAATGCTCTGTTCTGTCACATAGAGTATGAACTAATGGCGCCAACGTAATGTGCTTCTTATCCTTGTGAAAAGAATAAGTGTTCATGTACCCATCATGCATAGCTCTCCTATCAAACTCCCAAGGCCTCCCAAGTAACAGATGACAAGCATCCATTGGAATAACATCGCATAGCACCTCATCTTGATAGTTCTTCCCAACAGAAAATGAAATCAGAACTTGCTTAGATACATGTAGTTTGTTGCCATCATTCAACCACTTCAGCTTGTATGGTTGCTTATGCTTCGTAGTAGGCAAACTGAGCTGATCTCCACAAGTGTACTAGACGCCACATTAGCACAACTCCCACTGTCAATAATCAGATTGCAAACTTTCCCCAAAATGGTGCAACGAGTCTGAAATATGTTCTCTCGATGTGCTTCTTCTACAACAGGAACAAAATGCAATGCTCTCCGAATCACCAACAATTCTCCACGATCAGGTTGTTCAACGACCTCTTCCTCTTCATCTTGAACATTATGATCAGCTGCTTCCAAATCAAGAGATCCTGCTTCAACTCCTCTTCAATCTCTTGGATCTCTTTAATTGTCATAACTCTGCGATTAGGACACTCAACCTGGTAATGCTCAAATCCTTGACACTTAAAGCACTTCTTCTTCATATTAAGGTCAGTAGGCGCTGATGTAGTCTTCGTCTCCACCTTCTTAGTACTACTGCTAGCATCACCCTTAACAGCCACCTTAGGATTAAAAGAAGAACCATAATTGTAAGTTCTGGTGTAAGGCTTCTTCCCCATCTTAACCTGCTTCTCCACCTTGATAGCAAGCTTCTTCACGTCATATGTAGTATATTCAAACGCACTATCCATAGATCTCAGCCAATCTAAAGAGTCATATGGATTTAGATTACCTTCAAAATCAGAGAAATCTACTTTGAACTCTTCTTCTCGACGATGTTGTTGCTGCTGTGGACGGTTGTCTCTTCTCCTCCTCCTACGATCATCATAATCTGAATCAGAACCATGAGAAGATCCTCCACTCTTTTCATTTGACGCTTTAACTTCCACACCCCTTCGTCTTCTTGGTTGATTTTCTGCGTTCCTTGCGTTAAGAGTCAACATCATCTCTTGCATTTGTTGTCTTAGATCTGCCATCTTTCTGCCAATACGCTCAACGTATGCTTGGTCGAGAGTCATACCTCTGGGAATATCCATGAATAACAAAGTAAAAACAGAGGATAAATGATGATAACCTTCACTCCAGCAACCTGGATTCGCTCTGATACCACTTTGATGTGTGTAGCGGATGCAAACAGAGTGAAAGAGAATGAGACTGAAAACAAGACAGCTTTGGCACTAAGTTAATGCGTGCTTTGGGCTGCAAAGGTTCCTGAGATCAATCTAAAACAAGACCAGATCGTGCCTTGCAAGTAACCGGATAGATATGAAGATCAGGATCACCACACTTTGATAAAGTTGTCACCACAAAGTGATAAAGAAACCCATTGAGCTAACACCACACCTGGATAAAGTTTCCACCACCAGATGATAAAGACGCTCGAATCCACCACCAATGGCTTTCCCAAAACCAAAGATTAAAGGAAAATGATCAAAAGATCACAAAAGGGTCACAATGACTCTCCAAATTCTCAATACTCAAAGTCTGATTTTTATTCATGCATAAAGCCTTATTATATAGAGGAAATACAAGTCAAATNTGGTTGATTTTCTGCGTTCCTTGCGTTAAGAGTCAACATCATCTCTTGCATTTGTTGTCTTAGATCTGCCATCTTTCTGCCAATACGCTCAACGTATGCTTGGTCGAGAGTCATACCTCTGGGAATATCCATGAATAACAAAGTAAAAACAGAGGATAAATGATGATAACCTTCACTCCAGCAACCTGGATTCGCTCTGATACCACTTTGATGTGTGTAGCGGATGCAAACAGAGTGAAAGAGAATGAGACTGAAAACAAGACAGCTTTGGCACTAAGTTAATGCGTGCTTTGGGCTGCGAAGGTTCCTGAGATCAATCTAAAACAAGACCAGATCGTGCCTTGCAAGTAACCGGATATATATGAAGATCAGGATCACCACACTTTGATAAAGTTGTCACCACAAAGTGATAAAGAAACCCGTTGAGCTAACACCACACCTGGATAAAGTTTCCACCACCAGATGATAAAGACGCTCGAATCCACCACCAATGGCTCTCCCAAAACCAAAGGTTAAAGGAAAATGATCAAAAGATCACAAAAGGGTCACAATGACTCTCCAAATTCTCAATACTCAAAGTCTGATTTTTATTCATGCATAAAGCCTCATTATATAGAGGAAATACAAGTCAAATTCGTACATAAGAAGATACACTGAATTTAGACTACTTAAAAAATCCAAAAGACACTTAAAAATGCATAAAAACTAGAAAAATTGACTGAATTAAAAATTGTCTTGACTGATGACGAAAATGACTCTTGCCATGCTTCTTTTTGAACTCTAAAACACTCATTAGGCATTGATCCACGAAAATAAGCTCATCATCTTGTTGCCCACGTTTTAGATACTTGGTTGGGCTAAAAACAGTATAGTAACAGCCATGCCATTGTTCTTCTCAACTCCTTGTGTTACTGCTTTGTCTTGCTCAATTGCTCCCGCATCACAAATGAACCAACCCTGTAAATGAGTCACATCACATGGGTCCAAAACGTTGCATCGACGTGTGGATGTGCGAGCCGGTGTGTTTTCGTGTAATCATCAGTTAAGTATGATCATATCAAATCAATATTCACATAAGGAAATTTGTAAACGTGCGTAAAGATAAGAATCATACACATGTAGCTCTAAGTCTAATTATCCAAGTCTAAGACGACTTAACAATATTTAATTTATAGTTCGACGATGAGCCTTAAATCCCTGTACCAGGAAAATTTTTAGGGGGTGTATTGGATCATGGATTTTAGGAGATTTTGGTTGATTTTACATTTGATGAGATTTAGGTGAATTTTGAAGATATCTCCGTGTCTTTGGTGTGATTTGATAATAAAAAGTAAAATCTAATGGTGATTTGATAAGATTTTTTCTTTAAATTAGGGGGGATTTTGGGTGATTTGGTAACATTCTACTGTTCAGTTTTTGCCGAGTGAACAATACTTTTCCATTTTAATACAATACCAGCTTTAACTCTCGTTTAACTTGTTGACGAATTGATGAATATTCTGAGAAGAAATGTGAATCATTTCCTCAAAATCAAATTGCTGGGTCTGAATCTCAATTTAGGTGAGGAGATCAATTTGCCATATAAAGCATGTACTGGCAGAGAGAGCAATTGAAGAACCTAATCCCAGAAGATCAGCCGAGATGAAAAGAATGGTAAACGCTATGTGAAACTTCTCTAGCTCTTCTCACACACCTCTGCTACGCTTTGAAGACATTCTTTATTGGTCTATTGCTCCTTCATCAAACGGCAAAATCAACACCATTTGTAAGCTTTTGCTTCATGCCACTTTCTACGAATTATGGAAAAGGAACCCAAGACTTCATACTTCAACCTCAAGACCTTCAAAGCTTTTTCTCGGCCTCTTTCTATCCTTGTGTCTCTCCCTTTACTCGTGTATCTGTCCTATTTTGTATACCATTTTTGCTTTGCTCTGGGTGTTAAAAACTGGGTAACAAAGCTCTGTAAATATTTCCGTTATCAATGAAAAGGCAATGTCCCGTTGGAAGAAAAAAAGAATGTGACTCGAGCCAATTTGCAGAGGCTTTGGTACACTAATAAGTAGCACTTAGTATTGAAGAGGCGGAAGAAGATTTGGTCTTTGTTCTGGTCCATTGCTTGTGACTGTCATGCTGCAGTTTGTAAGAGGGATGTGCACATTTTTTGTAAACCCATATATTAAGCTTTTTGTCTTTGCACATAATCGAACATCTAACGACTAGAGAGCAATTAAAGGAATACAAAAGACAAAAGGATAATCCAGATAAATGATGGGACAACAGATCAAAATATTTTTTTTCTAGCCATACAATTAAAAAATAATAATTTACACTAACAAAGCATAGTATTTAAGCTAATCAAGTTAATTACCGAAAAAAATTAAAGTCCAATTTATTTATCTTCAAAATTGGACACTCTTATTTTACTATATGAACAAGACACTCTCAACGATGTTAAAAAAAGAAAGAAAAAAAAGACATTCTCAATTTGTTTAATGTTACAAAGTTAATTTGGTTGTTATCTATGTATTTTTTGATAAGTTGAAAATTTTCAAGTCTAAGTCTCTCCTAAACTAATCCTTGAAGTATGTGAAGTGTCGGATATTTTTATCATTTAAAATATTCACAATAACCAATTATTATTGAAATTGTAATGAAAAAAAACAAAAAAAAAATTCTAGTCTTCCTATTCTAGGTCGGTTTTTTTTTTATAACTAGAGGATGATTCGGGTTTCTACCACCCGATTAATCCTCTAGAGTGAGTGTAACAGTCGAGTAGCCCATTCGACAGTTAACTTTTAAATCTTAACATTATTGTATTTAGCTGTAAACTTGTAGTTTTGTCTGCATAATCAACTACTGATGTAATTGAAGAGACGTCGAAACGTGACTAATTAATTATGTCAACAGTCAACACGCACATATAATTAATGAATTATAACCGTTGTACTCGATGAACTTACATAATAGTCATTGGAAAGGAAGAAATTACATGATAGAAATCATTGGAAAGAAAATTACATAGGGGAAATTACATAAGGGTAAAGTTTGTCTTGTAAGAGGCTTTACCCTTAAGAAAATCGGGTCAATGGTACGCTGTTTTCGCAAAGTTCACCATCGTTTCGGATGTTGGCTGAATGGTGTTATAGCCTCCTCGTTCTTGTAAGGAGCCCAGAGCATCAAGATAATCCTGATCACAAGCAATGAGACAAATGTTTGCAGGCCCTCAATTATCGGCGCAAATTACATATGACCATATTTTTTTAATATCAGATCAAAGATAATGCTTTATTAGTGTAAACAAAATAAACACAATTATACTACAATGATCACCGGAAAAAATGGTAACCCTTTTTTATGTTTATCGGTTTATTTTGATTAAAGCAAGCTTTTCCAATCTATGAGGTTGGGAAAATATGACACATTAGTTTTGTGCAAATTTTGTGCAGAAAGGAACTGTTTTTATGAAAACAGTTGTAAGTTTTCTCACCGGGTGGTCCTCATGCATAAGGGAACCTATCGGAAGTTAATTTCGTTAGGTTCACTATATAATTATTTTCGTTATTTCATCTGAACTTAAACTATTATATACAATATACAATATAACTTTTAAGAGTTATGATTGAATTAGACTTCTGTCGGAAGCGTGTTCTCTGAGCCAAAGCCTCCTTTTTAACAGTGACTTGTCTAAGTTATTTATTTACATTTCTACCTTTTATTTTTCTTTAAATATACTAACATCGTATTTACTATATTTTTGACCAAATCATGGTTTCATTTCACACGTTTGTTAAAATTCGAATTTATTCATTGTAAAATTTTGTTTTGTATTTATCTAATCTCTGGTCTTTATGTTATATGTAGTTTATTTAGTTCGCAAAACATAGTTACTTTTGAAAGCCTTTGGTCAAAAAAAAAAAAAACATAGTTACTTAGTTAGTTATATATCTCTAGTTTTTTTTGTGTGGAAATGCCACAGTAACAGTATAGACAATTATTTTTCTGCCAATTAACTCTCTTTGTTTTGAAATAAAATCCACCCACTAATCCACTAACTATGAATAATGGTTGATTTTTGTTACCAAATGCAAACAACAATAAAATGAACTCACTTGATTTATAGTATTATAAAAATCCTTTAAAAACCTGTGATTATTAACGGTCCCATTATTTAACTGCCAAAACCCACCCAATTCACTGAAAGAAAGGACAAGAAGAGCTTTTGGTTACTTAGTGGATTTCTCCGGTTTAAAGACGACAAGACCCGGTTAACACTAACCAAATCAATCACCAACATCCGGTTTAGCTAATCAAGCTGCCAATCTGGTTATACTAGCGACTGATCAAGAATTGGAATAAGAGACTTATCAAACAAATTAGACTAGACATGCTTTAACTTCAACATAACAATTGGACTGATTACGTATATCATAAGGTCAAGAAGGTGAAACAAGTAGTTTTTAGTCTTGATGCATCATCTATAAAATACCGAAAAGGTTCAAGACTTTGAGCACTCGGGACAAGGGAAGCAGCCTATGGCTTGGCAATTATCGCAGGTGACTGATCTTGCGTTTGATGAGTCACCGAATCCAAAGATTCCTCCTGATTTAATCGATCCCGTCCCTTTGCAGCGGCCACATGCTACACTCTTTAGATCTCCACATTTTCTGCACATCCCAAGAGATCTGAAAAAGTTGTGATTAGAAAACATACGATGCTAAGATATAGATTCAAGAACAAGTCTAATTGCATTAGGCCACAGACAGACAACACTCTAGGACAGTTCTTGGAATAAAAGGTATATTACAATTTTATAAGTGTATTATAATACTATGATCACTGGAAAACTAGTATCAGACAACAGGCCAAGCCGCACATAGCTACGTAACTTTTAAGTTCACATATATAGTTTACGTCCTAAAAAATAAGTTTGTATATACATATATATATAGCTTTTGTTCACGTACAACTTATGATGATAATGCTATCACCAATGCAATTGAGATTTATAACAAACCCAGGTATTTGCTTTTCTTTTGCTCAATGTAGTTTTTGCCTACTTGTGCAATTTACAGCTTCTAACTTGCCTTTTTGCGTCTGTCTGTCTTCAGTGGAGCGCTTCATTTTACGGCCTCAAATAATGATTGTGGAGTCAGAGATTTTGATATGGAGAGATATCAGCTTGTTAACTATTTTCGCTTTCCTTGGCCAGTGAATGTAAGTCCTTGCTTGTTTCTTGATTCATAATTTCTGCTTTGGCATAAGTCGATCTGTCACACGTGGGGCAGTAAGTTTGAGTATTAACTACTATGGAATCTGACATCTTTTACATTATGAAATTGTAAATGTAGTTGTACCCTTGAATCATTTAACGAAAATGGATCATTTTTATTGTCAGCACACATCTCTGAGTCCTGATGGTAAATTATTGACGATTGTGGGAGACAACCCGGAGGGCCTTCTCGTAGACCCCAACACGGGAAAGGTGCAGATACTAATATCTCTATGTTCAAGTACTCTGAATAAATTACGCTTTTCTAACTGAATTGGAAATTTCCTAGACACTGGGAACGCTAGCAGGGCATTTGGACTTTTCCTTTGCATCGGCATGGCACCCAGATGGGCTCACTTTCTCCACAGGAAACCAAGACAAGACCTGCCGGGTTTGGGACATTCGTAACCTGTCTAAATCTGTTGCTGTCTTGAGGGGTAACCTCGGGGCAATCCGATCCATCCGGCCCGCTACACATCTGATGGGAAATACATGGCCATGGCTGAGCCGGCAGACTTTGTCCATGTCTATGACGTCTCAAAGGGGTATGAAACCGAGCAAGAGATTGATTTCTTTGGGGAGATCTCGGGAATATCCTTCAGCCCTGATACAGAAGCGCTCTTCATCGGGGTTAGGGACCGGACTTACGGTAGTCTCCTTGAGTATGGCCGGCGCCGTAACTACTCCTACCTTGATTCATTTCTACAATCATTCGACCCATCAGAAGAATAAAAGAGCTTATCCACGTATTTGCTTCACTCTCCCGTGGCTTTGTTGAACCGAGAAACCCGACCAAGAAAAAAGTATGAGAATCTCTTTATTTTTATCTTTTATTAAAATTATAAAAAATATTATACATACTTATAAATGTAAAAGGTATATTGTATAATTTTAATAAAAGGTATATCGCAAGATTGATAACTGTGTATAATATTTTTGCAATATAAGTGTTTATACCTTTTGCAATAAAATAATCGTTTTATTTTTATCGGTTTCACTACAGAATATAAGGTATATTACAATTCCCTTCCAATAATTTAAAGACTGATATAACTCAATATACATGGATGACTTAAAAATTAAGTTTATAGCAATGGTAATTTAAAAATTAGGTAACTAGCAAAAAGAATTTTTGTTTTTAATCCATTAATATCCTTCCAATTTTGCTTATTTACACAAACTGCCGCCGGCCCCATACACTATTCACCCAATGTTGAAAACACTATTCATTGCCAGATAATGATATAGTTAACATGCTACTTATTATGTTATCGTGATAGTTTATGTTTACCGTGTTAACCCCATTATTATATAACACGCTAACAATAATATCCGATATTTGTAACGTGCTAACAATAATATATGATACTTGTAACGTGCTAACAATAATATATGATACTTGTAACGCTAAAACCATAAACCCTAAACCAACAATAAACCTAAACCCTAAACAATAAACCCTAAACCCTAAATTGTGAACCCTAATTAGTATATTATCGTGATAAGTTTATGTTTATCGTGTTAACTTAGGATTTAGGGTTTATTGTTTAGGGGTTTAGGATTTATGGCTTTAGCATTACAAGTATGAGATATTATTGTTAGTACGTTAGAAATATCAGATATTATTGTTAGCACGTTACAAGTATCGGATATTATTGTTAGTATGTTATACGATAATGGGGTTAACACAGTAAACATAAACTTATCGCGATAACATAATAAGTAGCATGTTAATTAAATCATTATGCGGTGAATAATAGTGTCTTCAACATTGGGTGAACAGTGTCGGATGAACAGTATCATCGGTATACCATGTCGGAAAAAAAATTCAGACCAGTGGCAATTTGTGTAAATAAGAGAAAAGAAAAGGGTAAATTGGTTTTTTGTTTATGAACAGTAAATGTTGAATAGTTCTCAGGAGAGAGAACTAATTTTGCAATTATCCGTTGTTATTTATTGCAATTATTCTAATTTAAATTTAATTGAATTTTTGTTAGGGTATTTTTCTTGAGAAATTGCACTCTATAGCTAAGAAACAAAACGTAATTAGGGATCTAACCAAACCATGTTCAACGCACTGTTTCAAAATTTTTAACACCAAAACATCCCTACACAGCAGCTTCGCAACTAGGAATATATACTTAGATATTGTGTCAGCATAGGCATAAGCAGATACCTATATCCATCATTGTATACATAGACATATATATCTATATTGTAATTAATAATACTAGAACCTATTGGCCAACGAGAGGCAATTTTTTCCATTCACCGTTTCGATTATCCAAACATAAAGCGACCTTCCTTTTTTTTCTCTAGAAGATAAATCGTCTTTTAGATCAACACCATCCTCATACTCTACTTACTTCTACAAATCGAGAGGAAGACATGCGAAAAATGTTGCGGCGAAACGGTGAGAATCCGACCCAAATAATTCTCCATTTCATTCTAATCTCCTTTCACATACTAACCCTAAATTTGTTCTTTAGGCAATGACGACGGCGGAGTTACCGGACAGAATTTTTGATCGACACCATCCTCATATTCTAATTGCTTTTAAGATTTGAGAAGAAGAAAGAAAACTAGTGCTGCAGCAAATCAGTGAGGTACCGACCCATATAACTCCCGATTTAAAACCAATCACCGTTCTAAGACTAACCCTAATTTTTCTCTTTAGGTAATGGCAACGGCCAACTTACCAGAGAGAATTTTTGCCGTTAGAGAAGAACCGGCCGGCGACAGAGTTAACTCCTACCACTTTATCTTTTTTTTCGATGCTTTCACTTTGAATTTGTTCTTCCTTGTTACTTGTTCCTTCTTCCTTCTTTCTTATTTACCTTTCTCAAACTATGGCTTTGGATCGAGTTGACTCACTTAGTTAGGTTCGACTTTGACCGAGTTGCTATTCTTCTCAAAGTCCTATAGCAGAAACAACTACAACGCCTCCAAACAATCATTTTTGACACAATTTCTTCCCAAAGCTTTGGCAAATGAAGTCGTTCTCGATGAAAAACAAGGATGGATTCTCCTGTGGATTTGATTGGAGAAGATGATGCATGTTTTCGTTTCACACATTTAACATGAAAGTTAATAGTCAATAATTTATTTATCTCGTTAAACAAAAAGTTATAGGTAAAAATTGTTTGTTTTGTTAATATGTTATCCACGAACTATGGTTGTGTATAAGTATAGTAAATATGTTGTATATTAAATTCAAAATTATTCGTCTAAATACATTGTTAGTACAGTACATTAATATATTTAATAGTCGATAACAATCAATCTGGTAGTGATGCCAATGTTAGATATTTAATGATTGCGCACATTAAATACAAAAAGTAAATCACATAGAAAAGTGATGTTAATAATGCAAAGTTTATTAAACACATGCGATCCAACAAGTCTAAGTGCCAAACATTGATATTTTGGCTAATGATGAATAAGTTATTTAATGTGATAAATATTTAATTACAATGTTAAACATAAAGTTATAGGTATACCTACATGTTTATGGATTTCTAGTGGATTTGACTAGAGAAGATGATGACCAACCACCGGAGCTCATCGAGAAATTTGATCGAAGAAGATGATGACCCAACGCAGAAGTTCATTAAGTGATTTCATCGGAGAAGATGACCTGCCAAGCTAGGTAATGAATAATGGAGATGGTAAACTTTGAATTTGTTTTATAATATTATTTTTAACTTGTTACAAAATAATTGTAACGCGATAAGTATATAATTACAACGCTAAACATAAAGTTAGAGGTAAACCTACATATTTTTTCGATACAATAAAGATTTTAGCCAGCTATACTTTTACGTGTATCTTTAAATGAGTTTTTAAAATTCATTTTTAGACTGATAACATATTTCATAGCCGATTACAATTTATTTTTAAGTGATGTCCAATATTAGATGTTTATACATTACATACACATTCAATATAAATAGCAAGTCTTGTATAGAAGTAATTAATGTTAATAATGATCAGTCTATTAAACACATGCGACCCATCCACGCAAAGTGCCAAACATCGATAATTGGCTAGATGATAAATAACCGCTAACTTATTTGAGTATGAATTAGTTTGCCAAATTTAATGTTAGACTGCTAACATGTGTAACAACCAATAACAAATTATTTATCGTTAATATCTAGTGTTACATGTATCATGTTTAGCGGTAACAAATTATACTGATAACATGTCTTTAGCAAATAACAAACTATTTATAGATTCAGTACAAATTCATTGAGTCGACTCGGTACTTTCGAGTTAACTCAAGCCCAACTCACTTAGGCAACACACTTCACCAGATTTTCGCCGAATCGTCACTCGATCTTCACCTGCAATCTGAAAAACAAAAGTCAGCACCATCACCATCATCAAAACCATAGTCTTTGTTGGATCTTCGATAGCTTTCATCTTCATCCATCTTTGAAGAACTCCATGAAAGAGAAATGGAGAGAGAAAAGGACAGAAACATGTGGTCTAGACTGGGCGTCTCTTCATTTGCCAAAGATATTATCACCCCCTACAAAAACCTAAGCCACCCTACATAATCATTATTTTTCCTATTAGTCTAAAGCTTAGTCGACGTGGCGAAAATTGTGAAGGTTATTTCCATCATTTCTGATGACCACACACACAGTACCTCATATTTTCGGCGTGGGTTTGGTTATTTTGCTAATTTCGGAGTCAATTTTGGTTTTCTACCTAGTTGACCCATTTTCTTTCTTTTTTTAATCCAAATAATTAGAATTCGTACTATTTGTTTTTTAAAAACATAAAAAAGTATGAGAATTTTAAGTAGTTGCTCTCTCTAGTTTATTTGTTGTTAATGGGTATTCTATTGAAAGCATACCCAGCCCACCAGGCCCAACTTGTGTTAAGAGTTTCTTAACCAACAGAAATAAGGATATCAAATGAGCCATTTAATTGGGGCATTAAACCGGTTACCAATCCAATTAATGAGTCGATGGTGCCGACCAAGGCTCTTCAGTCTTCACAATTAATTGGTAGGAAAAGCATTTTCCTCAGATTATACAATCAGAGCGCAGATTTCAATACAGTGAAAACAAAGAAAAAGAATGAAATTTTCAATTTAAAAAAATGGCTCTTTGAATCAATTTACGTTCGTGAAGGCTAAAGATTTCGGAAAGAAAAAAAAAATGAGAAGAAAGATGTGATATTATACGAGGAAATGCGTAACCGAGTCTTCTAGTAACTTGTGACTCGGACACACCATTTCCTTCACTTTCTCTCCCTTCTTATAGATCTTAAAGGTTGGAACTTTCTTGATACTCTCTGCTTTCGCCAATGCCAAGCTCTCCTCTACGTCCGCCTGTACACAAACCCCATACTTCTGTTAGATCACAAACCGAATGCAAAGGGGTTTTATTTTTTTATTTTTGAATTGAATGTGAAATTAATTCAAACAAAAAAAACGTTTTTACAACTAGGTGCAACCGAAATCAAATTACAAAAAGTGAGAGAAATTTATTTTCGCACGAGCATTCTTATCATCTAGACGCAAACCAAGTTTGCATCTCGTCTTCATATTTCCGGTCTCCCATTTATCTGATGGATGTCAAACGGTTTCGAATTTGCTTATCGATAATTTTTGCCAGTTGGGAGGCTTGCCTTGGTGATTCCCCATGTCTCCTATTATTCATTTCTTCCATTAGGAGTGAACTGATATTTGAAATGCATACCTAATAAGAAACAGTTTTGTTTTGCCCCTTGAAGTATCTACGAGCAGATCGATCAAGCGATCCCAATCTGCTGTGTAGTGCGTCAATAACAGTTTATGGACCAGAGTGGACCAGACTACCTCCGAGTACCTGCAAGCAAAGTAGAGGTGGTTGCGTGTTTCGTCTTCCTGTTGACAGAGGACACATAGAGGGTTGACAGCATTATTCCATTGAAGCATACAGTCTCCCGTTGAAAGCCTGTTTTTAATAGCTAGCCATGTATGGAAAGAAAATTTTGGCATTGCGTAGGAAAACCAGATCCCCTTCCACCATTCCTTGATCGGTGATACTTCTCTAATGAGGTGCCACATATTTTTTAGGCTGAATTCCGATTTAAATTTGTCACCGCATTTCCGCCAAAGAAAGACACCGTCGTCCTCAGTTTCACCCTTCTGCCTCTGCTCGTTAATCACCTCTTCAATGAGATTACAGAAATCTGACATGTGCCTTCTTCTTCTATGAGATTGTAAGACCTGTTCCACAGTTGCATGACTTGAAATCCCCATGTCTATGCAACCTCGATCTCCCAATGTTTCCACCAGTCTGCCCAAAGGTGTCCATAAATCGTNGTTTTTACAACTAGGTGCAACCGAAATCAAATTACAAAAAGTGAGAGAAATTTATTTTCGCACGAGCATTCTTATCATCTAGACGCAAACCAAGTTTGCATCTCGTCTTCATATTTCCGGTCTCCCATTTGTCTGATGGATGTCAAACGGTTTCGAATTTGCTTATCGATAATTTTTGCCAGTTGGGAGGCTTGCCTTGGTGATTCCCCATGTCTCCTATTATTCCTTTCTTCCATTAGGAGTGAACTGATATTTGAAATGCATACCTAATAAGAAACAGTTTTGTTTTGTCCCTTGAAGTATCTACGAGCAGATCGATCAAGCGATCCCAATCTGCTGTGTAGTGAGTCAATAACAGTTTATGGACCAGAGTGGACCAGACTACCTCCGAATACATGCAAGCAAAGTAGAGGTGGTTGCGTGTTTCGTCTTCCTGTTGACAGAGGACACAGAGAGGGTTGACAGCATTATTCCATTGAAGCATACGGTCTCCCGTTGAAAGCCTGTTTTTAATAGCTAGCCATGTATGGAAAGAAAATTTTGGCGTTGCGTAGGAAAACCATATCCCCTTCCACCATTCCTTGATCGGTGATACTTCTCTAATGAGGTGCCACATATTTTTTAGGCTGAATTCCGATTTAAATTTGTCACCGCATTTCTGCCAAAGAAAGACACCGTCGTCCTCAGTTTCACCCTTCTGCCTCTGCTCGTTAATCACCTCTTCAATGAGATTACAGAAATCTGACATGTGCCTTCTTCTTCTATGAGATTGTAAGACCTGTTCCACAGTTGCATGGCTTGAAATCCCCATGTCTATGCAACCTCGATCTCCCAATGTTTCCACCAGTCTGCCCAAAGGTGTCCATAAATCGTGCCAAAAGGAGGTGTGAGCTCCAATTCCCACTTCTACTTTCACGAAAGTTTTTGCCATTCCTCTGCATTTAAAAAAAAATTTCCACGTCCATGAGCCTAGTGAAGAAGAGCTCTTCACGGTCCAAAAGGAGCCCTTCCTTATTAGGTACCTGCGAATCCAATTCACCCATAGCGAAGAGTTAGACGAAACAATTCGCCATATTAGCTTGAGGCAGCTAACCATATTTGCCTCCCGAAGTGGTCTTAAACCCAACTCGCCTTCTGCCTTTGGTTTGCACATTTCTGTCCAAGTGATTTTTGCCCTCTTAGCATTCAATTCTGGGCCCGACCATAGAAAAGCACAACAACGTTTATCTATTTCTGTCAAACAAGATTTTGGTAAACGAAAGGCCGAAATCCAGAAATTTGTCAAGCTTTGGATAACGGATGCAATCAATTGGAGACGACCCGCGAAGGAGAGATGAGTTGTCCAGCTACTGATTTTTCCTCGAATTTTCTCTAAGAGCGGAGTGTAGTCATGAACCATCATTCGCTTTGTCAAAAGCGGAAGCCCCAAGTATCGGACTGGCAACATACCCGAATCAAAAGGAAACTGATCAAGGATCGCATCTCTATTCTCATCTGGAACTCCATCCATAAATAGAGTTGATTTCTCTAGGTTAATTGAGAGCCCCGAAAGCTGTTCAAAAGCGTCAAATACTTTCAGTATTCCCTCTACCGAATCTTTCTTCCCATCTGCAAAAACTAGCACGTCATCAGCAAAACATAGGTGAGTGAGGTTAAGAGATTGGCAATATGGGTGATAGCCGATTTTCCCTTCTTGAGTGGCCTTATCCAGCATCTTTGAGAGCACATTAATACATATGACGAATAGATAAGGTGAGAGAGCGCAGCCTTGTCGCAAACCCCTTTCACTTCTGAAATATCCCGCTAACTCTCCATTTACTTGGACCGAGAAAGATGCCGTTGTGATACATATTTTTATCCAGTGTATATATTTCGCTGGAAATTTTATGGCCGAGAGAATAGCAATCAGGAAATCCCATCTCACCGAGTCAAAAGCTTTGGATATATCAATTTTTACTGCACATCTTGGAGATATCGTGTCTTTATGATAGTTCTTCACTAATTCTGAAGCCAGGAGGACGTTTTCCATTAGCAAACGATTTTTTACAAAGGCTGACTGGTTTGAGGCGATGAAACTTGGGAGAACCAATTTGAGACGGTTTGCTAGGATCTTGGAGATAACCTTGTAGATTACGTTGCAACACGAGATTGGCCGGTAATCCTGCATTGCTTTTGAGTATGTTTTCTTTGGTGTTAGAGCCAAGATAATATAGTTAATACATGTCGGTAAAAAACCGATCTCGAAGAAAGACCAGACTGCCACTATGAAATTGTTGCCTAAGATAGCCCATGATTCCTTAAAAAATTCTGCTGTGAATCCATCTGGTCCTGGGATTTATTTCCTCCCATAGCAAATAAAACAGCCTTTATTTCGCTATCAGTTACAGCCCTGCACAACATTGCCACATCCAATTCAGCACATTCAAATTGCAGTAGGTTCCTCAACTCTTCTTCCGAGCAGTCCGCGGTATGCTCCATTCGTGAAGATAATAAGGTCTTGAATAAATTCTCAGCTTCCTCCTTTATTTCATCTTGTGAAACCGCTAAGGAACCGTCTGTTCTTTGTATTTCTCGAATTGAGTTTCTAACCACTCGTGTCTTTACCGCTTGATGATAATACCGGTTATTGCCATCGCCAAAGGGGTTTTATTAAATTGAGCATAAGAGCATCTGTCTTGTATTGAAGAAGTGTACTAATGGATACCGCAAGCATAACGTGTTGACGAATGGAGATATTGCATCGCTTTGTCGGTTTGATGATGATTTGAAGTGAAACACTGAGATTTTTGATTAAAAAACAAAAATAAAGTTTCCATTTTTAAGCAAACAGAAAACAGAGGAATCTTGAAAACTTATAAATTCGCAAAGTGCGTTAATTAGTTTTTACCGGGAAGTGACGTCCGGTCTTGAACTTATCTAAAGTCGAAACCTCTTCAACTTCGTTATCGAATCCCAAGTATTTAGGTTCTTCAGATTTATTCGATTAAGCTGTTTTTGCTCTCTGTAAGGACTCAACAACCTCACTGTCTCTTGAAAGTTCCTTTCTCAATACTTCGTAATCTCTAACCGCATCATCCCATCGACCAAGCTGCATTTAACAGAACAACATTATCAATTCAACACTTCGAAACTCGGTTTGAAACTAGATTAAATGTCTTGAATCTAACCTTTCCATATGAAGCAGCTCTTCGTATAAGAGCCTTGGTGTAATTAGGCTGGATTCTTAGCGCTTGATTACAATCATCAACAGATTGGTCCCACATACTGAGTTTAAACCAACACCCTGCTCTGTTGCAATATAGAACCGAGTTGAAAGCATCGAACTTGAGTCCGTCTCCATAAGCCACACGTGCTTCCGAATATCTCCTGGAACAAAAAAAGTTCATTTCCACGGGTACGAGCTTTCGCCACATTCTTCACGTTGTTTAACACCGATACTACCTCGGGGTTATTGCTATGATCAATCGCCAAAGCTCTCTCTGCCTTTACAACTGCATTCTCAAATCTGCAACAAACCTATCATCTCTACTCACTCACCCAAGAACCAAACAACACTACTAAAAATTGAAACAAACACTTTTTGAGTCTAAGCGTTTCGAAGNTACCGGTTATTGCCATCGCCAAAGGGGTTTTATTAGATTGAGCATAAGAGCATCTGTCTTGTATTGAAGAAGTGTACTAATGGATACCGCAAGCATAACGTGTTGACGAATGGAGATATTGCATCGCTTTGTCGGTTTGATGATGATTTGAAGTGAAACACTGAGATTTTTGATTAAAAAACAAAAATAAAGTTTCCATTTTTAAGCAAACAGGAAACAGAGGAATCTTGAAAACTTATAAATTCGCAAAGTGCGTTAATTAGTTTTTACCGGGAAGTGACGTCCGGTCTTGAACTTATCTAAAGTCGAAACCTCTTCAACTTCGTTATCGAATCCCAAGTATTTAGGTTCTTCAGATTTATTCGATTAAGCTGTTTTTGCTCTCTGTAAGGACTCAACAACCTCACTGTCTCTTGAAAGTTCCTTTCTCAATACTTCGTAATCTCTAACCGCATCATCCCATCGACCAAGCTGCATTTAACAGAACAACATTATCAATTCAACACTTCGAAACTCGGTTTGAAACTAGATTAAATGTCTTGAATCTAACCTTTCCATATGAAGCAGCTCTTCGTATAAGAGCCTTGGTGTAATTAGGCTGGATTCTTAGCGCTTGATTACAATCATCAACAGATTGGTCCCACATACTGAGTTTAAACCAACACCCTGCTCTGTTGCAATACAGAACCGAGTTGAAAGCATCGAACTTGAGTCCGTCTCCATAAGCCACACGTGCTTCCGAATATCTCCTGGAACTAAAAAAGCTCATTTCCACGGGTACGAGCTTTCGCCACATTCTTCACGTTGTTTAACACCGATACTACCTCGGGGTTATTGCTATGATCAATCGTCAAAGCTCTCTCTGCCTTTACAAATGCATTCTCAAATCTGCAACAAACCTATCATCTCTACTCACTCACCCAAGAACCAAACAACACTACTAAAAATTGAAACAAACACTTTTTGAGTCTAAGCGTTTCGAAGCTCACCTTCCTAACGCCATATCAACTTGAGCCTGAACACATAGCACATAAGCATCACATATCATACCAAAGAGTTTCACATGTGGCTGAGTATGATGATGATCTAATCTCTGAATGTTGGATAGACACAAATCTGAATCCTTTATCTGATGAAGCTGCAAAAAGGCCTCTGCTTTGGAAGCTACAAGCTGTAAAATCTGAATCAAACCTCATTGTTTCAAAGATCCAAGTCCTTTCGGCAATTTAGTTGATCAAAGAGGCAATGCGTATTGATCTCTACCTGAGGAGAAGAATCAGCTAGAAGATAATAGTATATATAGTTAAGAGTTTAATTATAATTATATATTTCCTAATTCTCTCAACGTGTATCACTATATATATTGTACATTTGTCTCTTAATAAAGTTAAGACATTCACATTCTATATGGTATCAGAGACATACGCTCCTAAGACCTAAATTTTTTTTTTTTCTTTTTCTTTTCCCGCCGTCACAAGTCTCAGCCGCCGACATGTCCACCTCCGATAACACATCCTCCGCCAATGGTGCCAAAACCATCATGATCAACACAACCACTCTTCTCAATGTCAACCTCTCCAATGTCTCGAAACTGAATTCCACAAATTATCTTATGTGGAGTTTGCAATTTCATGCCTTGATGGACACGCTCTCGCCAGCGAATCTATGGTGCTTTTCTTGGTGCAATCTCCACTCCCCTTCATGTCACGCGCCAAGACTGCCTCTCAGATCTGGAGTACGCTAGTCACCACGTATGCTACACCGAGCCGTGGTCACTTCAAGCAAGTGAGACACCAAATCAAGCATTGGACAAAAGGTCCAACGATCGATGAGGTTCACAAACGCCTCCTCAACCATGAAACGAAGCTTCTGTCCATCGTACTTGTTCCATCCTCACCTTTCCATGTCTTTGCTAATGCTGTCCAACAACACACCAATACCAACTATTACAACAACAATCGTTTTCGAAACCAGAAACAGCATTACAACAACAACAACAATTGGCAATCATCGTCAAACAATTTCAGATCCGATACACGTGTTTCCAAACCGTACCTGGGGAAGTGCCAACTCTGTTAAGTTCAAGGAAACAGTGCAAGAAAATGTCCTCAACTCCAATCTCATCAGTCCGCGACAAATCAGTTCCCGAATCCCTTCAAGCCATGGCAGCCGAGAGCAAATGTCGTTGTTGCATATCCTTACACAACAAACAACTAGCTTCTGGACAGTGTCGCGACGTATCACATTACATCTGACCTCAACAATCTCTCGTTTCATCAGCCATACAACGGCGGAGATGATGTGATCATCGCAGATGGTTCTGGTCTTCAAATCTCTCACACTGGTTCTACCATATTACCCTCTTCTACTTGTGCTTTAGCATTGAATAAAGTATTATGTGTTCCCGATATACATAAGAATCTCATATCCGTATATCGTTTGTGTAACACTAACAAAGTCTCGGTGGAATTTTTCTCGGCCTTCTTTCAGGTGAAGGATCTCAGCACGGGGGTCCCCTTACTCCAAGGCAGAACTAAAAATGAATTGTATGAGTGGCCAGTACCTGTTTTTCACGCTGCTGCTCTTGCTGCGTTATCACGTCCAAAGGTCACTCTTTCCTCATGGCATTCTAGGCTCGGTCACTCGTCGTTGTCAATTTTAAATAATGTTGTTTCCAAGTTCTCGCTTCCCATTTCAAATTCTTTGACAAAAACTTTGTCTTGTTCCGATTGCATGATTAATAAGAGCCACAAACTTCTGTTTGCCACCTCCTCCATTGTCTCCAATAAACCTCTTCAATATCTTTTTACTGATGTTTGGTCCTCACCCATTGTTTCTCATAATAACTATAAATATTATCTCGTCCTCGTTGACCATTATGCCGATACACCTGGCTATATCCCCTTCGACAAAAATCCCAAGTCAAACAAACATTCATAGCCTTCAAATCTCTTGTCGAAAACCGATTTCAAACCCAAATTGGAACACTTTACTCAGATAACGGTGGGGAATTTATCGCGTTAAGAGAATTCCTAATCACTCATGGAATTTCTCATCTAACGATGCCACCGCACACACCGGAGCATAATGGACTCTCCGAGCGAAAATACATGCATATTGTTGAGACTGGTCTCTCGTTACTTTCTAAAGCGTCTGTACCGAAAACTTACTGGCCGTTTGCGTTTGCAACCGCGGTTTTTCTGATCAATAGAATGCCCACACATGTTTTGTCGATGGCGTCACCATTCCAGATGCTCTTCCAAGCTACACCGAATTATGACAGATTAAGGATTTTCGGATGCATGTGTTTTCCATGGCTCAGACCTTACACACGCCACAAGCTCGAAGACAAATCCAAGCCTTGTATTTTTGTTGGTTATTCCACAACCCATAGTGCCTATTTGTGTCTCGATGTTGTTGCTGGTCGAACATATGTCTCTCGACATGTTCAATTTGATGAGGAGAGCTTCCCTTTCGCGACAACAATGGCCTCTCCAAAAATTCCATAAGTCGTGAATCAATCTTCGACAACGTCACTGGTCACTCCAATACCAATTCACCACACATCGTCGGCCCCTCCTACGGTACCCATGTGCTCAGTTTTCATCACCAATCGTCGTCGTCGCAGCCTCCACCACCGGCACCGACTTCGCCGGCTCAGGTATTATCTTCTCCCGATAACTCTTTCTCTCCTTCTCCTCATTCTGAGCCCACTGTTCCAAATAAAAATGGGCCAGAACCTGTGGCCCAGCAACCTCAAAATCTAGCAAACACAAACCAAGTCCAAAACCTGACAATTACAAATCAAGCCCACATAACACTACAAACCAAGTTCAAATCTAAATCCCACAAAACACAAATCGATCATCTTCTACCTCCGCTCAAATTCCCAGCCACACACACAGCTTAACCACGAACCACCACAAAACACCCACCAAATGACAACGAGAGCCAAAAATAACATCACCAAGCCTAACACAAAACTCACCCTCACTGTCGCTCTTTCTCAGACATTTACAAACGAACCCGGAACAATAATTCAAGCTTTGAAAGATCCAAATTGGCGTGCAGCGTGTTCAGAAGAGTTTAATGCACACCAACAAAATCACACTTGGGATCTTGTACCACCGTCACCAACACATAATCCTGTTGGGTATTCAAGATCAAATTACTACTGTCTGGTGGACTAGATCGCTACAAAGCCCGACTTGTCGCCAAAGGCTACAATCAACAATATGGAGTAGATTATGTAGAAACATTCAGCCCCGTAATCAAATCTACATCCATACGACTGGTTTTCGACATTGCAGTAACCAAATCATGGCCGATTAAGCAACTCGATATCAACAACGCGTTTCTTCAAGGCACACTAACGGAAGAAGTTTATATGGTTCAACCACTGGGATTTGTTGATCACGATCGTCTCAATCATGTTTGCAGATTACGGAAGGCAATTTATGGTCTAAAACAGGCTCCGCGAGCTTGGTACACAGAACTAAAACAACATATCCTTGCGACAGGCTTCACTAATTCCCTCGCAGACACGTCACTTTTTGTCTACCATCAGGGTACAACTATTCTCTATCTCTTGGTTTATGTTGACGACATACTTGTCACAGGCAACAACCCCTCTGTTGTGGCTCGTGTTTTGTCATCATTGGTTGATCGCTTCTCCATCAAAGATTCCACAAATCTACACTATTTCCTCGGAATCGAAGCAACAAGGACATCACGTGGCCTTCATCTTATGCAGAGAAAGTATGTACTTGATCTTCTCACCAAGCAGAACATGAGGGATGCCAAATCTGTCTCTACTCCAATGTAAAGCTCTCCGAAACTTTCACTACACAGTGGCACAACACTTGATGATCCTAAGGAATATAGAACTGTTGTTGGCAGCCTACAGTATCTTGCCTTTACAAGACCTGATATTGTGTATGCTGTCAATCGACTCTCTCAGTTTATGCACCGTCCAACGACAGAGCATTGGATTGCTGCAAAAAGGGTTCTTCGCTATCTCGCAAGTACGCTCACACATGGGATATTCATTCAAGCAGATTCACCTCAAACGCTTCATGCCTTCTCCGATGCTGATTGGGCGGGTGACTCGGATGATTTCGTCTCCACAAATGCTTTTTACCTTGGCAAAAATCTAGTATCGTGGTCCTCGAAAAAGCAGAAAAGTGTGGCACGCTCATCAACCGAAGCTTAATACCGTTCTGTCGCAAACACGGCATCTGAAGTATGCTGGATATGCTTGATACTCACTGAGCTAGGCGTTTCTCTACCTATAGCACCGGTAATATACTGTGACAATATTGGTGCGACATATCTTTGTGCAAATCCGGTTTTTCACTCAAGAATGAAGCACGTCGGCCTTGATTATCACTTCATACGAAATCAGATTCAAGCTGGAATTCTGAGAGTCTCTCATGTATCGACCCACGACCAACTTGCAGATGCGCTAACCAAACCTCTTCCTCGTGCTCGACATTAAACATTGTGTTCCAAGATTAGAGTTACATAAGTGCCTCCATCTTGAGGGGGCATATAGAAGATAATAGTATATATAGTTAAGGGTCTAATTGTAATTATATATTCCCTAATTCTCTCAACGTGTATCACTATATATATATTGTACATTTGTCTCTTAATAAAGTTAAGACATTCACATTCTATATCAGCTCCATTTGCAATGGCTGCATCGATTTTGGCAATTACAGTCTTCCAGTCACCGATCTTTCGAGCCTCAGTACACCGCCTGAGATGCTTCTCAAGTGCCCGCAGCCGCTGCAAATCAACTTGATCGGGACATTGCCTGGAAAAACAAAGATGACGTCTCGCATTCTCAACTTCTCCCAATCTAAACCAAACGCCAATAAAAAGATTATTACTTTCCTCGTCATTACCAATCTATTACAGGAAGTGAAATAGGTTCTAACATTTTATCTGAGATAGAGAGAAGCAAGCCTCTGGTGAGCTCTAGCGTAAGAAGGTTCCAATCTCACAGCTTCAAGGCATTCTTTAACAGCCTCATCTAACCTCCCCGAAGCAGCCAACGCCGCCGCGCGATTGCTTATGTAAGCTGGATTTTTCGGCGACATTAAGATAGCTTTGTCGTAAAGCACCAATGCCTCAGCGAAATTCCCTTTCCTATACATTTCGTTACCTGCCTTCTTCACCTCCTCTGAGTCACTGAATTCCGCCGCTCTGGTCTTGCCGTTATTTCCGCCAACGCTGCGTATGATGTTTCCGTGGCCGTAATTGGTCGTGTCTGTGAATAGAGTCTCGGACCTAACGGAGGCTTGTGTAGCCATTCCGGATAACGGTTGGCTATATATATACGTAACAAATCCTCCTCAAGATTTTGTCAAATGTAACTATGATGCAGCTTTTAACACAAGTAACTTTGGAGTTCCGAGGTCTTGATGCTCAGCTAAAAATGGACCAACAAATTTGTATTTCTATTCAAGTTGCTTATATCCCACATCTTGGTTAACTGCTTTGTTATACCATGACTATGTATGTTCAAAAGTTCACAAATATATATATACTAGGGTTCAATCCGCGCTACGCGCGGACATGTTAACCAATTTTTGGTAACATGCATGTCTTCATTCTGTTGTTTTTTTCCCCCTTCTCGTGTTTTATTTCTTCCATCTTAGCTTGTTTTTTTAATCTGATTATTAGCTTCGTTTTTATTTTTCCTGTTGTTTGGTTTTCTGCTTCTGTCAGTTTTTATTTTTAATCTGATTAGATCACGTGTTAATGTCATTGTTACCTAAAGGGATTACCTAAATATGAGACGTCCGTATGTGTGTATAATAATTTAGTTCACAAATATATGGACTACTGTATTCAAATTAACGGGCCCTCCTTAATTAAAAGCCGCTGCATTTTTATGAGCAAAACGTACCTTGTAGTTCGTTGTTGGTGTTGCCTAAAGTGACCAATTGTTCATGAGCACGAAACATATACTCTTTAGAGATTTCACTGAATGACTCATCAATTGCCTCCATAGTAGTGGCCGCATTGAAGTGTATGGACAAGTGAAAATCAGTGAGCTTGAATCGTTCGTTGCTCTTTGTAACTTGGAAGGCAGTGATAACATATACTGATCCTGGGAAGATGTTGTATGTGTATGGAACCTTGGTTTATATTCGAACGAAAGTTGTATTCAGTTAGAGGTAACCGTGAATTACCTTTTCGTCAATGAGGAGGAAGTCCATGTGGAATTATGAGTATTAGAGAGAGTGTTTGAGTATAGAAGAGAGACAAAAAAAGAGTAGAGAGAATGTGAGAGAGTTTAAAAATATGTTCTTATGTTATTTTTCATTGCTTGTTTACATCATATATATAGACAAAACTGAACTCTAAACCTACGTATATATTAAATACATATTAAATATAGCTGCTCAATTTGTCCACAATAGCTGCTCAATTTTTTCCACTTCTTAGACTTATGTTTACGAACTTCCTTAATTTGACCTTCTTGTCCCCTTCTAGATTTCTTTCATTTTGTCTGCTTCTCTTGGTACTACTCAGTTCAACAGTCCACACCCATGAGCTGTCCTCCTTTTTTGACGTTGCGAGCAACCCATAACCGTAGCAACCTACCTACAACACGTTGAACATCAAGGCCGGACTTAAGGTCAGAGAATGCGACATTGGGTGCAGCCATGTTTTCAGGTTTTGGAAGATTAAAAATATATGAGATGAAGTAAGGAATGAAGGAATAGCTTTGCGAAGTTCATATATTTATAGGAGTAGTGGGGCTGAAATTACGGTGACGTCTTTAGTTTTTTGTTTTTCAATTTAGAGCAAGAGGCGTAGCTTGAAGGATTTTTTTTGTGTACTTCATTTTTTTATTAGTTTTTTTATCATTCTGAATTGTGTGTTGACGGCTGAGGTGGCAGATGATGTGTCTTCACCCGAAGAGAGAAAATCTTCCTTTATATATATAGATTTTTGCCACACAACAAAAAAAANAAATGTATTTACATAAATAAATAATTAAAGGCAGAGAAAAAAAAACTTAAAACTGATTTGCTAATTAAAGGCAGAGAAAACTTAAAGATGAAAAAAATCAAGCAGGGGCTGAAAAGTGCTATGCTCATTTCGGGTGAAAAAAATTAAATGTTGTAAAATTGCTTTTTAGCTGCTCGGCCCGATTTAGCTGCACTCTGCATCCTTAGCAGAGTCTATCGTCTATCGGCCTGACATCCAGTGAACTTTTCTTTGTAGTGTTGCACTTCTTCATCTTTCTGTGATCATATCATTTCACAAGAAAGATTAATCATTCAAATGCTACAACAAGGCCAAGCTTGGCTTTGTATATATGGATCATAAAATGAGAGAGAGAGAGCTATATATATATATGTACCAATCCGTTGAACAATGGTTGAGGAGTGCTTATCGTGTGGCTAGGAGGCAGAATCTCCCAAGGTCTACTTGCTTGTAATATGTCGGTTAGCGAAAAATGTGGAGGCAGATTTAGCTGTTTAAATACCTACAAAAAATGGCAAAGAGACGAACACTTTGTCATGCTTCTAAAAACTAGAATCAATGTTAATCAAATGTTTTCAAAACCTACCTCACGAGAAAAAGATGGCATGAAAGGTTCCAACAATTGTGCAACAAGGTGTACTAAACCAGCAGCGGTTCTCATAACAATTGCACAAGCAGGTTTGTCTTCCTTGTAAAGTCTCCAAAATCTGTTTGACTGCAAGTATGCGTTCCCTTCACTCGAAATGAGCATAGCACTTCTCAGCCCCTGCTTGAACTTAACCTGCATCATCAAATGAAGTCCCAAGGCATTTATTAACAAACTAAGATAGTCAATAGCAGATGGACCAAATTAAAGTTCATATATATAATAATACTCCTCCATCACCTTTTCCATGGCTGCAACATACTCCTCCACCAATTCTCCAACCTTTTCAGCGAGTGACGTCGTTGTAAGATGAGATTCAGCACCGGGAGCATCAGGAATGACACACCCATAGCCTGTCTTTCAGGCTTTGCTATGAAATTCAGAACTCGATAAACAAAGTTTCCTAGGTTGTTCACCAGCTCGCCATTCAGTTTCGCTTGCAAATCTCCCCAAGCAAACGATGTGTCAGACACCTCGGGCCTGTTGGCCAGCAAGTAGTATCTCCATACTTCGACAGGTATTTTTGTATCTTTCACATCATTACCAAACAGTCCCACACCTTTACTCTTGGAGAACTTTTTGCCTTCATAGTTTAGATATTCGGTCACACTGATTGTCTTCATCTGTGTCCAGTTTTCCCCGGTTCCAAGCTGAGTAGAGGGAAACAACACAGTGTGAAAAGGCACATTGTCTTTCCCCATGAACTGATAAAGCTCCACATTCTCATGATTCTTCCACCACTTCTTCCATTCAGATGTGTAGCATGAAGTTATCGAGACGTATCCGATAGGAGCATCATACCAAACGTAAAAGACTTTGTCCTCATACCTCTCGTGGGACAGGAACTCCCCACTGTAGATCCCTTGTAATGCATCTGCTTTCAAGCCCTTTACGAAGCCATGCCTTTGTCGTTTGGATAGCGTTTCTACTCCAAGATCCTGTAACAGATGTCTCCTTGATATACTCTTCCAACTTGTCTTTCAGCAACGGAAGCTCAATAAACAGGTGGTCTGTGTCGCGAATTTGGGGTGTGGTTTCACAAACCTGTTTGAGAGATAAGACATAAGTATTCACAATAACTATAATAACAACAAAAACAGAGAAAGCTATTACAGAGGCCATGAAGGAGAGAAGCTAGCATAGCTCACCTTGCACTTGGGATCTTTGAGTTCAGTAGGATTCAGGAGCTTTCCGCAGCTTTCGCACTGATCTCCACGAGCGGAACCATAATTACATCCTTCATGTGGACAGGAGCCCTCAACAAGCCGATCAGCTAAGAACTTGTTGCATGTATCGCAGTAAAGCTGAAAGACACAAAGACAGTTGAGACTTAAAACCCCACTAACTGAATACATATGGATGTTCTTGAGATCAAATAAGCATTATTAATGTACCTGCTGTATGGTGCTCTCTGAAAGAAACTCGTTTTCCCACAGCTTTTTAAAGATTGCTTGGCACACTTGTGTATGTTCTGGAGTTGAAGTTCGACCAAACTTGTCAAAACTTATATCAAACCAGTCATATACTTGTTTATGAATGACATGGTACATGTCACAGATCTCCTGTGGGGTGCAATTTTCCTCAAGAGCTTTGGTCTCTGTTGCAGTCCCGTATTCATCGGTACCACATATATATATCGCATTGTAGCCACGGAGACGACAGTATCTAGCGTACACATCAGCGCTCAGAACACCTGTAATTAAGAAAACACACAACACAAGAAACACTGCATAAACCCACCAAGAAACCTCAAAACCCTAAACCAGTTAAGGTTCAATTATCTTAACTTGCCAGTTAAGAAAAGAACATGCGATCAGATAAAAGAAGACGACGACATAGATTCATAGAAAAGAGAGGAAGATTACATCCAATGATGTTTCCGAGATGAGGGACGTTGTTGACGTAAGGCAGAGCACTTGTAATTAGAATGTTTCTCTTGCCAGGGATCGGCAACTTGGCGTCGTCCTCCTCCTCCATCGCACAATCTAAAATCAATTAGGGTTTTTTTCTCCACAGAGAGAGGGTTCTCTCTAGATATCTTTTTATATTAACAGTTTTTTTTTAAGTAAATTTCCAAAACCCTAATCAATAGAGTATGATTTGGTTTAGCCTTCAAGGGTTTCAAAATTCAACCTTTATGACGCAAAATACTACTTTCGGTTTTATAATATTTTTCAAAATATTGCATTGCATATACAACATTCAATTTTATAATACTTTATATATTTATGATTTTAAAGCTTGAATTAAAAGTATTACTTTATTCGGGTTTAATTCAGTTTGGTTAAATCGAATAGCATTGAAGAATATCCTTGAGTCAAAAAATTCAAATCAAAAGAGTACTTTAAACGAATTTCCTAAGAAATTATTTTCTTTGAAAGACTAAACTAAACATAATCGTTTTCATTTTGTTTTGTATGTTCATGTTCATGCTCAGCTCAGCCACTGAGAAATCTGAAACAAATGGATCAAAATTTCTCCAAGAAGTTAGTAGAGATTCCATATCTTTCAGAAGCAAACAAATCTCCATACTTTAGAGTTGACTCCTCTTCTTTCTCACCTTTCTTCATAAGAAATCTATCTTCTTTAATTCATACAATCAGATATGGAAACAGTTTTAAATACAATCAGAGTAAGCTCACTAGTGTAATTGTTATAACAGATTAATCAACCCATTAATTATCAATGTAACAAGAAAGAACTAGAAGCAGCTTTGTGTGATTGAGCTTCTAAATTTAATTAGTGTTTACCTGACCTCCCTTTAAAGCAAAGTCGGATACTTGGCGTCAAGAAACTCTCTGAGACTCTTAGCAGCTTTGTAACCACCCATGAGTTCTGCTAATTTCTCCACGGGCAAAGACGCCAGCTCAGACAAACTCTTACATTTCTCCATTATCGATCTGTAATTAGTGTCTGAAACTCCAGGAAGCCTTCTCAGAAACTCTACTGCTGATGTGTTGTAGTTCTCAGCTCTGTCACACGATGAGTCAATTTCGATTTTAATCCAAACGTAGATCAAAAACTGATTTTTGCAGTTTTCAGAATAGAGAGTGTTCTTGTTTTTACCTGATGTCATTTTCTATGATACCTTCTTCTGAAGGCACGCCAACTCTTATTGCTCGGGTCTCATCGGGCTCGTCTTGGTTGGATTTTAAGGTGGTGAAGATTTCTGCCGTTGCATGTAGACTTCGAGACCATAATATCCTTAACCGAGGAAAATGCAGAACTAGCAATGACAGTTTTGATATGATGTTATATGGAGTCACATCATCTGATATATCACTCGCAGACTGCAAAAGAAAAGAGAGCCAATCCAAACTCAATATGAAGAACATATCAAAACATGATAATATAAGAGAAACAGGAAACATAAAGATGAGAGATATTTTGACTGTGAAGCTTGGAATGTCAGAGGTTACCTGAAAGGAGAAGCTTTTGTCTTGAGCGAACTCGATGAGAAGTACGGGTATTCTGTAATACCGTGCCATCATTTCGACTTGGTGGAATAAACGACCTGATGTGAAGCTCTGGAAAAGATCCTGAATGCTTTTTCTCTCCACGCATATTGAATGCGAAAGGATATAGTCGCCGACCTCTAGCGTAACTGGTATTATCTTCATGCCTTTCTGGTGAAGAACATTTGGTAGGCTGCTCATGAACTCCCTCATGTCAACTATTACCTGGTGAATAAAAGTTCTATGTAAAAGGTTTCCCGAATCGGGTTAGTCTTGGAGATCAGATAAGTAGTGAGATATGAACCTGTGTTTCTTTTTCAATTTCCTTTCTTCCACCTGCTTTTCGGGTTAATGAGTTTTGAGTACTTGAAGCTGGATAATCTGTAGATGAATTCGACCCCATGCAAAGCCCATCCTGATTCCAAGTCATAGCATAGGATGGATGAGAAGAAAGAAGGAAAGAGAAAACAAGAGGACAACTTAAATTCCGGTTTAGAGTTTCATCTACTTGGTCTGATTCAGTTTGATATAAGCTTCTTTTTAGCAGAACTTTGCCAATTATTGAGTTGTTTTAAAACGTATCCTCATATCATGTTGTAAACTTTGCTTCAACTAAAATGTTGGGATTTGAGTTACAAACCTGATCGACGGGAATCATCATCGACGACTTCTGCCTGATTAATGATTCAAACGCTCCATTTTCCCGGCGTATGCTTGCTTCGAACTTCTGCACTTCTGTGGATTCATCATAGAAAAGAAAATAAACTTTCAGCTTCTTCAGAGGGTTCTCTGCTTTGTACAACTCAATTTCTCTGACAAAGCCCGTGTCAGGATGGTAGACAATGATCACAGACGGTTTCAAAACGTCTAGTATAGGTTGATCACTTTCTAAGGCATAAAAATGCACCGGCGGTAGCTTCTTAGTCCTGCTGGAGTGAACAGCGTTAGCTTCTCGAGGGCCTGATGTGCTAGCTTCACTAGCTTTTTCTTCATTCTCTGAGCCTAATAAGATTTCGGGTTCACTGTTCACCGTTTTCCTATTGCAGCTTCTTATGGATCTCCGAAGACTTGGTGAATCCTTTTTACCTTTTCCTTTGCTACAAGAAGTCTTATCAACGTGAGGCTCTGGATTCTTATTTTCAGTTTCCATGTCAGTTATCTTGCCTAGCTTGCGAATAGAATATGCAGCAGCCATAAGCGCCTCATGCTCTTGCCTGCAAACACTGCTACCCTCCGAGCTCTGTATTGTAGTTACCGGAACTACTCCATCAAGAATCCCGAAACCCTTGGGAGTCTTTTGTTTCTTCTTTTGCGGTGTCTGCACATTGCGGATCTCGATTTTGCTCAGCAGGTACATTTCCCACTCTTCCCGCATTACCTGCACAAGTATACGTAAAATAAGAAGGTTTGTGGGGGCAAAACAAAGATAACGGATTGAATTGTGTGTACTAAGTAGGGACAGGCTTCTAATCGGTTGTCAATGCATGATGTCAGATATCACAAAATGTAGTAATCTAACTGGACCTTCTGTGGATTGTTTGTGATGCAATCTTCAAGCTGCATGCAGGAACGTTCATCTTTGCAAGCCACAAGAACTATTCCATTGTTGTCACTGTTGTCTTCCTCAGAAAGAGTCTGCTTTTGTCTCTCTTCTTGTGTCTCTTCCAAAATATCCTGTATCAATCATGGGCACACCATTAGGTTTAAAGCGATTTCCAACGGCTAAGTAGTGAACATGTGTTTGTCAGTCATAGAGTGTGGCGGTTAAATCAAAAATGTCAAAGCGGTTAAATCAAAAACAAAGGGCAGACATGGTCACTAGCCAAACCAATTTCCATCACCAAATCAACCGTAACAGAGAAACGGCTTTAAAACTGAAACTCACTCAGTCACTCACACGTAAGACTTTCCATTTTGGTGCCTCTTCTAGAGCTTCTTCAAGAACAACGCCAGTAGCCACATTTGTAGCTGTTGCACCATCCATCAACAAAAAAATTAAAACACATATAACACGAAAGTCACTAGATGCAAGATACAACCATTAGAGATCCAGACTCAGTTACCTGCTTCTACAGAGGCATTTTCTTCCTTTGACTTTCTCTTTTTACCACTTATATTCTTAACATGTTCTTTCGACTTGAGGTCACTTGCCTTCACGAGACGATACACTCGTTTCTTTGCCAAATCAAATATTTTATAGCTGGACTCTGCAAATAACCAAACTGATCGATAGCTCTCCGATACCCTGAGTGTATCCAAGAACTTCAGAAAACTCACAGCATCATACCTACACAGAAATCCATAAACATAACAACAAATAGCCGTTAGAAACCGCAGAACACCCAGCTCTAAGCTATGATCAGGACACAACGAAGAGATTTGCTCAATGTCTCCAAACGCAGATGGCTTTGCAGAAGCACAATACCTAACAAGATAGTCAAGCAACTTCCTTAAAGTCTTCAAATCAGAAACAAGCTGTTTGGTTCTTTTCCCCAGAGTATGCCAAATGGGGTCAAGCTGCCTCCTCACAATCTCATCAAAAGACTTGAACAAACCACTCTCTACAGTCAAATCATCCACATCGACCTTATTAGTCTTTTTCATCTCCTTGAGGCAAGCGTCCATGACTTCAATGATTGCTTTCTGTATTCCCACCATATATTTGGACATAGAAACCCTAATATCCACAACCTCAGGCGGTTCTCGCTCCAATTCCTGAGAAACATCCAACTGAAACCTGATCCAGAACAAACCATTGATAACAATTCATAACTATGGATTCGTAATGATCCAACCAATATTGCTTTTTTCAATAAATTGAAGTCCAATTTACAAAACCTGGGCCATAGATGGAGTCGGCGGAGGAAGAGAGCACGCATGGTGCGTTCAGTCTTGGCGAAACCGGAGACCATAGCTTGCGGTTTATCGGAAAAGGCGCGTACATAGGCGGAGCCATTTAGGGTTTTGACAATCCGCACGATGAAGGCTTCGGTGGAAGTTTCGGAAAGTGAATGAGCATTAAGGATGACGATTCCGGCAAGTGAAGAAACTGGAATCCGTTGAGTGAGGAGATCGACGATTAGAATCCGCGGCGTGATGAAGAAAGGATTGCCGGAGGAGTAGAGCGAGTAACGCTGATTCGCCGGGAGATCAGCGGTGATCTCTGTCGGAAGAGGAGAATCGAGGGAGGAGATACAATGGAGGATTCTGGATTTGAGTGATTGAGCGGCGGGAGAGAGGAGGAGAAGTAAGGTTCCTTGGGACGGTGAGTGAAGGATGAGGAGAGAAGCGATTAACTTAGCGAGGGAGAGACCAGAAGAGAGGATCACTAATCCGCCATTAGAGTCCTCGAGAAGGTCCGATATGATCTGCTGGTGAAATTTCAGCGCCATGGAAGAAGAAGAAGAACGACGCAAATCGGAGAAACGACGTATGACGACGATAAAAAGCTTTATACGGTCAAAACGTTCAAACTTCACAACGACGTCGTTTATATCATTGTCAAGTATCACCAGGTCCCGTGTTCGAACTTCAAAACGTCTTTTCAATGTCAATGGCTTTTTTTTACTCTGCTATTTTAGATTTTATTTTTCTTATAAATTTCGATCTAACTGTTATCTTTTGTAATCAAGATCAGATCTACAATAGCAATATTCCTCCTTTCCTCATCTGATCCTAGCTTCGTCACTCAAACCAGTAAGAGAACATCTTTGTATTTCTACACTCTGATTTTCAATTAGAAAGGAGACAAAAGAATACAAATGTTTTTTTTTAAGTGGACATATCTTGTGCTAATGAGCTTTCTTTCCTTGTGTTATATAGATTGTCAATAGGATCAAGAAACTACGGAAGAAGTCAGGTCTGGAACCAACAGGCTTTGTGGAAGTGTACATTGAATCATTGGAAAAGGATGAATATGCTTTGCAACAAGTTGTAAACTCTCAGGTAACAGTGTTTGTTTTGTTTCTCACTTGTTGTAAACTTAAGCTCTACTTGAAATGTAAATGTAAGTATCCGCGTATATGCGGGTTTGTAAATTAATATTTTATAACCCGTGGAAAAAAAACTAAAAACAAAAAAATGGAAAACAAAATTAGATGACCCGTGAAAATATATCATACATAAATTTAGATAAGAAGTTTTCGATGAAATAAATCTATACATTGAAAAAAAAATTTGGTGAAGCATATAAAGTAAATAGCTTTGGATACGATTATTGAACTTTTAATTTATTGGTGTGTAATTAATATACTATCAAATTGTGGTTTATATAGAGGTGAGAAATTAGAATTTTTTTCCTTTTAGGATTAATAATTAATTGGTTCCTTAATATAAATGGAAACTCTAAGGATTTTTTTCCCTTTTTATATTAATTTTGCCTTTTAGGATAAATATAATATTTTTTATTTGTAATTTTTTAGTACCTTTACCTTTTACGATTATAAATCGATTATTACACTTTGGATTTTAGGATAAATTTACTTTTTTATTTTTATTTTTTTGTATAGTAATTTTATTTTTTAGGATTATGAATCGATTATAAATTTATCCTTATATTGTTAATATTATGTGTCAAAAACTAATTGGATGTTTTTTGGAAATTTCTTTTACACATGTCAGAATCTGATCGATTGACTTGACACATGGCGTGATCATGTTTTTCTCTTTACCTAACATGAGATTTCTCTTTACATAATCATGTCTTCTATTAGACAAAATATTACCTGCAATTTATGGACGAAAAATGTTATGAAAAGTTTTTTTGGTTGTGAAATTGAGAAACTATCAATTTGATTATATAGAGGTGGGAAATGAGAATTTTTTTCTTTTTAGGATTGTATTCCATTTTTTAATTTTATTAATCTACATAGAAATACTAATTGTTTTTTTCTTTTAAAAAACTTTAGCTTATTCGGATTGTAAGCTATTGTCTAATTTCATTATTCTAAACTGAAATATGGTTTTTTTTTAATATAAACTTTGGCTTTAATTCTTTTTCTTTTTAGAAGTGTAATCTATTGTTTAATTTCTTTATTCTAAACTAAAATATGGTTTTTTTTAACTTTGGCTTTTATTTATAATTTTTGTTTAACTTTTCTTAATCTAAACATAACTACTATTTTTTCCCTTTACTTTTTAGCAGTGTTCAAGAAAGCGCTAGGCGCTAAGCGGGCGGTGATACAACGCCTAGTCGGAGCCTAGACGATTCTTAGGCAGTTTAGGCGTTTATAAAATAAATTAATATATTATATATTTTTTGATAGAGTGCAACATATAAAATACTATAGCTAGTTCATAAATAATAAACTTTAAATATTATAACCCTACAAAATAACATGCCTTTTACAACAGATAGAATCGATGTAAAATTGATGTAAAACAGGCTTTGGGACGGATTAGCGACGATTGTCAATTCATCGTAAATCGTTCGTCGTTACTCGATAATCGTCGTAAAAACTGGGACATATACAAATCGTCGTAACATCGTCGTACAAAATCCATCGTACAATCGTCGTAACGGTATATCGATATTACGACGAAAATTACCTCGTTGGTATATTGTTGGTATATCGTTGTAACATTACGACGATTTTACATAGAATTATCGAATTTTTGTATCGGCAATCCCTCGTATAATTCGTTGGTAAATCGATGTAAATTCGTCGTAAATTGTAGGTCGATGTAAAATCGATGTAAAGTTTAAGTCGATGTAAAATCGATGTATTATATATTATATAAAATTAATAATTTTTTTATTAAATTATTAAATTTAATATTAATAAAAAAATTTAATTATTAAAAAAATAGAATTATAAATTAAAATTTTATAAATAATATCAAAATACAAAATAAAATTCAAAATACTTAATAAAATACCGAAGTCACCGAAAAGCTCCACGTTCGTTCTCTGCTCCAATTCCGCTCGCTTTGCCGCGAGCGCTCGCTGTTCCGCATCCTGATGCTCATCCCTCTGGCCCGATGTCGATGCTTGACCTTGCCTCAGTGCGGTCGCCAAAGCGGGGTTATCCACAACAAGAAGTTCAAAGAAAGAGTCGTATATCACTTGCTTTGCCCCCAAAATGCTGGTCTCGGAGTGGGCGGTCTTCAACTCGTTCCGGAACTCAACCGGAACGGATGACGTGAGGAAGACGAGGCGACGACATTATCTCTGATCGATGCCATCCCTGAAATTCTGCCCTTTTTCTTCAGGGCAAACTTAAAAAAAAAACATTAAATTTAATAACCGGGGTAAACCATCATGACCCGGCGAACGCAAAATATCCTCGACTGTCAATTCCGCATACATCAAAAGGGGTCGAGCTGCTGGTGCAGGTGGAGGTGGAGGTGGCGGCGGCGGCGCTGGTGCGGACGCAGAATCCGGAACCGCGGACGGTGTGGCAGAAGATGACGGGACCTCCGAATTAGCACTCGGTCCCGACTCGCCACCCATTAACAAGCGATAGTGAGATTTACGTGGCCCTATATGTATCTAAACAAAAATATATAATTAATTGATAATATGATTAACGAAATCAAAAATATAATCCAATAATTCCAATTCTATCTAATTCCAATCATTTCTAATAATTACAATCCTAATAAACTAATTAATACCAATCTAATTAAAAAACAAAAAAAAAATTTACCTTTTTCGTCTAGAGAGAGAGAGCGTTTGTAGAGAGAGAGAGATTTGAAATTTGTGATCGAGGAAGAGAAATCTGGGCTTGTATATATAGAGTTTGTGGCCGTCGTAATGTACCATCGATTTTACGACGGAATCGTCGTAATATTGAAACCGAAAATTCAACCAGTCAGAATTTTTCCCTCACGCGGAAAATTTTCTCCCCACGCGGTAAATTTAATATTTTCGATTACGACAATTTTACGACGGATCCGTCGTAAACTCAACATAAATTACCATCAAAATTACGACGTAATATAAGAAATGTATACCCTAAACCCTAAATTACAATACATAAATCCGTTGTGTATTAAAGAAGTATATTTGTGAATCCAAAACTTCTCATAGTAAACAATAAAATCAATAACGACAGTTGAATCTAATTTATGGAAAATTTCTTTATCTTACATAATAATGTATAACATTCGTTCTTATAAGTTTATTCGTAACATGCATGAAGTATATAATGTAATTGATTTTTGTGATAACTCAAAAAAATTTATACAACGAGTAGAGAACTTACGTAAAACAAGATAAACGATGAAAAACCAAACCTATACAACATATAATCAACCCTAAACCCTAAATTTCATGGTTTAAGGTTTACAACGACATTACGACGATTTAAGACATAATCGTCGTAATGTCGTCGTAAAATTTAAACCGAAAATTTGAATTTTATGGTTTAAGTATTACGACGATGTTACGCCGATTATGTCTTGAATCGTCGTAATGTCGTCGTAAACCTTAAACCGAAAATTCAAATTTTATGGTTAAAGTTTTACGACGATGTTACGACGATTATGTCTTAAATCGTTGTTAGTCCGTCGTAATACTCGTAATACTCATACACTAAACCCGAAATTCCGATCCCATCCGATTATTTGAATATTGCCTACCAGACATACCGAATGAACTAAATTCATCAGTGCAAAGACCAAGATACACATTTTGCTTCGATTGAGCAAAGTTTGGATGTACCGTGTTAAAGTGTTTCCAAGCTTTTGCATCTGACGGGTGAGTCACTTCTCATTCTCTCTGTGAATGTTCTGCATGCCACCTCATCGATGCAGCTGTCATTTCAGATTGATACAATCGTTTCAACCTATCAGTTATAGGAAGATACCACATCCAGTGGTACGGTATCTTACTACGCCCAAAAGTTTGCGGCATAAGTCTTCGTTTTTGGCAAAATCGACATTCATGCAGCTTATCCTCATCTTTCCAAAAAAGCATACAATTGTCAACACATACATCTATCATCTCAGAAGGCAACCCAAGACTAAACACCAACTTCTGTATCTCATAGTATGTTTCGGCAGCCAAATTATCTTCTGGCAAATATTCTTTAATAAGATCAGCCCAATTGTCCATACAAACCTCAGTTAAGTTATGATCAGTTTTAATTGTCATCATCCTAGCTGCTAACGACAATTTAGACTGACCTTCTCTACATCTATCGTAGAGTGGCTGATTTGCAGCGTCTAGCATATCATAAAATCGCTTCGCATCTACGTTGGGTTCCTCAACACTATTATCATCATTTTTTTCATGAAATGCATCAGTAACCATTTCATGCATCCTATCATGATCTTGGCTCTGCTGATCAAATTGATGTTGACCATGATGATAACTAGTACCCAGATCATTTGATTCATCAACATCTACATGACCTTGATAATTACTACTAGGATGAGCTTGATTCCTTTCAAAACCCTCTCCATGTTGATACCAAACATAATATTGCGGCATAAACCCTCTATTTAGTAAATGCTTCCACACCGTCTCAATAAAAATATATCTCGTATTCTTGCATTTACGACAAGGACAGAACATCTTACCGCTTTCCAGGGTTGTTTACATATTTCCGGCCTGATACATGAATATTTCAAGCCCCTCTTTGAATTTTGTCGTCAACGCTCCCTCTGAATCCTTTTGCGTATACATCCATCTTCGTAGATCGTATATAGACATTTTATAAAAAAGATTTTAGAGTGTTTTTTTTTGTTTAATGTGTTTGTTTTTTTTTTGTAGAATTTCGTTTGAAGTATGATGTATTTATAGAAATTTTTCAAAATTACCAACGAATTTGCATCGGAAATTTACAACGAATTTACATCGAAATAATATTTACAACGATTTTACGTCGAATATACGACAGATTTACGACGACAAGATTAGATGTAAATAGTTAGGTGAACCTATTGAAAAACGTGTTCACCTAATTGGAAACAATCGACGTGAAATCATCGTTAATTTACATCGAATACTGGTCATTGTACTATCAATGTAATTTTACATTGACCTTACAACATAATATGCGAAAGATATATTTGTCGTGATATCGATGTAATTTTACATCGATATTACGACGATTCAAAAATCGTCGTATTATCGTCATAAAAGCATTGTCCAAGTACGACGATTTTATGACGACTAATATTTACGACGAAATTACATCGAACATATATTTCGATGTAATCCCGTCGTAATGTCGTTGGTAAATTATGACGGTTTAAAACCGTCGTAATAAGCAGTTTTCTTGTAGTGTAAATCTTAAACATAGATTCAAAGTTCAAATTACACACAAAAACCAAAAGAAATCTTATAAATATCATGTTGAAACATNTAGAATTTCGTTTGAAGTATGATGTATTTATAGAAATTTTTCAAAATTACCAACGAATTTGCATCAAAAATTTACAACGAATTTACATCGAAATAATATTTACAACGATTTTACGTCGAATATACGACGAATTTACGACGACAAGATTATATGTAAATAGTTAGGTGAACCTATTGAAAAACGTGTTCACCTAATTGGAAACAATCGACGTGAAATCATCGTTAATTTACATCGAATACTGGTCGTTGTACTATCAATGTAATTTTACATTGACCTTACAACATAATATGCGAAAGATATATTTGTCGTGATATCGATGTAATTTTACATCGATATTACGACGATTCAAAAATCGTCGTATTATCGTCGTAAAAGCATTGTCCAAGTACGACGATTTTATGACGACTAATATTTACGACGAAATTACATCGAACATATATTTCGATGTAATCCCGTCGTAATGTCGTTGGTAAATTATGGCGGTTTAAAACCGTCGTAATAAGCAGTTTTCTTGTAGTGTAAATCTTAAACATAGATTCAAAGTTCAAATTACACACAAAAACCAAAAGAAATCTTATAAATATCATGTTGAAACATAAAGTTAAGGTAGGTAAAATAATGTGTGCTTTTGTGTGTTTTTCTTGTGTGTTTTGTTGACCTTGGAACTTGTTTACTTTTCCTTAATTTGTGCTTAATTTAAGCAAGTGTGTTTCTTTGACTAGACAAGCTGCATATAACTTGTTCTACTTTATGTGTGTATTTAAGAAGTGTAATTTGTGTGTTCACATAATTAATAAGTAAGAAATACTTCTCCTATACTCTATACTCTACTCTCTCACACGTTTCCTCTTCATACTCTCTTCTCTCAATCGATTCTCATACTCTTTCTTTTGTTCTTCATCAATTCTCTCTTGTTCTCATACTCATACTCTAAATTCCCACATGGTATCAGAGCGAATCGCTCATTGAGACCGTTTTCCGCAAAATCTTCTTCTTCCTTCTTTGTTCTTCATGTTCAAAGATGGAAAAACAAAAACAGTTTTTTCTACCAGTTGTTCTTAAAGGGGACAACTATCTCTTGTGGTCAAGAACCACAAAAACTGCTCTAAGAAGTCGTGGTCTATGGGAGCACATAGTTAGCTCTCAAGAAGTGTCCACAGACAAGGAGGAAGCTGAAGCGGATGAAGGAGCAGTGGAGTCTCCTATCAAATCCGGGACCAGCAAAGAAGATCCAAAGTGGATCCAAAAAGATCAGCTCGTGCTGGCTGTTCTTCAGAGCTCGTTGGAGCAATCAATCCTTGTAGCTTACTTATATGCTGAAACTGCAAAGGAGTTATGGGATACTCTCTTGGTTGTCTATGGTAATACTTCAAATCTTAGTCGTATTTTTGAGGTAAAGAAGACACTGAATGATCTCCAACAAGAGGAGAAGCCATTCAAAACCTTGTTTGGTGACTTCAGAACGTTGTGGGCTGAATTGGAGATGCTGAGACCTCCTACCACAGAACTGAAGGAGATTATGGTGAGGCGAGAACATGAGCAAGTTTTTTGGCCTGCTTCTCACGCTCAACAGATCGTTGAAAGAACTGATCCATCACGTTCTAAGGTATGAGAAGTTACCCACCTTGAACGAGGTGTGTATGATGGTTCAAAAAAAGGAAGGGTCAAATAGCCTCTTCCAAGGAATAAGTAAAACTGTTCACATAAGCCGTGTGGCTTACAAAGGATCAAAAAAAAGAAACATATGGTGTGATCAATGCAAGAAGTCAGGGCACACGAAAGACAGATGTTGGATTCTCCATCCTCATCTTGTGCCTATGAAGTTTAGAAAGGCAAGGGAGAGAGGTGAAGGCAGCGCCGTTGGTGCTGCTCAATACAATCATTAATGAAGTGCAGATGGAGTTGAGAGGGGGTGAAGTGCAAACGGTCTTCATGTCAAAATTGGCGTTCTTACATACTCAAGCCAATCTTGAGAGGGGGTGTTCGAATTCAGACCGAGGTGGCTAACCAAGAAGGGTGACCCGAATGGCAAATCCAGCTTGACCAGGATGACCCGAAGGATCACCAAGAAGGTGTACCTAAGCGAGGTGAACCCAAGTGGCTGACCGGAAGAAGGCTGGCCCGAGATGGCTGACCAGAGATGGCTACACAAGATGGCAGACCGAAGAGGCAGACCGGAAGATGGCAGACCGGAAGATGGCAGACCCAAGCAGACCGGTTGAAGTGGTAAGACCAAGAGGCAGACCGAAGTGGTAGCTCAAGGGGCTGATTCTAAGTATTTCCAAATGAAGATCGAAGACCCCTCTCTCTCCTACATGCACGGTGGACTTCATGTCAAGATAGGCTTCTTGGATCTCCGATCCACCAGCCAATGTTGAGGGGGAGTGTTGAAACGTAAAGTTAAGATAGGTACAATAATGTGTGTTTTGTGTGTTTCGTTGACCTTGGAACTTGTTTACTTTTCCTTAATTTGTGCTTAATTTAAGCAAGTGTGTTTCTTTGACTAGACAAGTTGCGTATAACTTGTTCTACTTTATGTGTTTATTTAAGAAGTGTAACTTGTGTATTCACATAATTAAGAAGTAAGAAATACTTCTCCTATACTCTATACTCTACTTTGTCTCTCTCATTCTCTCTCACACGTTTCCTCTTCATACTCTCTTCTCTCAATCGATTCTCATACTCTTTCTTTTGTTCTTCATCAATTCTCTCTTGTTATCATACTCATACTCTAAATTCCCACATATCAAATCTAAAACATTAAAAAATATTATAAATTCNTTGCGCGGGAGAGTGGTTTAGTGAGTGTGTCAGCGAGCTGATCTTTTGTTGAGACGTGAGCTACCCGTAGCGCACCTTGTTGGATGTGACCGCGAACAAAATGGTAGTCCAGCGCTATGTGTTTCATTCTTGAGTGGAACACCGGGTTGGCGCAGAGATACGTCGCTCCAACGTTGTCACAGTAAAAGACAGGTGTTTGTGGTAAGTCGACACCAAGTTCGGTGAGAACCTTGCAAATCCAGCTGAGTTCTGATGTTGTGTTAGCGACAGCGCGGTATTCAGCTTCAGTAGATGAGCGGGCAACTCCTTTCTGCTTCTTTGCAGACCATGACACATGATTACAACCAAGGTAGATGATCTAGCCGTTGGTGGAAACATAGTCATCAGAATCCTCTACCCAATCTGCATCTGAGAAGGCATGAAGATTTAGTGTGTTCTTGGCGGAGAGAAATATACCGTGAGTTGAAGTTCCCGCCAAGTATCGCAACACTCGTTTTCCAGCTTGCCAGTGATCTTCAGTTGGTTTGTGCATAAATTGGGAGAGTCGATTCACAGCATACCCGATGTCAAGTCTTGTGAAGGCCAAATACTGTAAACTTCCGACAAGTTTTCGAATCTGTTGGATCAGTGAGAGGCGTACCAGAATTAATGGTCAGCTTGGGTGATGCAGCCATCGGTGTGCTTACGGGTTTGGCGTTGATCATGTTGTGTCTGTGGAGCAGATCCATAATATACTTCCTCTGAGAGAGATGGAAACCCTGAAGAGTTCGATGTGCTTCTAAGCCAAGAAAATAATTCAAGTCTTCGGCATTTTTCACTGAGAATCTGTCTGCTAGAAGAGAAAGAACATGTTGGATGTTCTTGTTGCTGCTTCCAGTTACTAGTATATCATCCACATATACGAGGAGATAGACAAAATCTTTCCCATCTTGAAGAACAAATAGCGATGTGTCGGACAAATAATTGATGAACCCGAGACTCAGGAGAAACGATCGCAGTTCCATATACCAGGCACGCGGAGCTTGTTTCAATCCATAGACAGCTTTGCGTAGTCGACAAACATGAGACGGTTGATCGAAATCGATGAATCCCGGTGGTTGCTCCATGTAGACTTCATCGTCCAATGTGCCTTGGAGGAAAGCATTGTTGACGTCTAATCGTTGAATTGGCCACGCTCTCGTTACTGCAATGTCGAGTACCAGTCGAATTGTGGTCGATTTGATCACTGGACTAAAGGTGTCATTGTAATCACGACCGAATTCCAGCTTGTATCCTTTGGCAACCAACCTCGCTTTGCACCTGTCAAGAGAGCCATTGGAAGAGAATTTATTTTTGAAGAGCCACTTACAACCAACAACATTATAGTGAGGTTGTCGTGGGACAAGATCTAATGTCTGGTTTCGAGCAAAGGCGTCGTATTCAACGAACACGCTTGTCTCCATTTTTCGTCTTTCAACGCCTGGTTCACTGTGTGGGTTTTGGGTGGGATATGGGTGGATAAGGCAACATATAGGGTGTATTTGGTATTGGGTTTGGTGATTTTGTTCTTCAGCCTGGTTTTCATGGAGTGGAGGTTGCTCGTCGTTGTGGTGTCGGCGAGTTGAGGCGAGGAAGATGATGTCGCGTTTGGTTGGGCTGCGACTAGATTATTTTGGGGGTTTTTTTGGGCCTGGTTGTGAGTATTTGTTGTTGGGTTTGTAGGTTGGGCTTCTAAGGTTGTTGGGCTAGGATTGGTGGTATTATTTGTAATGGGCTCGGTTAGGCTTGTCTGGGGTAATGGATTTTCTGGGTAACTGGATCTGGGTACGGTTTCTTCTTGGGTAGAGGTTGAAGCGATATGGACAAGGCAAATCGTTTCTCTTGGTGTCGGCACAGGTGCCGCTACAGTCGACGGCGCCGTCGTGGGGTGAGGATCTGATCTCGGTGGTCCTTGTCGTGGTAGTACGAGTGGCGCAGGGAGAGGAATTAGAGTAACTGGTGGATTTGAGGATGGCGAAGAAGAGGCAATTTCTGGTACAGATTTCTGAGATGATTTTTGAAAGGGGAAAATGTGCTCATCAAATTTCACGTGGCGAGAGGTGTAGATTATGCCCGAGCTTGGTTGAAGAGAGAGGTATGCACTCTGAGTTGATGAGTAGCCTATGAAGACACATGGTGTTGATATGTCTTCAAGCTTATGCGTGTTGTAAGGCTTTAACTAGGGAAAGCATAAGCATCCATAGACACGCAGCTTGGAGTAATTTGGAGATGTGCCGAACAGCTTCTGATACGGTGACTCCATGTTTAGAACCGGCGTTGGTAATCGATTGATAAGGTATACAACAGTGGTGAAAGCATAAGGCCAATATGTTTTGGGCATGGCAGCGTGCGTGAGGAGGGTGAGACCGGTCTCCACCACATGGCGGTGCTTTCACTCTGAGATTCCGTTGTGCTCTGGCGTGTGTGGCGGGGATGTGAGGTGAGAGATTCCTGACTCAGAGAGAAAGGAGCGCAGTGCTACAAACTCACCGCCGTTATTAGAGTAGAACGTGCCAATTCTGGTGTTGAAGTGATTCTCGACAAGAGCTTTGAAAGGTATGAATGTGTCTTTCACTTGAGATTTTGTTTTGAGAGGATAAAGCCAAGTGTATCGGGTGAAGTGATCGATGAGCACAAGATAGTATTTAAAGTGGTCAATGGAGATGACAGGAGAAGTCCAGACATCTGAGAAAATGTATTCGAGAGGGCGAGAGGATGTAATTGAAGATTCAACAAAAGGGAGTTTATGAGCTTTATTTATGGAGCAATCAGAACACAGGGAGTTGGATGTTACAGATTGCGAGAAAGGGAGAGAAAAATTTGAAACAACATTTTTGAGAATAGAGAATGAGGGGTGACCGAGACGATTGTGTCAATCGTCTAGTTTTATTTTAGGTGAAGAGGAAGCAAAAAATGATTGAAGGGTCGAAGGGGATGCTGGCCACTCGTAAAGCTCATCTTTAGTCTTGCCTTGGATTAATGGGACCCCGAGCTCAGATCCTTCACCTGAAAGTGTGCGGGAAAGAATTCAACAGACACTTTGTTAGTATTACAAAGTCGGTACACCAAGATAAGGTTTTTCTGGATATTTGGAACACAAAGGACATTGTTTAAGGTAAATTGTTTGGAGGTAGAGGGAAGGGATAGTGAACCAGTGTGCGTTATTGATAGACCAGAGCCATCACCGATGAGTACAGCATCTTCACCGTTGTATGGCTGATGCATTGCAAAGTTGTTGAGGTCACTAGTTAGGTGGTAAGTAGCACCACTATCCAGTATCCACGAATCTGCTGGGCTGGAGGAACCGAGAGCAAGGTTGGCACGTGGTTGCCAAGGACGGAATGGTGAAGGCAGCAGACCGTTGGTGTCAACTTGTTGCTGGCCTTGGAGGTGGAGACATCTCTTGGCACTGTGTCCGTGGACCCCACACAGTTGGCATCTTCCTTGATAGCCCCGTGGTGCTTGATTGTCATGCCTTTGATAATTGTTTTGTTGTTGACGACTTGTGTTTTGATTCCAGGTTGGAGCAGATCGCGGCTGTTGGTGATGATATTGCTTTCCTTGAAACTGGCGTGGCCTGGTATTGGCGATGTTGGCAGAGACAGGTGCAACAGCAGTGATGGAGGATGGTGCGATCAAGAGTTTTGCTTCTTTGGAGAGAAGTTTTTCATGAACTTCCGTGACAGATGGAGTGGTGTCACGTCCTTCAACTTGATCTACTATCGCCTTGTATTCTTCTGGTAATCCAGCCAATATGTAATCGATTTGGTCTTCAAGGTCAATGGGTTTCCCGAGAAGAGCGAGTTGATCAAACCGAGTTGTCAACCCTCGTATGTAAGTGTCAATGGTCTTGTCTCCTTTGTTCCATTGTTTCAGTTGATGTCTGAGTTGTTGCGTGTGGCTTCTGCTGGGCGTTGCATATATCCCTATGAGAGTCTTCCAGATATCGGCAGTAGTGATGGATTTGGAGACCAATGGCTGAATGTTTTGAGTGATGGCGCCCAAGAGTGCACTGTAAATCAGTTTATACTGGGAGTTTTAGAATCTTTGCACAAATTAAGTAAATATGCAAAATGATGACATTAAACTACTAAATTAAGAAAATTGCATTGATCACAAAAAATGTTGAGTTGAAAAAGTGCAAATCGGCTTTGTTATTTGCCATTTTCGATTTATAACGACAACAACTTCACAAAATGTTGACGTCGACTCGTTTCGTTTTTATAGTCGCGATTCAATCAGTTTCGTACTATATAGCGAAGTTTTAAGGTGAATGAACATCCAAAAACATCAAAAATAAATAAATATTGTGAGCCTTAAGAAGAATGAGTCTAATGTGGATTCATACGACACAATGAACACAATCTGTAATATTTTGCGAACTCGTTGGAATGCAATCTTGACTGATTGGCGTGAACCAGAACCGAAGTTAGTCCATTTGATTTTGGAATATTTACCTAAACAAGATCCAAGAGTTATATGCAATACAACAGTTACAGTCTTAGCTAGGAGTCGGATCATAAAATAAAGTACAAGAGAATACAAGACATGACAGTACATGACATGAGCCTTCTGGACTCGTAATCTAACAACAGTTACTATCTTACATATCCTTCACGCGAGTGATCTTGGTAAGTCCGGCAAGTTAACATTCTGAACGGATATCACTACAGCCTGCAGGTCTGCCATATATACCACAGAACAAGAAACAATTACTTTTAGACCATCTCAAGAAAAGAAGTGAGCTAGTACAACTTACTTGTTATCAGCTCGCAATCTCTTGACTCTTGTTTGCCTTCTTCTTGTTCTTCCTTCGTCTCTTTTTGGAAAAGACCGAATCATTAGCCGGATCGTGTGCTGCAGGTGGCACAAACTCTAATGGAACACCGATTTGCTCAGAAGCCCGCTGTGCTGCCTCTGGCAATTTGATTTCATGTTGTAATTTTGAGAATAATGGTGAAGTTCTTGGCAGATTTACATAAGAAGACCTTGAAATGGTCACTGCTCCAGTCGGGTGACCAGCCACACCCTGTTTATCATCCAAGACTCCTAGACCACCTCGCTTCTCTGTCTTAGGCAGTGAAGTTAGTAAATCTTGCTGGTTATTGTTGACTTGCTTCTCTGTCTGAGGCAGTGAATATACTAAATCTTGCTTGTTCTTGTTTACCAAGATTCCAGAACCCCCATGCGCCTCTATATTATTAGCCTGTAAGTCTACTGATGTCGGCATTTTTTCATCAACTAAGACTCTGAAACTGCTTTTCCCTATCGATAAGACCTGCTGAGTAAGAGGCATCGCATCACTGTTAGAAGTGGTAGCCTTGAACTCCTTGCCGGTGACAGAACAATCACGAGTATTCGGAAAGTCCTTGAGCTCATTAAAGACAGCACAAGCATCAAATTTGGATCTGATAACTTCAGAAATCGGTGTAGCATATGTAGGATCATCTATAACAATTAAAGGTATTCATTGGTCAAACAAAATTGAAACATACAAAAATAAAAGAAAAGAGAAAAGATCAATGTCCCATAGGACATGTCTTTTGTTCTTGTTTATTTGTTTAAAGAATATAAGTGCTTACCTAAAAGGGAGAGGATAGCTGCAAGTGCAGCTAGTTGCTCAGCATCTTTCTTATTTTTACCACCCTCACCTCTATAACAAGTACCATTTAGTGCCAAAGAGGAAACAAACACAGGAGGCATTTCAACTTGAACTGTCTCATATGTGCATTCCATCTTTATCTTGGCAAGAAACTCATTTAATATCATCTTGCAACGTGCTTTGTCCTGACATACGAGCTGCAAAAAATCAAATAGAAATCAGCAATGGCAGAATTTTCTCACAACTAATCATTCCATTGTAAAGTATTATGTCACATGACCTAGAATCCACTGTTTTTAGGGAGAACGATGTCCACCATATGCAAAAGACCTCATCCAAAGGGCAGGGCGAACGCTCAACAATTGTCTTAGTCAGACTGTATATCAATGCGTTATCATAAGTGTGGTTTTCTCTACAGTTTCTAAATTTTTATTTCGTGAGCTTTACAGAAGCAGAAATTAAGACCCCAATCAGCCCTAAAACTCAAGGCATATATAAGATATATTAACAAAAGTATGCATTTCCTATTGCCTGCTTATGTTCCTTATATTTGCTCATGATACACGCATCTGACAGATTTTACGTTCAGGAAGTGATGAACTTAAAAAAAAATCAAGTATATTTGCTTGACATTGATCGCATCTAAGTTCTAACCAACATTTTTATGTCTTCGGAATTGTAATGATATTATTTTAGTTGGGCAAGAATTATAGCAAATAATTTCTAGGATTTTATCAATATCTGTCATACTTAATGAAAGCATAATAGTTTTCTGAGAGTTATTGGTTTTAGTTTTAGTTTTAGTTACGGTTTTTTTGAGAAATGCCAAAGTTAAGTACTTTAGTTTTTAAAATAAAATGGAGAACGTAAAGCAAAAACATGTTTCACTATATAGGAAACCAAAATCTTGAATGACTTGACTGGGCTTTTGTATTATAAATGCTAAAATCTAAACTTAAAACTACATCCAGTCACAGCAATCTTGTTGAGAGAAAATTTATGTACGTCCTAACTTCCCTTTTTGCTATAACATCCTTCCTTCTTAAATGCTATCATATATGCTCAGCGACTTACCAATTGTATAAACTCTAGACAAGACATCACTCCTACTCAAAAACAGATGCACAATATGTACCAAAAAGGGAAGATAACAAACCTTGCGGAGGTACCCGCATAGATTTGTAGCACTAGCTTCATCCTCGTTTAGAAGATGTTGTAATGCAAGCTTAGCAGCATCTTGCTCAGCAGATTTCCGGTTCGCGAACGTATTTGGGGAAGTAAAGATCTTATTGCCAACAGAAACAGTAGATGTAAATCTCGGAGCATGACCACAACCTTCAAATGCAGTTTGATACACTGGGAGTGGTATGCATAACCTCTGACAATAAGTATTTAAGTCATTCTTATGCATCAAGTTCTCCACAACTCCTGAAAAAAACGAAGAAGCAAACAGATAGAGATTGCTCAAAAATAGGCAAATTTAGAGCAGAGCAAAGCCTGAAACAGCGATGAACACGGGAAATGCAGAAGCAACAAGTTATATATGATTCCAAAAAGGTCCAATGAGAGGAGAGTTAAGACATACCAGTCTCGTTGAGGTCTCTCTTATGAGCTTTCTTAAGCTCAAGCATCTGTGCATAAGAAAAAAAAAGCTCAAAGATTAGATTACCATCATGAGGATTACGTTCTCTTTGAGTTTGACTGATTTCTCCCAAGTGATTATTAGGGCAGCCACACAAACATGTTAGATCGATTTCAAGGATTAAGAGAATCTATTGGCATTAGTAAACATGTGGAGGAGTTGAAGAATCACATCACTTTGCATTCAATGAGAATCAAGCCCAAAGCAAAGAGAGAATTAACTTTACATTGTCTTGTGTTGAATCGTTTCCCAACCCGGAGCCTACTTCGATTTCAATTTCATCTTTCTCCATTGTCGACAGAAACTTTCTCTAGAACTGAAAGATAGCCCCAATTTTCTTCTTCTTCTTTGCCCTATAATAAAGAAAAATGTTAAATTTCTATTTTTGTATTAGCTTTTCATTTACTGGGCCTTTTCTTTTATTGGGCCTATTATTGGTGGTGTCTCACCTGTTTCGGATCGGATCGGTTCGGTTAATTATCGTTGGGTTCGGTAATTAGGCCCAGCCCTAATAGAATTTCACGGTTTAGTTCGGAGTTCCAATATTGTAGAAGTAGTTATTAAACTAAATATAAATCGGCTGGATAAGATTTGGATTTTAATCAAGTAAATGCAAGACCGGTACGTTTGCTTGAAATATTAATTATTTTTTAGATCGTTTATATCCCATAGATTTTATTAATTGGGAAATAGCCTAAATATATCGATTTTTTAAAAATCATATATCCCTAACAAAAAAAATATCATAAATTTAGAGGAAATATTTCTGTGTTCGTTTTCTTTATGTGAATTCGATTTGGAGAAATATAATCCCTTGCTCTCATATAACAAAGATTTTTATGGTAAAAAATTGTGCAGTTAAATTAAAACTCTTTGGCCTGAATTCAATTTTTCTCTTGAATCACGCCAATTTCAATTGATGAACACAGGAAATGCAGAAAATCATATTGTTTAAGAGTCGTTAATTATTAGAGATTGTATCTCTCTGGTTTATTCTGGTTTACATTGGTTATTGTCTTTGGTTTAGTATCAATTGTCTTAGGGATGGCCAATCTAAGCAATCCAACCCAATCCAATCCAAAAAACTTCAATTTATTTGGATATGAGTTTCTATAAATACCTATTTGGATATAATAATTTTTACTAATTTGGGTTATTTGGATTTGTCTTTAGATAACTAAAAAACCCAAATAAAATCTAATCTTGTTTTTACATATATTATTTATAATTTTATAAGTATATACATTAATAAATATAAATGTAAAATTAACAAAACTAAAACTAGTCATTTACTATAAAATTTAAAGATATATGTAAAATTAACTAATTTGACTAATAACTCTAATAGACATCGTGACTTTAAATCTTTAACAGTTTAACCTTAATATAAAATAAATCTTATATCGATTCTATCACTTTTAAAAACATATTGATTTCTCCATCAACCCAAATAAAATTATATATAAGTTTATAAACATCCACAGTTGACCCATGACCTATTACGAATTGACAACAAGATCTAAACAACCCAAATAAAATTATTTATAAGTTTATTTTGGTCAAATTATTTATGATCCAAACAACTTAAACTTGATCCAAAACCTAAAAAACTTGATCCAAATTTTATGTAGATCGAATTTGGTCAAATAATTCTCAAACCAAATAACCTAAACCCAACCCAAAACCTAAAAGATCCCACCCAAAACTTGGATTGGCCACCCCTAACTTGTATTTAAGCTTCATCTTCTATACATTGTACGATCGAGAGTGTTAATAACAGAAATCTATTCCATTTTGGATCTTATTCTTCGTGAATTCGTGAAGCATTCTCTACACTAATATTAATACTTTGACTCCAAACCCTAATTTCTTCTTCTGATCCATTATATTCCCATCCTTTCAGGGATCAAAATTCCGTTTTACGAACTCACTCTACTATGTAAATCATTACGGATAATGTGAAATTGAGATATGTCCACAGAGGAAGACGAAGAACAATAATCCCAAGAGATCGATGAAGAATAAAGGGGCTATTGAGAGTACGAATGCAATAAAAATTACTTGTAGGAGTAGCGGACGAACTAGGGGCTTGAACCTTAGACTGTGGTGGAGCGTGAGTCATGGGCCGATACAGGTGCGGAGGGAAAATGAGAATGGGACTCGACAGAGACGGAGTAAGAAGAGTTGCCTTTACCACTTTGAAGAACATTTTGACTTAGGACTTNTATTGTTATTTAAAATTTTATTTGAAAATTAATTAAAAAATAAATAATGGTAAAAATTGGTTTTAAAGGTATAAAATGTACACTTTAATTTAAACATAATTTTTTGATATTATTTTACAAAATAAATTAGTTATATAAAATTATTTTAATTTTTGTGATATTTTATAACTTAATGCTCTACTAAAAATTTCATATAAAACATAGAGGGACATTTGCAGAAGCATATGTAGCTTTTAAATGTTTTATCAACAAAATAAAAGTTGATTGGTGGATAAAAAACTTAATGTTTTTTAAAATGTTTTACCAGATCTTAGAAGGTTTTTCTTAAGAGTTGGAAATTTTTTCTACCGTAAAAAAAAAGAATAACAAAACCTGTACAGGTTAAAAGGTGAAATTTTCAGTTTCCAAAAAGGAAAAAATAAATAAAAAACGTACAATACCCAAAATGAATAATTTACAACAGTCCATCATGACCGAGGAGTAAAAAATCTAAGGTCATGGTGAATGGCTTGTGGATTATGGAATGGTTTTGGTTTTTCCGTTTTTAAAATCTATTTTCTTATTTACTAGTGGAATCTTCCTTAAGTCTAGTGGTTGAACCATTCTATAATTAATGTTTTTATACCCGGGGAAGTTCGAATCCTCCCCAACCCAGCACCTTCTAGTGGTTGTAACTATTTTTTTCTTAAAGTTTTTTTTATCAGATTCTGTTATTCACAATTAATCGAACACATGTACAGAATCCGGTACAAACCGGTTTAATGCTAAACCCAATTATCTAATGACTAAACCACATTAATTTCAATGTCTAATATTTCACTCCTCCGCTTCAACCACCGAATCTGTACCACCCCAACCCAGCACCATCTTCTTCTCAACGCTTCAACACCATTACCGTCCTGAAGCTGATCATAAGAGAAAGGCAAAGCAAATTCAATTGAACCAGTCACTTTTCCAAATCATTATTAACTCTCATGGTGCAAATCATTAGCATTTTAAATTGGATTGGAACAAGTCTTAAAATTCAATTGAACAACCAGTCACTGTTCCAAATTAAGACTCGTAGGCATGTTTGTTAATCGTGAAGACTGAAGGACCTTTAGCAAAGACAGGAAAAATCCGAACTATTTATGCCATTCTCTACCTAAATTTAAATTTTCTATTCAAACTATTCAATTGAATCCAGATCCAACATTGACTACAAATCTGGTAGTCAACTTTCACGGACTGCTTATGTGGCTGACACGTCAATCACACAGTGGTTTGTAGAAGTAAACGACGGAGTTTTATACAATCTAAATTCAAAAAAACAAAAAAATCAAAAATCAAAACGTCGTCGTTTTCACACCAATTTCGAAATTTTTGATTATTGTTTAAAAACCAAACATAAACCGAGTAAATTCGATTATAAACCAAATTAAACCCGAATTTAACTAGACCCGACCCAAAAATACAGACCTGTAAACAACTCGAATGACCCGACCTGGTCTTCTTCTTCCCCTGTAATCCAATGACTTCTAGAATCGCAGGAAAAATTACGTCTAAGAATCACAAGAAAAAAATGAAATTCATGAGAAATCTAGATTCATACATATATTCTTTTCACCCAAATCAATCAATTGCACAAGAGCTAACACTAATTTGATTGGTCGTTGAATGACCTCAATAAATCACCATTAAATCCCAGAAAAATCTGCGATGAATGTGATGATAATAAACAAATTAGCTTCTAAGAATCTCAAAACAAAACAGAAAAACACAGAAGCTCATGATCAATTTCGAGAAAACCCATATTCATTCATCATTCAAGAAAAAAAAAAAAAAGATCCTCTCTATCTCGATAAGGCGACTCTCGCCTCAGCCCTCAAAATCCCTAAATCCAACTCCGGCGCCGGTCCCTGGCCTCCGTCGCCGGTAAGCCCAATGGGCAAGAAAAAGCGAACCCCCATCAAACCCTCCTCCCCTCCTCTGAAAATCCTTCCTGCAAATCGATCTTCAACTCACCCTCCTCCGCCGCTCGGCCATCCCTAATCCGGCGACCGCCTCTTCTAAACAATCCGCTCTCCCTCCAAACCCTGGATCGGAGAAGATAGCTCATTTGACAGCACCATCTTATTTGGGTTTACGGGTGAAGAAGCGAAAATCTTATTTGGGTTTTCTGATTTGAATTTGGGGGGTTGTGTTTCGTCTTGGATGCTAAACCCTACATCGATTAAATCGATTTCAATTTATCCCCAAATCGATTACCTAAACGACAACAAATCGATTTATCACCTGCATCTCTTAGGGAAGAAGAAGAAGTGACAAATGTTTAGTGTGTTCGACGAAGAAGATGAAGTGACAATCCCTAAATCAATTTTGAGTTTTTAATTTTTTTTCCCAAATTGAAACGACACCGTTTTTTTTGTTGTTGTTTGAGTTTAGATTGATTTAAAACGACGTCGTTATCGTCTGCAAACCAGCGTGTCTGTTTTGTCAGCAGTCCGTAAAGGTGGACTAACAGATTTATAGTCAATGTTGGTTCTGGTTTGATTGAATAGTTGGGATAAAGAATTTAAATTTTTATGTCGTTTAGGTAAAAATTAGCACCTTATTTTAGTTCGGGTTTTTTTCGGCACACCAAATTTATTTCAAATTGATTCTGACCATTTTCCGTATTCTAGCGGTCATATTGAAGAGGTAAAGCTAGAAAGAGTTCTATATCATCTTAAATCTACCTTTGACCATTATATATGTATATATATATATATATATATATAT
>PKMM01015942.1:0-29785 GCA_002933915.1 Eutrema heterophyllum | reverse complement strand
ATATATATTTTTTTTTTTTTTTTTAAGAGAATATAAAATTTATTCACTAAAAAAAACGTTTTTAGAATGATTGCTTCTTATAATCGAAATTTAGATAGATCTTTTTATATAGACGTTTTGAGTAGCAAAAATATTTGAATTTCTACAGATTTCAAAGACTAATTTAGGTTTCGACATCGACATGTGAGGTATCCCCGTTATCAACAAAAGAAAAATACTATATTTTCCATCAAAACACAGCTGTAAAGCCCTAACAACTAATAACTTTCACAGATTATTTATTTATTTTTTCGTGGAACCTAAGTACGTGACTAAGAAACGAATCTTGTAGACTCGACTTTTTAAAAAAGTTTTTGATTAAATACACAAATATGCACTAAATAAAATCTAGAAGGGTCACCTTTTCTCATTTATTGACTTGGTAAACAAACACGCACTTTGACTTGAATATTGGCTTAAATTGAAATTCTGTCACATTCATCATCAGGCAAGATTTAATCAGTTTTTCTTCTCTATATAATGGTTTATTAACTAATTCGATTAATCATAAGTTATCAATCAGTAAAACGAAAAACTTATCAAAACTCTATCATTATTTGCAACAACAACTGATTAATGGCTGTCACAAGCTCGTCTACTACTTGTGATGGTTTGTTCATCACCAGCCTTCTTGTTATCGTTTCTTCATTGTTTGGGACATCCTCTGCGCAGTTAAACGCAACGTTTTACTCCGGGACGTGCCCTAACGCCTCTGCCATCGTTCGCAACACCATTCAACAAGCTCTTCAATCCGACCCGAGAATCGGAGCCAGCCTGATCCGCCTTCATTTTCACGACTGCTTTGTTAACGTATAAGAAGCTCTTAATTTTTAAATAGACATCTTGGTTTTTCTTTTGTCGTAAGGCCTTCTGTTTTTGTTACACTAAACCATCTACTTTGCTTCTCTACTTTTGAAAAGGGTTGCGACGGGTCGCTCTTGCTTGACGACAGTGGAAGCATCCAAAGCGAGAAGAACGCTGCACCCAACGCAAACTCAACAAGAGGATTCAACGTTGTCGATAATATCAAAACTGCCCTCGAGAATGCTTGTCCCGGCATTGTCTCTTGCTCTGACGTTCTAGCTCTTGCCTCAGAGGCCTCTGTGTCTTTGGTAATAAAAAATAAAACTAACATATGAAACAAATGTTAATAATGAGTTTGGGGGGCTTTTGACGGGCAGGGGATTTTAGTGGGCCTGTCCGGGAGAAAAAACCCGTTTTAACATCTAATATGTTCACATTCATATATACAAATAAACATGTTTGAACATCTTCAGGCAGGAGGGCCTACATGGACTGTGTTGTTAGGAAGAAGAGATGGCCTCACGGCGAACCAGGCCGGGGCGAATACGTCCCTTCCCTCTCCATTCGAAGGCCTTAACAACATCACATCTAAATTTTCAGCTGTCGGGCTAAATACAACCGATCTAGTAGCCCTGTCTGGTAAATAATCCACATGTTTAGTTACTTGCGTCTGAATTCAAACAAAACCCTAGTTAATGCCAATTTCTTGTGGTTTAATGTGCATAGGAGCGCATACGTTTGGACGTGGAAATTGCGTAACCTTCAACAATAGACTATTCAACTTCAACGGGACAGGTAATCCCGACCCGACTCTTAACTCAACACTTCTCAGCAGTCTTCAACAGATTTGCCCTCAAAACGGCAGCGGATCAGGGATCACCAATCTCGACCTGAGCACACCTGATGCGTTCGATAACAACTACTTCACCAACCTTCAGAGCAACAATGGGCTTCTACAGTCCGACCAAGAACTGTTCTCTGATACCGGTTCACCCACCATCGCGATTGTTACTTCCTTTGCAAGTAACCAAACTTTGTTTTTCGAGGCCTTTGCTCAGTCCATGATCAAAATGGGGAATATAAGTCCCTTGACGGGGAGTAGTGGAGAGATTAGACAAGATTGTAAGGTGGTTAATGGACAGTCAGCCACTGAAGCAGAGGACATTCAGTTACAGTCTGACTCCGTTGAGGAAGCAGTGAGTTTAGCAGCTATGTGAAAGATGATGAGACTAGTTTCACCGTTTGTTTATCATATATATATGAATAATTACTCGTGAGCTGAATCATTTTCGTTTATAAACAAAAAATTGGTTCGGGAAGAAAAAAACTGAGTGGTAGCCTGGTAGAGTTGTGTTTTACACTTACGAGATTTTAATAATTTCAAATCCTTGATTCTGCTAGATACATGGATGTGTCACATCATATATTTGTTTTGTTGTCTAACAATTTACATGCATTCTACTGGATTTAAATATAGATGATACATGGACGAAATTACGTATCTACCCGAGAGAAGGGGCTCTTCAACTTCGACACTTATTGGTCAATTTTTTTTTTTTTTTTTAGTAATAAGTGAACCGATCAAATTGATCCAATATGGCATAATTTTAAACCCACAACGAAGAGATCAAACCATATAAAACCGGTTAACAACCTTAACATCATCTTTTTGGCCTTATATTATAATATGTGGCGAGCTTTACGTACGATGTTAATATTTTTTTCTATTTTAATCATTCTCAGATCGATACCAGCTACAATTTTTTTTTTTTTTTTTTGTTAAAGTAGCTACAATTTTTTATTTTATTTTAGTAATAAGGGAACCGATCAAATTGATTCAATGCATCTCCTTTATATAAAAGGGATTCATTTGGAGGCCTCTGAAGGCATCCACGTGAGCAAAAATATTGGGGAAAATGCATCCACGTGAGCAAAAATATCGGGGAAAAATAATTCTCGAATGAAAAACACCGGAACACGCCAAATCATTTAAAATCTTCGTAAGAAATAACCTACAAAGCTTTCATGCATTAAAGCCCATATTTGACTGACGAAAACCTTAATGGACATAAGACAACACTAATAATTGCATAATTTTTTTAATTACCATTTAACATGACCGTCTATATTCTCCACAAAATCATGTGTTGCAGTTAAAGAAATCCAAGCCTTAAAATCCATAGCCTCTCTTCGTCTCCTTCCAAACTCATTTTGTGGATGGCTTAATAATACTCATCCTCTCCGTCATTTCCGTTCCAGATTTCCATTCACAACACCGTTCTTTGTCATGAAATATGATATATATATATGAGTATATCAAACACATAAAAGCCAGAATTTAAAACAAAAAGAAGAGAGAGCAATGGAGAATTTACAACCAAAGCCTATTTTCTCGATGTAATTTTATTTCACCAATTTGCATTGGTATTCCTTAGGAGCTATGATTGCAACTTCATATGTTATATTCTCCCAAATAAGTGCAGGGTTATTGATCTCCTTGGAATTTTGGAATTTTATTCAAAAAAAACTGCAGGTGCAATCGGCAAAGCTTGAGGAGAGGGTTGGACTAAAAAAATTGTAATGAGATTGAGGAGAAGAGGCTAGAGGAATTTCAGGCGTTTCTGGAGGACACTAAGAAACAGAAAAGAAAAGGCACTTAATATAGAGTAAGTTTGTTATTACAGTGAGTTATATATTAGCTCTTTAGTACACCGGATTGCAATTTCTTTTCTTTGCCAGCTTAAACTAAACGTAGGAGCAGCTGACAAAGCATACTGTTATATGGCGCTGAGCAACATGTTTCTTCGTTTGATGGTTTTTTTTCTTTTCTATCTATCGAACTCATGCGGGAGCCCGTCCTTTTACCTTTCAAAAGTTCACTTACTGAAACCTTAAGATTTAGTTGTACATTCTAACATTATAGAAACTCAATGTGTTTTCAAAACTACACATTGTATTAAAATATCTTCCGTATATTCCATATTACATTATGATATTTTCCAAATCTCTTATATTTACTTATCTCTAGAATACGTGACCTAAACTCTTGTAATATAGATTCAAGGTTCATACCAATTTGGCACATTGTTTATAGGCGTTCTCATGTTGATGCAAGTTACATCTGGCCGTGAAGGACTTTCATTGCTGTTTTAGCATGTGATTTATAAATAGTTTCAGCACAAAATATGAAACGGTCTCTCCAACGCATAAATGGTTGGGGTTCGTGGATAACCCCAATTTTTATCCCTCTCATGTTTGTTCATTCTTTCATTTCTCTGTTTTTAACTAATTACTCAGTTTTTTTTTTCTTTTTGAACCAATTTTTATCCCTCTCATTTTTTTTGTTTTTAACTAATTACTCAGTTTCTTGGTGAATCATACAAAGCTTCCAAGTTTGCTTCCTTGCTTAAGTTTGTATCTCTTTTTCCCTGTCTCTAGATTCTTGCTTAGGTCTCGTAGTTGCATATGATCTAATATCCCATGAGAATTTAATTTAGCTAAATAGCTACAAATCCTTTTGGCCCGTAACCTATATTTTGTGATTTTTAATATATTTCAAGATTTCAAAGAGTGAGTTAAATCATTTAGAGACCTCAGCTATGAATTTGCAGTAGCTATCAAAAGCTACTATAATATTTTTCCTTATTGCTTACACATTGCCATTTTTGTAACCTGATCTTTGCTATAAATTTGAAAGAACAAATGAAAGTATACTCTCATGTAGATTATCCTATGATTCCCCAATTTGTCTTCCAATATAACATCGAGACTTCTTATGATATCATAACAACACATGTGAGGAAGAGGATGCACAAGGATAAGAAGATTTTGCAAAGATTAAGAACACTAAAGGCAAATTAAAGAGGATTTGGCGTTGACCAACGCCTACCGCTATAATTGTTTTAAAACCAAGATCAATTTTGCAAACTTGCCATCTATTGATCAATGTCGAGCCTTTCCTTTCTGTGAGGATAACAACGTCGTTATTAACTCTGAAAATTCAGAGGGGGTTCTCCACATTTTTTTCTAGCTTTAATTCTTTTTCGTGTCATATATGTAGTTGGTGTATAGAATGATGCAAAAAATCGCCGCTTGATAAACAAGAGGTGGTTTACACTTGAATTAGAACTCTAAATATAGAGGATTTTCGCTGGTCTTTAAAATGAAGATTGTCCCACTCAATCAAATATATTACATAATGATATACTACATTTTCTCTTCTACTTTAAGTCGAGAATGTACCATTTATAATTTTTAGAAAATCTATTAAAGTTTTCCTCTATTATATTTCTAATAATGTAACCGATATATCGGGAATTCCAAACTGATAGTAAAAATTCAGCATAAAATATTAAATTTAAATAAAATATTAAAAAATAAAAATTTAATCATCCCTACCCGCCCGTAGGGCGGGCTAAACCTTAGTCTAATATATAAAGAGAAAAGGGGGCTCTCCAGCATCGACACGTCAGTCCCCTCTTATTAATTCTACAAAAAAAATTATTTATTAAATGATTTAATTACAGAAAATGAAAAAAAAAAAATGACTAAAAGCGTGTTTCGTGGCTTTCTCCGCGACGTCGCCGCCGGAAAACCCATCCGAATTGGCGGTGAGCACGGAGCGGCGAGGACGGTGAGCATCGGAGCAGCGCATCGGAGCGGAGAGGCGCATCGGAGCGGAGCGGCGAGGACGGGAGCGATAAGCACAAAACCGGCGGTGAGCATCGGAACTGGATCTGAAAAAAAGAGTTAGATCTGAAAAAGATGAGGAGGAGAAGAAGAGAAGGAAGGAGACGACGTGGAGAAGAAGAAGCGGAGGAAGGAGCGGCGAGGACGGGAGCGGTGAGCATAGAACCGGCGGTGAGTGGTGATCACAGAACTCACCGCGACGCGTCGATTCAACCACTCTTCTTGCGTCATCGAGTGCGAAGGAATGCCAGGGAGCGGAGGAGAAGATGTTGTTGACGACGGCGCGATCTGAAAATAAGGGGATTAGATATGAAGAAGAAGAGGGAGAAGAGTAGGAAGGAGAAGAGATCAGCAAATTGTTTAAGAGAAAGAAAAAAAAAGATTTGTGTCCGTTAGATTTAATCTTATCAACGGTGGAGGATAAAATAAATTGTGATCCTCGTCTTAATGTAGTAACTCATCGTAGACCAAAACATTTGAGAAAAAACAAAGGAAGAGATCAAAGGTAAGTCATCAAATATATACAATTTCAAAAAAAATAAACATGGGTTCAATGTACTAGATACTCACCACTAAAAAAATTGAAGACTATTCATAAGGAGGAAGATGAAGTACAAACTTTCAACATGGGCATAAACAGTAATGGAAACACACTTTCAACTACTTTTTAATAATAATCAATCCAAACGATATTTGGTTTAGTTGGGACTTGGGATCATTAGATTTACTGCGANCATCTTCTGATGAATGTTGAGAGTCTCGATTTTCCCATTCAGATATGTGTACATGGCATCCATCTTCCCATTACAATCCACTGTCATCTTCTGCTGTCCCTCAAGAATCTGTTCAAGCATAGATTCAACCTTGCTTTCTGGAGTTTTGGGTGGTGGAGATTGGTAGGACGAGTTCCCATAGGATCGAGTGTAGTCCCTGCTTTGGAGTGGTTTCTGTAGATACTGATTTGTTCCAAAACCAGCTGGTTTGTTGTTCTGCAGGTATTGAAATCTCTGACCTTGAAAACCAGCACCACCAATGTAGTTAACGTCTTCCACTTCATCTTTCTCGAAATTCTTGACCTCATCAGAAAAGTGTACAGCCTTCTTCGTCTTACCCATCAGAATATTGTGCACTGAATCCAGCTTGGCTTGAACCTCAGCAATCTGCGATCCATCCAAATTCCCAACATGCTTCTTCCGCTCAAAGTCTGCATTCTTGGTGCTATTGTTAGACGCCAAGTTCTCAATAAGCACATAAGCATCGTCAGGATACCTAGTGTTGAAATTTCCATTGCTCGCAGCATCTAAGGCCATCTGATACCTCCAATCAATCCCTCTGAAGAAAATACCCAGCAACTGAACCTTAGTGAACCCGTGATGTGGACAATCTCTCTGATATGATCTGAATCTGATCCAAGCAGCCTTAAATGCCTCAGTCGTTCCCTGAGAAAACTGGGAGATCTTGTTCCTAAGCTCCTCGGATCTTGCATTATCATAGAAATTGTTCAAGAACGCATTCCTAGTCTCTTCCCAGGTAGTCAGTGATCCAGGAGTCAACTGCTTCAGCCAGTAACATGCATCCCCACCAAGAGAATATGGGAAAAGCTTACAGAGGAGGTAATCGTTGGACACTCCATTGTACTTGATGCTAGTGACCAAGTCCTCAAACCTCTCAATATGATCTATGGGGTGCTCATGAGGAAGACCATGAAAAGGATGCTGACCCACAAGAGTGAAGTATGCAGGTTTCAGCTCAAAGTCATTCCTCTGAAAAGCAGGGGCTCGAATCGCTGATCGATTGGCATAAAACTGATCAGGCATGTTGTACTCACCAATTTTCCTACCACGATCAACCACATCATTCCCAACATTCACAACAGTTAGAGGAACAATGATGTTTCCATCTCAGTTTATTCGTTGCCCCCTCTCATTGCACAAATGACCCTCTTGGTCTCTCAAAGTTCCAGCATCATCACGAACCAAAACCACTGGATTGTTCATCTCTGCAGGCTTCTTTGTTCCCCTTTTTGTGCGTACAAATCTGCTAGTTCTTCAAGGGAAAGATTAACTAGCTGAGTGCTCTTGTTTCTTCTGGTTTCGCGATTAGGCATACACCTGAAACACAAAAGTCAAAGCACGTAAGTAACAAAAATAAAAAGTAAAATAAAACGTAGGGTATCGATCGACACTAAGTAGTGTCGGTTGATACACAGGATTAGTCGAAATTTTTGACTAAAAATCTAATGGCGAATTTAGAGTCCCCGACAACGGCGCCAAATTTTGATAAGCTCAAAATTAATACCCTAAAGTACTAAAGCTGTAGTTGCAGTATAGTAGGGGTCGAACCACAAAAACTCAAGAAAATCACACAATAGATCAATTAGTTTCGAATTAAGCTAAGCAAGTCAGTTGAAACAGAAAGCAATAAACGAAATTAAAAGAGTTGTAATTCAATGAAGAGAATATAGGCCTAGGGTGTTTCTCAAGAAATCAGTGAATGCAGATAACCAATCAATCATGATTCAGGTTATGCACGGTTCTTGAACTCAAATCACTAAGCTATAATTAATCAACTGTCGTTGCGGAAATTATCTAAATCTAAATCCCAGAATCCCAAATCTCTTTGCAAATCCTAAAGATCTAAACCAACTTTAAAGTTCAGGTTTGATATCTTCACAAAACAACTAAACCAAATCTCTTTGCAGATAGCCATTTTGCTCACCCTAAGTTCTGTTAGATTATCAATTGCACTGTCGTGCCTAATCGATTAACCTAAGATCTAAGTTCCAGATTCGTCAACCTAGAATTAGCTTTGAGAACAACCTAAGGTGAATAACTAATTCAAATTATGAATCCTAACCAATCAATTACCAACACTCAATGAAATCTTTTATGAGAAAACCCTAAACCTAAAGTGGATCTACTCAGACATGATTAATGGAACAGAAATCATAGATGAATAGAATTGCATAGAAGAAATCAATAAGAAACAAAGGGGTTCAGAATCGTCTCCCAAAAACCCTGTAACAAATCTCTCTCTCTTTCTTCAGAAAAATAAAGCATATCTTCTAAAAAGTGGCTGAAAACCCTATTTATATCCTAAAACACTTTTTGGGGCTTCTTGTAAATAATAAAGACTTCTGGAGCAAGGTGCAAATTCTTCAGATTTTTAAAAAGTCGAGTTTCCTTTCTGATTGACGACGGTGTCGACTGACACCATAAGTGGTGTCGATCGATACACGGGCAATGACGCGCTTCCTTTCTTCATGCGGACGGTATCGACTGATACCAGGTGGTGTCGACTGATACGCGGGACCTCAAATCGATCCTCACAGCTACATGATCCTCGCTCAGCTCCAAAATGCTCCAGAATGCTTCAATATTTCCAATTATGCTCCAAACGTGCCAAAACCTGAAAAGACTCAAAAAGACTCCAAAAATACTAGAAAGACTCTAAAAACAAGACCTATATCATGGTTAAAAACGGGTAAAAACCATGATATATCAATCTCCCAGACTTAGCATTTGCTTGCCCTCAAGTAAACAGAAAGCTAAACAAGATAAAGGGGTTTGAAAAACACGGAGACTCACTTGTTTTTGAAACATTGCAATGATCCTTTTTCTTAGTGATCCACATATCACCTAACTAGTTCCAAATCTAACCACCATGTACTTCTCCGTAGACATTCGCAGCTTCCCAGACTACACACATTATTTCACAGCATTATCCATCCAAGCATTCATCGCCAATTTCATCGCTATAGTCAATGCCAAGAACCTTCTAGACTCTTTCCCATACAATATCATGACAAAAGAACCAGCTGATTTTCACACTTTTGGTATTGTTTTCTCTCCCCCAGACTTGTTTCTCATCATGTTTTTTTTTTTAGATCCGCATATACACATCAAGGTCTGAAACCCGAGTATTTATGGTGTTTGCCACTGAATCCCCAGTTCTTCCCTCTCTATGTATCAAAGGCGTAGGCGAATAGTGGTATAACGGGAAATTTTCCTAACCTCGCTTCCAACATTTGTGTGATCATTCCTTTCCAAGTAGAATAATGGGATCGCTGGAAATTTTCCTAACCCTCTACTCAGAAGAAAATCATTTCATATTTTTATGCTCTTATTTATTCACTTATAACAGGGGAGAGATATACCAGTACTTTAAACACATGGGTTCCTTTGTCAGATATGAATGAGAAATCAAGCTCTTTGGACATCAACCACATCGATGAAGTGCAAAAATTTGGCTCATGCTTTAATGGACTCTGCTGGTCATTGGTGTCTTCTAGTTAATTGGTCAGCCTTGGATTTTTCATTAGTCCGATCTAGAACTGATTCTGTAATAATGGTCACTTAGAAGCAAAGTCAAAACAATAGATTCAAGAAAAAGATCATAATCTCCAACAGGTTTTGACTCAATAAAACAACAAACTGACTCAAGAACGACTGACTCTAAGAAAAACAAACACACTGTCAGCAACCACCTCCCCCAGACTTGAACAACAATGTCCCCAGTGTTATTTGGCCTAGAGTTGGTAAAAGAAACCAAAAGAAATGAGTGGGATCGTGAAAAACAAAGAAGTTACCGGATTGGGGTAGGAGTGTCGACCGACACACAACACTAGTATCGAGCGATACCAGGCTTAGGTCGACACAAAAATCCTCTTGTCATCGATCGTCGCGTGGGTGGTGTCGATCGACACTAGATGGTGTTGATCGATACCGCTCGACTGAATCTGCTTCACGTGAAGACACAAGACACAAAACCAAAAATAAAAAGAAAAGAAAATGTATGTACAGACTCACCAGTGGGTTGCCTCCCACCAAGCGCTTGTTTTCAGTCATTAGCTTGACTTTGGCTCATATATTAGTCAGGAGAAGAATGAGAACTTGCTCCAAAACAAGCTCCACAACTAGACATCTCCACAACATCCTTTCCTTTCTCTTTCAGCTCCGAATGAAGGATAACTCTGACCTTAGAGAATGGTTTTGAAGTTCCTTTGCACTTCACCTTATACTCAATTGAATCTCCATCACACTTCTGAGGGGTTAGAGTCACATGGGTAGCACTCTCGACTCTTTTGTTCTTCACCTCCTTTTTTGCCTTAGCCTTTTTGATGTCTTTCTTGGTGATGATAGAAGGACCATCTAAAACGTCTATGACATTTGGCTCATCATAAAGCTCATCATAAGGCTAATCCATAAGGTCAACCATCAACGTCTCTCCTGTAGCAACGGTGATACTTTGGACATGTTTGGGAGCTCCTCCAGAAGGAATGGCTTTGTAGGAGACCTCTTTGTCAATGTATGAGAACGAAATTCTCTTACTGAGCGTGTCTATAAGTGCACCAACTGTAGCCATGAATGGTCTTCCAAGAATCAAAGGCACATTAGAACTTTCACTCATCTCCACAACTTGAAAATCAGTAGGAACCAGACAATCTCCTACTTTAACAAGCAAATCAGGAATTGTACCATATGGGACTGAGGTGGAGGAGTTCGCGAATGTGAGAGTCATCTTAGGAGATCTCATAGCAATTCTCAATCTCTCTGCAATTCCCCTTGACATGACATTTTTGCTAGACCCTGAATCAACGAGAGACTCTTTGAATTCAACTCTAGAGATAGAGCATGGAACCGAAAATTTTCCTGGGTCTTCTCTCTTAGTCAACTGCTTCATTGGTGGTGGTGTGCTTCTTGCCTTGATGAAGAGTGCCTTGATCTCTTCTAGAGTTTCTCTGCAATCTCGGAAGTGACTAAGCAAAGGGCGGTATTCCAAAACTTCTTCAAAAGACAACGTATGAGAAATCCTCCTTACCATCTTCTCAAAACCGAGTAACTTCTCTGCAGAGGTGGGACCTCTGAGGTGTCTAGGTGGTATAGGATATGGCACCTTAGGCTTGTAAACCCTTTCCTCGACAATCTTGGGTGTTTTCACAGTTTCTGGCTCAGTCTGCGAGGGGTGTCGATCGATACAAGGCTTCTTTGTCGTCTCTTCAGGTTGGTGTCGATCGACACCGGTAGTGGTGTCGGTCGACACTGACGTATCAGGTTCAAAATCACCTCTTATGGTGATTGCATTAACGTGTTCATTATGTGCATGAACCATCTTTCCCTTGACAGCCGTTGCAGTCTGAGCTATTTGAGTTTCCAGCATCTTCTGATGAATGTTGAGAGTCTCGATTTTCCCATTCAGATATGTGTACATGGCATCCATCTTCCCATTACAATCCACTGTCATCTTCTGCTGTCCCTCAAGAATCTGTTCAAGCATAGATTCAACCTTGCTTTCTGGAGTTTTGGGTGGTGGAGATTGGTAGGACGAGTTCCCATAGGATCGAGTGTAGTCCCTGCTTTGGAGTGGTTTCTGTAGATACTGATTTGTTCCAAAACCAGCTGGTTTGTTGTTCTGCAGGTATTGAAATCTCTGACCTTGAAAACCAGCACCACCAATGTAGTTAACGTCTTCCACTTCATCTTTCTCGAAATTCTTGACCTCATCAGAAAAGTGTACAGCCTTCTTCGTCTTACCCATCAGAANCATCTTTCTCGAAATTCTTGACCTCATCAGAAAAGTGTACAACCTTCTTCGTCTTACCCATCAGAATATTGTGCACTGAATCCAGCTTGGCTTGAACCTTAGCAATCTGCGATCCATCCAAATTCCCAACCTGCTTCTTCCGCTCAAAGTCTGCATTCTTGGTGCTATTGCTAGACGTCAAGTTCTCAATAAGCACATAAGCATCGTCAGGATACCTAGTGTTGAAATTTCCATTGCTCGCAGCATCTAAGGCCATCTGATACCTCCAATCAATCCCTCTGAAGAAAATACCCAGCAACTGAACCTTAGTGAACCCGTGATGTGGACAATCTCTCTGATATGATCTGAATCTGATCCAAGCAGCCTTAAATGCCTCAGTCGTTCCCTGAGAAAACTGGGAGATCTTGTTCCTAAGCTCCTCGGATCTTGCATTATCATAGAAATTATTCAAGAACGCATTCCTAGTCTCTTCCCAGGTAGTCAGTGATCCAGGAGTCAACTGCTTCAGCCAGTAACCTGCATCCCCACCAAGAGAATATGGGAAAAGCTTATAGAGGAGGTAATCGTTGGACACTCCATTGTACTTGATGCTAGTGACCAAGTCCTCAAACCTCTCAATATGATCTATGGGGTGCTCATGAGGAAGACCATGAAAAGGATGCTGACCCACAAGAGTGAAGTATGCAGGTTTCAGCTCAAAGTCATTCCTCTGAAAAGCAGGGGCTCGAATCGCTGATCGATTGGCATAGAACTGATCAGGCCTGTTGTACTCACCAATTGTCCTACCACGATCAACCACATCATTCCCAACATTCACAACAGTTAGAGGAACAATGATGTTTCCATCTCCATTTATTCGTTGCCCCCTCTCATTGCACAAATGACCCTCTTGGTTTCTCAAAGTTCCAGCATCATCACGAACCAAAACCACTGGATTGTTCATCTCTGCAGGCTTCTTTGTTTCCCTTTTTGTGCGTACAAATCTACTAGTTCTCCAAGGGAAAGATTAACTAGCTGAGTGCTCTTGTTTCTTCTGGTTTTGCGATTAGGCATACACCTGAAACACAAAAGTCAAAGCACGTAAGTAACAAAAATAAAAAGTAAAATAAAACGCAGGGTATCGATCGACACTAAGTAGTGTCGGTTGATACACAGGCTTAGTCGAAATTTTTGACTAAAAATCTAATGGCGAATTTAGAGTCCCCGACAACGGTGCCAAATTTTGATAAGCTCAAAATTAATACCCTAAAAGTATTAAAGCTGTAGTTGCAGTATAGTAGGGGTCGAACCACAAAAACTCAAGAAAATCACACAATAGATCAATTAGTTTTGAATTAAGCTAAGCAATTCAGTTGAAACAGAAAGCAATAAACGAAATTAAAAGAGTTGTAATTCAATGAAGAGAATATAGGCCTAGGGTGTTTCTCAGGAAATCAGTGAATGCAGATAACCAATCAATCATGATTCAGGTTATGCACGGTTCTTGAACTCGAATCACTAAGTTATAATTAACCAATTGTCGTTACGAGAATTATCTAAATCTAAATCCCAAAATCCCAAATCTCTTTGCAAATCCTAAAGATATGAACCAGCTTTAAAGTTCAGGTTTGATATGTTCACAAAACAACTAAACCAAATCTCTTTGTGGATAGCTATTTTGCTCACCCTAAGTTCTGTCAGATTATCAATTGCACTGTCGTGCCTAAGATTAACCTAAGATCTAAGTTCCAGATTCGTTAACCTAGAATTAGTTTTGAGAACAACCTAAGGTGAATAACTTATTCAAATTATGAATCCTAACCAATCATATACCAGCACTCAATGAAATCCTTTATGAGAAAACCCTAAACCTAAAGTGGATCTACTGAGACATGATTAATGGAACAGAAATCATAGATGAATAGAATTGCATAGAAGAAATCAATAAGAAACAAAGGGGTTCAGAATCGTCTCCCAAAAACCCTGTAACAAATCTCTCTCTCTTTCTTCAGAAAAATAAAGCATATCTAAAAAAAGTGGCTGAAAACCCTATTTATATCCTAAAACACGTTTTGGGGTTTCTTGTAAATAATGAAGACTTCTGGAGCAAGGTGCGGATTCTTCAGATTTGTAAAAAGTCGAGTTTCCTTTCTGATTGACGACGGTGTCGACCGATACCATAAGTGGTGTCGATCGATACACGGGCAATGACGCGTTTCCTTTCTTCATGCAGACGGTATCGACCGATACCAGGTGGTGTCGACCGATACGCGGGACCTCAAATCGATCCTCACAGCTACATGATCATCGCTCACCTCCAAAATGCTCCAGAATGCTTCAATATCTCCAATTATGTTCCAAACGTGCCAAAACCTGAAAAGACTCAAAAAGACTCCAAAAATACTAGAAAGACTCTAAAAACAATACCTATATCATGGTTAAAAATGGGTAACAACCATGATATATCAGGGATTCCAACTACAATGCCCACGTAGAAAATTTTTCGACGGATATCCGACAACTTTCCGATGGGGCATTCGAACTAAAACTCTGTCGGAAAAGCATCGAAAATCCCTCCGATGGGAACTGTTTGTCGAAAAGCCGTCGGAAAATCCGACAGAAAATCTATTGGAAAAGTTACGACCATCTTCCGACGGCCAGTGTCCGTCGGAATGTTTCGACGAAAATCCGACCAAAATTGATTTCCGACGAGCTGTAACTGACGGTTTTAGTTTTTACCTATAAATTAATTCTCTCTGTAGGCTTGGGCATTCGAGTACCCGTTCGGGTTAGGGTCGGTTCTTTCGGGTTTCGGGTACCCAAATTTTAGAACTCGTTCGGGTATTTTTTTTTTTCAGATTGGGTTCGGTTCGGTTAATCCACAGCAAACCAGAAAAAATAGAAATAAACAAAAGAGGAAATAGAAAAGAGAAACAAAAGAGGAAAGAGAAAAAATAAGACAAAAGCGATAAGGAAGAAAAGAGAGGAAAGAAAGAAGATATGATGAGGGTAAAATAGTAAAAAAACAAGAGAGAGGTAAAGAAAGAAGAAAGTGTCTTTGAGTGTAATTATAGTTTGAGAAAGTGTGTGTAATTTTCTCATAATAAAGTTAACATTTGAAAAATATCACCAAATTTTCTGATAGTTTTTATTGTAGATGTCAATATTTATAAGAAGTTTTTGTCAAAAAAAAAAATATGTATAAGAAGTTTAGAATACGCAAGCCAATGCAACTCGTATAATTTAGTTATGTTTATTTTTAGGGCAATTCTCAAAAATACCAGTAAAAAGTTTTCGTTCCAAACATACCAACACTAGCTTTTTCTTTCCAAAACTACCATTAACATTGATTTTTTCCACAAATACCACAAAACTAAACCTAAAATTTAAACCCTCAAAACTAAAACCTAAACCATCAAAAATAAACCCTAAACCCAAAATAGTTAACCCAAACCCAAATATTTAAATTAAAAACCTTTAAAACTCATTTTTAGTGTTTGTGGTGTTCGTGGAAAAAGTCATTTATTGGTAATTTTAGAAAGAAAAAAAACTAGTGATAGTATGTTTAGAACAAAAACTCATTTTAGTGGTATTTTAAGGAAATTCTCTTATTTTTACTATAATGCTTCATACAAAACCGAACTTAACCGAATTCGAACCCGAACCAAAATAAATTTCGCTCAAATGGGACTAAAACCCGAAAAACCTTTATGCTATCATTAAAAAAAAGTTTATAAACATTTTTTGGCACATACAAATGCAAACGTAAGAACAAAAAAATAATATATATCTTATTATATAAAGTTGAATCGCTCAACGTGAGCGTGACACATAAGATAATTATAACTCACGATATCGTGATATGTGTCATCGTTAATTTAGATCGTGACATGTGTCAATGTAATAATATAAATTTTCCAAACAATAAAAAAGAAAAATGAAATTGGGTTTAAAAAAATGGAAACTAATATAATCGAAAAAAATAAAGTACGAGAAAAATATAAAATACAAAATCAAAAAAATATAAACTATTAAATCTATATAAGATTCATAATATATCAATTTATGAAATACTGATTTTATCAAATAGATTCAGTTTTAAGTTATATAATATTTGAAATTTGGTTCTTGAATTGTCTGATTCATTTAGAGAGATTGTTTATGAACTTTTTTGATCAATTTTGAACTTTTTTAATTGTGAATTACAAAACGAATGGATAACTAAACGAATGTTTTACTTTATAATCAAAATATATGAGTAATAATTATGTAGGTTATCAATTTTAAATTTAAATATTTGTTTTCCACCCGTGTATGATGCGGGCCCCAATCTAGTATATATATATATATATATAGTTGATAAAACTATTAGATATTTTAAAAATCGAATTATCGATAACTTTCCAAAGAGGTAACCTAAATAAGACATACATACGCAGACTAGAATCACAATAAACGATTTTATTTGCACCACGTTGAAGATTTTCTATAAACTTGCTTCCATTAATCTACAATAATCGCATCTTATGAGAATTAAACCCCAAATTTTTTGATGTACAAAAATTAATTAACTATTTGGTCAACTGACTAAAAGGATTTCCACGACAAACATCCAAATTTGAAATATTTTTTTTAATCACTTTATATAATAAATAAAAAAATCACACGTCAGCCTTTGATCCGTTGGAATTAGTCGATGAAAACTTTTTATTATAATTGATTTTATTAGAATTTTAATCCGTAAATATTATTTAAATAAAGTTTCTATATAATTAACTAAAAAGATGAATTATATAATTCACGATGATATAACGGTGGTTGTGATATTCATAGACAATGAGCTTCTTATGGTGGAGAAAGCCACTGTTCCTGAATTGTCCATCAAAGGTTTTTCTCATACCGTTGGACCTTCCAAGTTCAGTATCTTCTTCTCTTAAAAGTTTTTACATTTTTACTCCCAGAGATATACATTATGCTTAAAACGAACACGGATCGATTTTGTACCAACATGTTGATTTTAGTTACAAAAATTGTAGGTAATAAATATTGTAATGTTTCCATTTTCATTATTCTCTATTAAAAGTTCTCGTTCGTAGTACCATGGGGACAGTGGACAAAGAAAATTAGCATAATGATAACAACAAAAACGTAAGAAACAGATACATTTTTTGATTAAATTGAAAATTCGTTTTGCGAAATCACCAAACGGATGAATTGAAAAATGCGATTCCAACAAAAAATTGTCATTCATTAGCAAAATACTACTGAAGTCAATGATACCATTAGCGTTTGGAATATTCCGATTATTGGAAATTTTTGTGGATATTCGTGACAATTACATTTGTTATTAAAAAAAAAAAAATCATGCTCTATTAAAGTCAAAACCAAAAATATAACAGAGTAAAAATTAATAAGCGTTGAAAAATGCAACTACAAGATGCTGATAATCGGTCTATTTGGGCTTTCCTAGGCCCACGGTTTGCTAGCTACAAGCCCAATCGAAGTGAATGATAACTAAATTTCTTAAAATGTAGTCAATATTTGCATTTTTTTTCCAGAAATTAGTCTTATTTTTGGAGAAACTGTAAAGAAGTTACAAACTAAGACTCAATGAGTCAGAGCTGTTTCTTGCTTTTCTTCTTGCTTTTGGTGTTTTTGGACCTCAAGGGTGTTGTTGTGTTCAGCTCTGGTTCTTTGCTAGATTTCCCTCTCTCGAAACCGTGCTGTTCCTCCAATAAATGTGCTTCCTTGTCTTTGACAGATAAGATCTCGTCGATCTGTGATAAAGGTCCTCTAGAATCGAACCCGTACGTCTCTAGAGCTACCAATGCCTCTTTGTCTTCATCTAGTAGGCTCCTGGGAAGGTCCTTCCCCTGATTCTCTAATCTCTCTGATATGTCGAGAAAAGATAGCAAAAGACCTAACGCAAACCTTTCACGTACCAATTCAGGTATCTGGAACAACCATGGACCGTTGAAGTGAGGACGTTGTGGCCATCTTTTTGAAGGCCTCCGTTGACTCACACTCCTTCCACTCCGTTAATTTCTTGACAAAAGGTAAAACAAACTCCGAATTGGGCACTGCAAGTAGACCAAAAACAATGAGAAATTGTTTTACAAGTACTAGTTACTACTCATATCATTGCAAGCCACTTTACCAAATCATATAATTAAGATTTGGCGGAAAGAAGCAACAAGTTATATATGATTCCAAAAAGGTCCAATGAGAGGAGAGTTAAGACATACCAGTCTCGTTGAGGTCTCTCTTATGAGCTTTCTTAAGCTCAAGCATCTGTGCATAAGAAAAAAAAGCTCAAAGATTAGATTACCATCGTGAGGATTACGTCTCTTTGAGTTTGACTGATTTCTCCCAAGTGAGTATTAGGGCAGCCACACAAACATGTTAGATCGATTTGAAGGAGTAAGGGAATCTATTGGCATTAGTAAACATGTGGAGGATTTGAAGAATTTAAATCACTTTGCAGTCAATGAGAATCAACACCAAAGCTAATTAATAGAGATAGAGATAGAGAAAAGTAAAAGGGAGCAAATAACGATCTACAGTCTCACCCTCATCAATGGCTAAAATAAGATTTATGTTAAAAACGAACAAGAATTAACTTTACCTTCTCTCCTTTTGCATCCTTTCCCGACCCGGAGGCTACTTCGATTTTACGTTCATCTTTCGCCATAGTCGACACTCGACAGAAACCCTAGAAAAACTCTTCGTTGTTATATAAGACCTTGGAAACTATGGTGTTCCCAAATCTTCTATCTCTGGACTTATTGGTATGGCTTCGGTCCCACCTCGGTTCGCTTCTATCGTGAGTTGGGTTTTTGGTTTAATCCAACTAGAGCTGTCAACTGGTCTTGACCACTATCAATTGGGCTTGTCCAACTGGACATATTTTTTTTTTGGACAGAAATGACCAAGACCAGCAAAGACCAAATCTAGACATGATCAAGCCCATAAATGACCAAGTCCAACTGGGCATGTCCATGGACAGAGACAAAAAAATATTTGTCACAAATCAACCGATGTAAACCGATGGAAGTAATCAGTATAATCTGCAAATGTGATTCTTATTTTATTTTATTTTGACAAAATTTGTTAATGTGGTTCTACTTCTATTGCAAAAAATTGTATTAGTACGTAACAAACAAAATTTTAGTAGTTTGTTAAATTCCAAACTTAATTAAATTCCAAATTAGAATCCTGGTTTACATTGAGAAAAGCTGAACAACAAATTACTGTATGTATAGCAAAATTACAAAATTAAACCACGAAATTACGCTGCAAAATGAAAACCNAAAAAAAAATGTAATTTTCAAATAAAACACTAAAAACTTAAAAAATATATATTACATAAATATAAATATATAAAAAATTCAACGCCTAGGCTCCGATTAATCCGAGTAGGCGCTAGTCCCTATCACTAACTACCGTCTAGCGATTTTTTGAACATTGGTTTTTTTTTGTTTTTGACATCTATAGCTTTTACAAGTACTTCTCGACAATTTTTACATATTTTAGACCATTTTTATAAGTCTTCGAAAATATTTAAAAGTTAACAATGGCGCGTCTCCATGGGCGCATGAAGTGCAAACCAAAGAAAATGAGCTCAAAAGAATTAGAATAATTGGATCCGATCGGCTAAAACAGTTTAGATGTGATGACTAAAGATGGAAAAGGAATAATAATGGAGGAGTTTAAGAATCTTTGCACAAATTAAAGTGAATACGCAAAATGATGACATTAAACTACTAAATTAAGAAAATAGCATTGATGACAAAAATAAATTGAGTTGAAAAGTGCAAATCGGCTTTGCTCCAAATTCATCTTCACCAGTACGACAATAACTTCACAGAGTGTTGACGTCTACTCGTTTTCATTTTACAGTCGCGATTCAATCAGTTTCGAACTATATATATAGCGAAGTTTTAAGGTGAATGAACATCCAAAAACATCAAAAATAAATAGATAATGTGAGCTTCAAGATGAATGAGTCTAATGTGGATTCATGCGACACGTACAATGAACACAATCTTTAATATTTTTATCAAAATGAAGAAATTTAAAATTTAAAATTTAATAAATGAAAACATCAGTCATTAGATCAAAGAGTTTAGTTTACTGAGCCTTGGTTGGATTTCTACATTTGAAAAGGAATAAAAAGAAGAAAACCCATTTCAATATCCGTAAGGGAATCTATTGGCAAATTGTTTTCGTTATGTCCGTTTAGTCGTTTAGGGTATCGGTTTTGCGTTATTATCTATCAAATAATGCATCGGTTTTTATCTTTAATATACTTATTCCGTTTCAATATATGTGTTGTTGTAGAAGATTTTTTTGTTTCAAAATAAGTGCCAATTTAAAATTTTAATGTAATTTGTTGTCACAAATACCTAGTTTAATCATAGTACTGATCAAAATTAATGAAATAAAAGAGAATTTCAAGAATAATATGTTTTGTACTTTATTTGTAGGGGCGTAACAGTATGTTGTAAGCTTTTTCTAAGAGTCATTATCCATATGACCATATCACCGCCACTCAAAAATACCGGAGCTAGTCACGCATCTTTGAATGTTTTATTCTCCAAGGTTAACGTCAAAGGAACACCTCAAAAAGTCTCGTAAGTAAGACTTTTGGAGATTCTTTATCAAAATCAGTGAAGTAAACTCATTATAAAACACTGGATTATGAATCTTCCATTTTTGTTTTCTGAAAATACAGCTGTAAAGCTCTAGCTAACAACTTTTGAAGGCAGAAGTTCCACAGAATGTGACTTATAAACTAATTTTGTAGACTAACTTTTTATTGTGAGAATATTTTTTTTTGCTACAAATGTAAATATCATTGATAATGAAAGAAGATTTTATAATAAGTAGAACTTAGGGTCTGTACAGCCTTGGACAAAAAAAAACAGTAAAAAACAAAGAAGTACAACAAGATGGGTGAGAATTAGGTAAGAAACTGAGTGGTCATCGAAGCCATAATGACATTAAGTTGCCAAAATGTCTTATATGTTTTCTACCGGTGATTGTGTTGCGAATCTCACGGTCGATGCCCTTGTAGATGGCAAGAGGGGTGAGCGCAATCTGATTGTGCAACACATTGTTTCTCTGTTTCCGGATGTGGAATATCGTGGTTTGAACAACTAATTTTCTAAGAAGTGACGGGACCATAGTAGAGCTCGTTCTGATCCATCACAAGAGCTTCGACCAGGTCCTGAACATGTGTTGAGGAGGCCCAAGCCGAGTGATGACTAGTCTCCATATCTCGAAGCTATAATCGCATGTCAAAAGCAGGTGATCCCTAGTTTCCTCTAGCCAGGAGCATAAGCAGCATGCTGTCGGGACTTGAAGACCCCAAGACACTAGTCTAGCACGAGTAGGTAGTCTGTTCCTTTGGGCAATCCATATAGTAAATGCATGCTTAGGGATTGAACCTTTAAACCAGACCAAACTTGCCCGAGATTTCACCACAGCTCTAGGCCTAATAACATCCCAAGTCTTGGCTGAGGAGTATCCTGAACCACTAACACCATCAATCATCCAATCAAATTCATCCTCAGTGGAGTTAGAGTTAGGGGCTAATACCGTAGTGAGATGAGCGTGTAACTACAAGGTTTCATCAGACCTAGGGGCTGCGATATTCTAACCAATGGTATTACACGCCTCAGATACAGAGGCATGGAGCGGAACTCTCAGGCTTCTCGGACTAATTGGTCCTATGTAATCGATAAGCTTCCCTAGAGGAGTCTAAACATCGAACCAGAATTTTATTTTTTTACCATCCCCAAGCACTGCTTTGATAAATCTTTGCGCGTCTGGTCTCAGCTTTAGAAGCTCCCTCCAAGTCCATGAATCCTGATTCGATTCTTCTACTGCCCAGAAACTTTTGTTTTTCAAATGATGCTCTTTCTGCCAAGCCACCCATAGTGAATTGTTTTTTTGAGAACATAAGCCATATGAAGCGCATGCAGAGAGCTTTGTTCCAGGTTGAGAATCTTCTTAGACCAAGACCACCTTCAGCTTTAGGTAAACAGACAGTAGCCCACGCTACCTTCGCCACTTTGGATTGCTCAATGTTACCAGACAAGAGGAAACGGGAGCACATAGCCTCTATCTTCTTAATACAACCCAGAGGCAGCATGAAAGTAGTTAACCAGAAGTTGATTGTCCCTGAGATCACAGAGGCTATCAATTGAACTCTTCCTGCAAAAGACATGATTTTAACTGCCCATGATCTGAATCTAGCAGATAGTTTATCCAACAGGGGCTCATACTATGAGATTCTAAGCTTCATAGACATGAGAGACAGGCCAAGGTACCTGATAGATAGCGAGCCCACAGTAAAACCAAACTGAGCAATGGCTCCGGATTCTACAGGAACCAATCCAGCATGAAATAACTTTGTTTTATCCCTGCTCATTTGGAGCCCAGACCAGCTAGCAAAATCATCCAAACATTCAATAATACCATGCAACGAAGAGCAACTTCCATCAAAGAATACCATAACATCATCTGCGAACATAAGATGAGATAATTGAAGCTCTGTTGTCTTAGGGTGGTATGAAATGTAACATGAGTCGAACCTTGAGAGGAGGAGCTTAGAGAAAGCTTCCATAGCTAGGACAAAAAGGTAAGGAGAGAGAGGGTCTCCTTGTCTGATGCCCTTAGTGCTTTTGAAAAATCCACCAGAAATCCATTTACTGAGATTGAGAAGGTTGGTGTATATATGCATTGAGAGATCCAATTGACAAATTTATTTGGAAAACTCAGAGCTCTCAGGATGCCAATGATAAAATCCCATCTTATTGAATCAAATGCTTTCCTCATGTCCACCTTGAGCATTGCTCTAGGCTCCATGTTTCTACGCTTATACCCGTGAACCAATTCGGTAGCCATAAGAACATTCTCGGCAAGCAACCTAGCAGGTAAAAAAGCTGATTGCGAATTAAAGACCACCTGAGGCAATATAAGTTTCAATCTGCTTGCCAACAGCTTCGCTATGACCTTGTAAACTGTGTTGAGACAGGATATTGGTCTAAACTCAGAGGTACTTGAAGCATTTGTGATTTTAGGGATGAGTACCAGTGAGGTTGCATTCCATTGTTTCATGATACGACCTGATTTAAAGAATTCTTTCACAGCATCAGATACTTCCGGTCCCACCACCTGCCAGCAACATGTGAAGAACTCTGTTGAGTAACCGTCAGGCCCACAGGTGTTGTTTCTTGGCAAAGAAAAAAACGCTGCCTTAATATCTTCACTCGAGAAAGCCATAGTCAAGCTTGCTTGCTGATCCGAGGAGCAGTTGAAAGGTAGTAGTAGGTTCAAGTCTCCTTGTTCAAACATATGTGGTTCCACTTGACTCCCAAGAAGGTTTGAGAAGTAGTTTATGCAATGCTCTTGGATCCCTTGCTGTGTCTCAATCCTAGAGCCACCTTCATCAATAAGATAGTGGATATGATTAATTGTTTTTCTAGTGGCTGCCATTCTGAAGAAAAAAGGAGTACAATTGTCACCAAGACCAAGCCACGCCACTCTAGATCTTTCACAGAAGAATATTTCCTCAGCCTGCAAAAGAACTTACCACTTTCTCTGCGCTTCTAGCTCTGTTTCTGCATTGGAAGGGGTCGGGTTTGCCAACATCTGATTCTGACTTCTTAACAGGTAATCATGGGCTTCTTTAACTCTTTTTTCCAAGTTTGAGAAATTATCCTTGCTGAACCCCCTAATCACTTTCTTTAACGCCTTCAATTTCTTCGAAACTCTGAACATAGCTGATCTCACTACATTGATCGAATACCAATGATTGGCAATCAAGGGTACAAAATCAGGATTTTGTAGCATAAAGTTGTAGAACTTAAAGGGACTCTTTTGTTTCATAGATTGGGGATTGAGCACCACCCTAGCAGAAGCATGATCTGAGAAGTCTGGGCTGCCAAATGAAGCAAAAGCTGATGGAAACGTATGAGACCACAAATCATTCACCAGAACGCGATCTAACTTTTCTGCTATAGGCATGTTCTTCCTCTTGTTCCACCAAGTAAATGTGTTCCCTCTATAGGTGAGGTTAGACAATTCAGCTTCAAGTAAACAATGTCTAAACTCTCTGGTTCTCCTGTCCACATTCTGATTTACTGCCTTGGAGTGCTCCCTCGGATGCAAGACTTGATTAAAATCCCCCATGACCACCCACGGTTTTCCAATCACAGTCGTACTAGAAGAAAATTTAACCAACTAATCCCACAACTCAGCTCTATTCTCTACGCAGTTTGAAGCATACACGACTGACACAACAACCACAATATGAGAATCAGGCCACAAAACTTCACAAGTCACCATCTGCAACAACTTGGAAATTACAACAACTTTGACACTCGGGTGCCACACCACCCAAATCTTACCCAAATCTGAAAAACCATAGTTCTCCTCAAACGACCAGCCAAGAAGTAACTCGCTAATGAACTTCTGATTCTTTGGCTGCTTGACATGGTCTCTATTAAACCACCAAAAATGGGTTTATTAACTTTAAACCACTTCTTAAAGCTGTTACGATGACTAAATTTATTAAAGCCGCAGACATTCCAACAAAAAATGTCTATACACATAATTAATTTGAATTGGGGCCCTTGCCCCTAGTATCCTTCAATCCAGTCTGTTTCTTACGAGGCAACATTGTAATCCACTGTTTATGTTCCTCTTCTGCCTCTGAATCACTTGAGGAGATATCCGAAGAATCCTCAGCAATCTCCGAGGATGTTGCACTCTTTGTCCCAACTGAAACTCCGCCAGTATGAATTACAGGTTCTGAGAAGACAGTTCCACTATATTCACCCTTGGCAAAATCCTTGACCGTACCCAGATTAGTTTGTGAAGACTTTATTACCTGAGTGAAAATCTTTGGAAGTTCTTGTTTCTTGTCCGCCACTTTAACCCAATCCTTTGATCCGCCTCTAGATCTGCTTATACGAGTTTTCTTTCCTTTCCCATCAACTGGTTTTGCGCTTGTACAGCTTCCCGATTTATGGCTCGCAGAGCTGCATACTCGACAGATTTTTAGGGTTGCCTTACATCTTTTTGCGGTATGTCCAATCTCCTTGCAATGTGTACACACCGGCGGCATCCAAAGACTCGACACGAGCATTCTGCAAATCTCACCAGAGTCAAACTTAACATTCACTGCTTCAGGCAGCGGTTTTCGCGGGTCGATTAATGTGAAGATTTGTTTTATTTGCTGTTGATGAATGCAAGAACTTCGGGTCACCCACCAAACTTGCAATACGTTCAAGAGATTCATCGTTGAAAAATTGATACGAAACGTCTCTTAATTCAAGCCAAATATGCGCATAAGTAAGCTCATGCTTGGCTGGCACAACTCCTGGCTCCCACTTAGCTACGAACATCGTTTGCCCCTCAATCTGCCAGAAACGCTGAGTAATGACACGGAACCTGGTGAAAGCATTTGGAATCCTAAAGAGAAACGCATTACCAGGCATCTTCGACACTGAGACATCTCTGTAATGCCTACTCCAGATGTCGTTTACAATATTGTGGACTATCCCTTGAGAGGGGTGGATCATAATAGAACTGGCCCAGAACAAAAAATTCCCATGACTTCTTGTTTCTCTCTATTACCGAGTTGGGAATATTCACACAAGTTTCACCATTTGGTAAAGTAAAAGCTTATCCTCTCTTTCTTAACGGTTTTGCAGTCCCTTTGACGAGGGAGCACCAAATATCTTCTGTTGGCGCAGGAGTTTTTACAGTAGTTTCTGGGTCGGCCTCTGTCGAGGGTTTCGCAGTACTTACTTCAGCAACTGGCTTGTTCGCGTCAATGACGGTCTTGGCCTGCTCTGTAATTGGTTTTGGATCAGTTGATTGGGCAACGATCACATGAGAAACTTGATCAGTCGACTGGGCAACGATCACATGAGCAACAATTTGGTCATATTCATTTTTGGATTCCAGATCCGAACCCGCCGACGGGATGGCAACGGCCGAATCTATCGCTGGGACAACGACTGGGGCGATAATTTGTGAAACAGGGGTTTCATTCGACACAACGGAGATGGGCGGCGACAAAGGCGATTTCGGCGTGGGTGAAACCGATTTCGGCTTTTTGGAAGATGAAGTCTGTTTAGGTGGTTTTTTCCTTGCTATGGAGAGGAGAGGGCCAGGAAACGAAAGGGGAAGGGGATTCCGACTTTTGAGGAGACGCCGGCGGACTTCGACGAAGGAAGTCACTTTATCGCACTTTTTTCTCTCTCCCTCACTTTTTCTCAGTATATACTTCCAAAATTATCCCCTGATGTTTATTGTGAGAATTAAGATCTTCGTTCACATTCTATGGTTTCTTCTTGTTTACATGAAGTCTCATGATTAAACATGGAAATTTGGATGCATTAAAGATGTTTGCTATATGATTTTATTTTGAGATTGAATTATGGTTACATCATGTTTCAGTGTATTCAATTGTTAATGATAGAAAGAAAGAAAGAACAAAAAGTTATCACCTTGACGACCGATTTCTTATCAAGAACGCAAAATTTGATATATATAGTCTTATGAGTTCTTTTACTAACCGCGTGGGAGGATTACAATAATACAAGTGATGGAGATGGTGTAACCTAAAGACAAATAACTTTTAACTAAAAAAAATGTAGAAGCACCAGCTTTATTCCTCATTTTTTGGACTAAGTATACAAAATTACAAACACACACGTTAATCTAGTTGTTGGCTTAATTTAAAATCTTTCACTTTCATGACCAGACAATAAATACGCGTTTATTCAACTTTTCCTCCCTATATATATATAACGATTTCGAAATGATATGGAATAGTCATAAGCTCCGCACCAATCAGGGAAAAACCCAATCAAAACTAGTTAATTATTTCCAAAAATTAATTAATGGCTGTAACAAATCCGTCTACTACTTGTGATGGTTTCTCCGTCATAATCCTCACCACTCTCGTCATCTCTTCTTCATTGTTTGGAACATCATCTGCGCAGTTAAGCGCAACGTTTTACTCCGGGACGTGCCCTAACGCCTCTGCCATCGTACGCAGCACTGTTCAGCAAGCTCTTCAATCCGACTCGAGAATCGGAGCCAGCCTCATCCGCCTTCATTTTCATGACTGTTTTGTTAATGTATAATAATCTTTCTCAATACAACTCTTTAACATAAAAAGCCTTATGATCTTTTTCGCCTAAACCGCTATACTTTTTCTTTATTTTTTTTAAAAGGGTTGCGACGCGTCGATCTTGCTTGACGATAGTGGAAGCATCCAGAGCGAGAAGAATGCTGCCCCGAATGCAAACTCGGCTAGAGGATTCAACGTTGTCGATAATATCAAGACTGCCCTTGAGAACGCTTGCCCCGGCGTTGTCTCTTGCTCTGACGTTTTAACTCTTGCCTCAGAGGCCTCGGTTTCTTTGGTAAGAACACTTTCTTGATAAGAGATATCACAAAAAACAGTACATATGTTCACTGTTCTCATTCATCTATATATATAAATGTACATATTTGATCATTGTTAGGCAGGAGGGCCTTCATGGACTGTATTATTAGGCAGAAGAGATAGTCTCACAGCAAACCAGGCCGGGGCAAATTCGTCCATTCCTTCTCCCGTCGAAAGCCTTAGCAACATCACATCTAAGTTTTCAGCTGTGGGGCTAAATACGAACGATCTAGTAGCTTTATCTGGTAAATTCATCTACATGTTTAGTTAACTTGCGGATCAAGTCAAAACAAAACCCTAACGCCCTCTCTTGTGGTTTCATCTACGTAGGTGCACATACGTTTGGGCGTGCTCGATGCGGAGTGTTCAACAACAGACTATTCAACTTCAGCGGGTCGGGAAATCCCGACCCAACTCTAAACACGACGCTTCTCAACAGTCTTCAACAGATATGTCCTCAAAACGGCAGCGGTTCGGGGATCACCAATCTCGATCTGAGCACACCTGATGCGTTCGATAACAATTACTTCACCAACCTTCAGAGCAACAATGGGCTTCTTCAGTCAGACCAAGAACTGTTCTCTACCACCGGTTCAGCCACAATCGCGATTGTTACTTCCTTTGCAAGTAACCAGACTCTGTTTTTCCAGGCCTTTGCCCAGTCCATGATCAACATGGGGAATATTAGTCCCTTGACTGGGAGCAGTGGAGAGATTAGATTAGACTGTAAGAAGGTTAATGGAAGTTGATTTCCTTAAAGCTCTTTCCTTTTTTTTGTTTACTATATCGGCAAGCTGTGGTTGAATAAACTTTTTTTTTTTTTTGGGTTATCATAATACGAGAGTTGCTTTCCTTAAAATTTGATTCTAAGAAATTTAAACACTTCAAATATATTTTTTCTTTAAATTTTCAAAAATAAATTAATGATAATTGATTGCGAATGCGATGTCAAATTTAAAATCTGCAGATCACCAATCTACGATGTCAAATTTCTAGTTTTAGAATTGCGATGCCAAAATTCAGACCAAAACAAAAAATGCGATGTCAAAATTCAGATGTTTAACTAATTGTTGAATTGTTGACAACAACAAAAAAAAAACTAATTGTTGACTTTTAGTGGTAAGAAACCACTGAAATGATCAGCACAATAATTAATCATTTTACTACACGGTTATGCGTATTCCTGTAGTTTTTAAGTAATTATAGTTTTAGATTTTTAGTTCATAGTTCGTTTAGTTTAAGCTATTTTCTCTTTGCGTATCTAGATTCGGCCTTGAGTGAAAGCAGAAGCAAATACGAACTTACACGTAATAATACCTTGATTCCTCTGTTTTTTTTTTTATCCCATATAGTTTCAAGACTGAATCTGTTCATATCCTTAGTTATTACTACTCTTTAGCTTACATTCTAATGGACGTTGTTTAATCATTTGATTATTACGGAGGGGAGAATTAATGTAGAAAATCAAAAGTCTTCTCTTTAGTAAAAAAGATCAACTTTATCTTGTGGGCTCCAACAGAGAATTTATGATTGACAAATTATTTACGAATCAATAACGACAACAAAAACCGTCCAACATGTATATCGAATTATCAACCATCATGCCAGTCCTTGCGGAATGATTTCACCGACAAATGAAATTTACATTTGAAATTTAGGGGAGACAGAAAATAATTTGATCGGGCTGATTTTGCGGTCAAGATAAAGCGGTCCCGCGCGTTCCACGCCAAACTTCTAAATACGAATGTAATTCTCTTTTGGGTATTAAGAGGTTGTAAATATTTTGGTAGTAACTTTGTTGTTTTGGCTGTAAATTTAAATATTAAGACAATTTTCATTAATAACAATACCACTGATAATTTGTTTATTATTAAATCATTTATAACATAAGGATTAGAAAATTAAAACAAATGCAATGCGATATATAATGACATATTTGCAAAAACATGAACTTTATTTAAGTTTCATTAGTTTTGTAACGAATTTTTATTGTTTCTTTTGCGAATGACATATTTGCAAATGACGTATTTTTATTGTTTCTTTTTGTCTTTTAGCGGGCAAATGACGAAAATACCACATCTGTCTTTCCGTGTACCGTCCACAAACGTACACGTCGTACTGTACATAGACTAAATTGTCATGTACAGTACAGAAAGTGTTATTTTCTAATAACACTTTGGAAAAATGCTAAAAAACTAATGAAACTTAAATAAAGTACCAAATTTTGCAAAACATCCTATAATAATTAATACCAACAAA
>PKMM01015931.1:145959-214877 GCA_002933915.1 Eutrema heterophyllum | reverse complement strand
TTAATAATAATATTAGAATTTTGAAACTTTCTTAATTTTGAATGTTGATGTGGACCAATAAAATTGATTGTTTAAAATCATATGTGTACACCCTTAGATGCATCAACTTTTATTAGTAATAGATGTTATAAACAAATCTTATCACTTTTGTTTTTTTATTTCAAAATATTTAGCAAGCTGATAAGAACAAATCTCGTTTATTCAAATCAACCACACCCAATGTAACAAGACGAATCTCTCTCTCGATACCATCTCTCTCAGTTACAAAGAATGAAACAGAAAATCCAATTACAGATCGATCAAGCAATGGAAAGATTCTCTGCTCTTATTTATACTACTAAGTTGTAAAGTAAATCCTCTAATCTTCTTCAAGTCTTTCATCTTTGACTTTTCCAACTTCTTCAAAGACCTTCCACGTCAGCTTTCTCTCTACTTTTCTTCGATATGTAAACTCTCCATGGTTTATCAATACCCCCCCCTACAACACCCAGCTTGCCCTCAAGCTGAAAGGCTGGAAACTGGTGTTTCAAATCGCGAACCAGTAACCAAGAGCTCTCATGTTCTGGCAAGCTCCTCCACGAAACAAGCACTTCCAAATGTCCATCACTTGTATAACGTGTATCCAATATATCCTGAGGTTCCACAACAAACTCATCTTCCTTGGACAACATATGAGGGAAAGGGTTCACAACATGGTTTACACCCAACACCTGCTTCAATTGAGAGACATGAAACACCGGGTGAATACGTGATGTAGCTGGAAGGTTTAACCGATAGGTCACAGCACCTATACGTTCCAAAACTTTAAAAGGCCCGTAATATTTGACAGCAAGTTTTTGACACCAACGCCTTGCAACCGTGGACTGACGATTGATATTCTAATATTTTACTCGTTTTAGCATGCATTTATCTTAATGTTTTGAGTCGCATGCATGTGTTTTTCATAGTTTTCTTAGTATTTTGGTCTAAATTAGTGTTTTGGGTGTTGCATTAGGTCCTAGACAGTTTTTGCATACATTTGGAGTGTTTTATAGGTGTTTGGAGGCAATTTGGGGATATTTGGAGAAATGGACCAAAGTAGGATGCAAGGGTCATCCGAGACACCGGAAAGTTGTGGCTGGAAAAAGGCCTTCTGATCTGACTCAGCTTCAACAGACTTCATGGAAGTTGTAGAGGAGTGAGTTAGCTTTCCAGAGAAGTTGGAATCAGGTCATTCGGATGTCAGGTTCATGAGTTATGGTCGATTTACTAAGTGTATGTCCATCTGTGCCGACCCATTTCCAAGCGGTACAAATGGTCAGCATGACACCAGGGATCTGTACCGACCCATTTGTACCCACCCATGACTGGTCGGTACAAATCTCTCCATACCCAGCTTCGCTTCCATGCCGGCCAAATTTCACCCGACGTGCATCCTTCGCCTACAACAACACTGACCCGTCCTTAAGCGATATGGCATGCTCGGCACCAATCCTCAAAGTTCAGTACCGACCTGTCCTGGTGCGGTACAATTGATTGATACTGGGGCAAAGATTAGTACCGACCTGTCCTAGCTCGGTACACTTGGTCGGTACAAACCCACTTCCAAATCCGTCCTCGTGAAGCCAGCCAAAGTGACTCAAAGATCAGGCCGAATGAAGAACTTACACTCGGATTTAGCTTCGGAAGTCTTCATAGAAGTTGTAGATAATTTAGTTATATGTATACTGGAGGTGGTTTGTGGTCATTCGGACATGTATCCCATGAGATATCGCGATTTTACCGAAGGTATGTCTGTCTGGCCGCGAAACCATGGACTAAGGCATTGTGCATCATTCTGGTCCATACCGACCCCTTCTCATGCAGTACTGATATATCATGGTTTTTAACCGTTTTTAACCATGATATAAGTCTTATTTATAGAGTCTTTCTAGTATTTTGGAGTCTTTTCGAGTCTTTACAGGTTTAGGTACGTTTGGAGCTGAATTAAAGATATTGGAGCATTTTGGAGCCAAGCAAGGATCATGTAGCTGAAGGATCGAGTTGAAGTCCTGGTGTCGACCGACACCAGCCTGAAGAGTCGACACAGAAGCTTGGTATCGATTGATACCACTTATGGTGTCGGTCGATACCCATCGCATGAAGAGAAGGATCGCGACTTTTTACAAGTCTGATGAAATTGCACCTTGGCCCAGAAGACTTTAATAATTACAAGAAGCCCCAGAACGTGTTTTAGGATTGTAATTAGGTTTTTCAGCCATTTTTGTTGCGAAGGCAATATATTATTTTGGTTTTCTGTGAGAGAGCTTTCTGAGGGAGACAAGTCTGAAACTCTGTTCGTCCGAGAGAAGATTTCGATCCCTTGTTTACTCTCATCTTATTTATTTATTTCAGAGATTTATTCAGTTATGTTTATTGTTTCAATCTCCATGTCTGAGTAGATCTCCTGTTAGGTTTAGGGTTCTCATAAGGGATTTCATTGAATACTAGGTTAATTAGTTGGTTAGGATTCATAATCTGAATTAGTTCTTTGATATACTTATATTTTACATGTTCTAGCATGCATTTCACTTAGAGTTTTGTGTCATTTACATGCATAATCATGGTTTTGTCTTGCATTTAGGTCTCATTTAGAGTTTATGACGTTTGCATTAAGTCCTAGTGAGTCTTGCATTCATTTGGAGTGTTTTCTAGGTGTTTGGAGACATTTTGAGGATGTTTGGAGTGATGGAGCATAAGAGAAGGAAAAGCTCATCCGAGGCGTCCGAAAGAACTGGAAGAATGAAGGATTTGCGTTCTGATTCAGCTTCAATGGCCTTCATGAATGAGTTAGCTATCTAGGAAAGTTGAAATAAAGTCATTCAGACATGTGGTCTAGGAGATATACCCTTTTTAGTGAAGATATGTCCAACTGGCCGCGAAGCTGTCAACCAATACCGACCAGCATTGGATCGGCACACTTGGTCGGTATCACAACAGGGGCCAATACCGATCAGAATCCCAATTCCATACCGACCCAGAGCAGGTCGGCACAAAGCCAAAATCCTTCTCATGCCGACCCCTTCTCATGCGGCACAACTTGGTCGGTACTGGGGTAGAGAGTATTACCGATCCATCATAGGTCGGTACTACAGCTCGGCATGAAGCTTCAAAATCATTAGTACCGACCGAGTCTAGGTCGGTACTATGGATCGGTACAAAGAGGCAGCAAACACCGATCCAGCCTTGCCGATCAAAATCCATCCGATGCGCGGGCAAGAGCGTATACTGTCCAGCAATATCCCGTACCGCTCCAACTCCAGCCGGCAAAGACATAAAGCTCCCGACCTGTACCGACCCGTTCCCGTGCGGCACTGCCAACCGGTATGACACCAGAGACTTGTACCGACCAGAAGCTCTTCTCAATACCGACCCAGATCAGCTCGGCATGAAGGCTCAGGAAGATTAGTACCGACCCGTTCTAGGTCGGTACTACCGATCGGTACTAGCTCGGCAATCACACAGACGGAATTTTGCCGGCTAAAACTCATCCCGCGCATGATCCGGTACGCCTCGCATCGACCAGATCCTCAGCTTAGCCGACCCAGCCTTCACATCACCCATCCGACCTGCTCGAAGAAATCTGCACCGATCGATTTGTACCGATCCAAAACGGGTCAGTACAAAACCTTGAAGACCAATTCGATCCAACTTAACCGGGTCGGTACCCGGTTTGTCCCGGGTCGACCCGGTTCGCGCACTGTTCACTATAAATATTTTAAAACCTAATTTTTGTGATGGAAGCTTTCTTCTTTCTAGAGTTGAGTTTTATCCCAAACTCTTCTTATGANCGACCCGTTCTAGGTCGGTACTACCGATCGGTACTAGCTCGGCAATCACACAGACGGAATTTTGCCGGCTAAAACTCATCCCGCGCATGATCCGGTACGCCTCGCATCGACCAGATCCTCAACTTAGCCGACCCAGCCTTCACATCACCCATCCGACCTGCTCGAAGAAATCTGCACCGATCGATTTGTACCGATCCAAAACGGGTCAGTACAAAACCTTGAAGACCAATTCGATCCAACTTAACCGGGTCGGTACCCGGTTTGTCCCGGGTCGACCCGGTTCGCGCACTGTTCACTATAAATATTTTAAAACCTAATTTTTGTGATGGAAGCTTTCTTCTTTCTAGAGTTGAGTTTTATCCCAAACTCTTCTTATGATTTTGGAGGGATTTTGATTATTTTTCATACAAATGCCACTCTAGAGAAGATTTCTTCAACTCTATCTTTTATTTATGCAAATTCTTTACCTTTATGTCTTTTTCTCTTTTGTTCTTCATGTTTAGACTTTAGGGTTTTTGTTGGTTTTTGGATCATGCTTGATTATTGATGGTTTGATGATTGATTTGTGATGCTTAGATTCTAAATCATTGCTTTCTTTTCTTTCTAGGTGATTTTAATGCTAGATTGGGCTTGAGAGAGTCAATCTAGATCTTTGGGAATTTCACACCCACAAGGTGTTTGATGAAATTCCCCAAAGAACTTAGAAAAAGATAATCATTCTTAACTTATGAGAGTAGTTGCTTAAGGTGTTTATTGGTTGATTTGAATATTGATCTTAATGCTTGCTAATCATTTCATCACAAATGAGAATTTGATCTTGATTTAGTGATTAGCAAAGTGACTAGTGTCTTGAGGGAGGATTAGTCATAATTAGTGATCTTAACCTACAGAATAGCATAGATTGTGTGTATTAGCATCGTTAGCCAATTGTCTTGATGATTAGATGATGATGATTTAGGTTGCATCTTGTTAGATCCTTCACAGGTTGATCTTAAAGCTAGTTTTGGATTGAGAGATCAAAACTAGAGCTTAGGCATTTCACGCCCGAGAGGTGTTCGATGAAATGCTTGAACCAAACCTTTTGTGAGCCTTTCATGCCTAGCCAACGAGAGTTGATGTCTAGGGTGATTAGTGAACTAAGTGGAATTGGAGATTAAAGCTTGTTAATCATCTTATCACAAACGAGAGTTTGTTCTTGATTTGGTGATTAACAAAGTGATTAGTGCCACGAGAGTGAATTAGTCATAATTGTGAATTACATGTTCTAGGATAGTGTTTAATGCAATCTTTGTCATCATTATTTGATCGTTAATCATTCATTTGATAGTTTATTCCATGATCCAACACTTCTATCTTTGTTTTCTTTCTTGCATTTTACTTTCTTAATCTAAAATATAAAAACCCAAAACAATTGCTCTAGCTTAAGAAGTTTCATGTATTCCTAGTGCATTGATATTAACCTCTATGGATTGACACCTCTTATGCTACAATGACAAGCATAGAGGAATTGATATGAACCTAATAAAAAAACCTTTATCATTCTTCACCTTAGGTTGTTCTTAAAGTTAATTCTAGATTGATCACCTGGAACTTAGATCTTAGGTTAATCGATTAGGCACGACATTGCAATTGATAATCTGATAGAATCTAGGGTGAGCAAAATAACTATCTGCAAAGAGATTTGGTTTAGTTATTTTGTGAACATATCAAACTTGGACTTAAAGCTAGTTTAGTCTTTAGGATTTGCAAAGAGATTTGGAATTCTAAGATTTAAACTTAGATAACTCTCGCAACGACAGTTGGTTAGTTATAGCTTAGTGATTTGAGTTCAAGAACCGGGCTTAACCTGAACCCTGACCAGTTAGTTTATCTGCATTCTCTGATTTCCTGAGAAATACCCTGAACCTATCTTTCCTCCATCGAATTTACAACCGTTTAATTTACGTTATTGCTTTCAATTACATTGATCACTTAGCTTAATTCGAACCTTTAAAATCTATTGTGTGATTCTTGAGTCTCTGTGGATTCGACCCCTAAATACTACAATCGACCAAGCTGTTAGTACTTTAGGGTATTACATTTGACCTTATCAGGTACTACAGTTCGGTACTGAGGCAGAGAGTATTACCGACCCAGCTTCACTCCCCATACCGACCCAGAATGGATCGGTACAAAACCTCTCCAACCAGCCACTTACAAATCCGTCATCATCGAAGCCAGCAGAAGTGACTGAAAGATCAGGCCAAACGAAGAAATTGCGTTCAGATTTAGCTTTCGACGCCTTCATAGAAGTTGTGGATAATTGAGTTGGCTGTCTACTGGATATGGTTTGAAGTCATTCAGAGCGGTGGTTCAAAAGATACATCAGATTTAGTGGGGACGTGTCTGTCTGGCGCCCAAAGGAGTTATGCTTAGAGATTAGTACCGACCCAGGACTGGTCGGTACAGACCTCCAGAATCAGCCAAAAACTAGTTTCAGCCGGGTTAATACACGGTTTGTTCCGGGTTGACCCGGTTTGCCCATTTTTCTATAAATACTCTTGAAACCTAATTTTCTAGCTAAGCTTTCTTCTTTCTAGAGTTGGGTTTTATCCCAAACTCTTCTGATGATTTTGGAGGGATTTTGATTGTTCTTCATACAAATGCCACTCTAGAGAAGATTTCTTCACCTTTATCTTTATATTAATTTTTTTTTTTTTTTTTATGTTCTTCATGTTCTTTAGACTTTAGACTTTTTGTTAGATTATGGATGGCTTAGTTTTGATGGTTATAGGTGATGATTTAGGTTGATCCTTGTTAAATCCTTCACATAGGTTAGCTCTTAATGCTAGATTTAGATTGAGAGATCAAATATAGAACTAAGGCATTTCACGCCCGAGAGGTGTTCGATGAAATGCTTGAACCAAGTCTTTTGTGAGCTTTTCACATCCTTGCCAATGAGAGTTGATGTCAATGGTGATTAGTGAACTAATTGGGATTGTTTATTAATGCTCATTGATTATCTAATTGCAAACGAGAGTATATGTCAATTAGGTGATTAGTGCCATGAGAATGGATTAGTCATATTTATGAATCTCATGTTCTAGGATAGTGTTTAATGCAATCTTTATCATCATTATTTGATTGTTAATCATTCATTTGATAGTTTAGTCCATGATCCGACACTTATATCTTTTGTTTTGTTTATTGCATTTTATTTTCTTAATCTAAAAACATAAAAACCCAAAACAATTGCTCTAGCTTAAGTCATTTCTTGCATTCCTAGTGTATTGTTCTTTGTGCCTCCTTGGATTGATCATCTTGTACTACAATGATATGAGTAGACTTGAGTAATTGATTAAGACTCCAAAAAGTCTATTATCAATTTGGCGCCGTTGCCGGGGAGGCAATAACAATAACCATAAGAATTTAGATTTTTCTTGAGACTAGAGCGTTTTATCTTCTTTTGTTGCTAATCTTTTCATTTTTCTTGTGATTTTCATGAAGGGAGTGACAATGAGGAAGCAACCGTCAAGCTAGTGACGTTAAACGCCCTTGGGGACCTCCCCAAGCATATCCCTTGTCAAGCTTGCGACACAAAACAAGCATGAATAAAGAGGACCACGCTCCTCAACAACAAAAGATGGCAAATTTGGGTCGGATCGGTCTAAGAGTGGTCTCTTGGGTCCAAGGTCGTGGTGTGTGATGAAAGGAGGGTTCGGCCACAACATGTCACACTCCTCTCCTCCTCGATTCAATTCCAAGGTATGATTCTCACTCCACTTCATTGTATATACATTCTTGCATATTTTTACTTTCTCCTTGACTTTTGTTGCACCAGAACGGTGCAATTCAAGTTTGGGGGAGGGGTTTGTGTCATTTGACCTTGTGTTTTATCTTCTTATCTTCCTTTTTGCATACTTGAGTCTCATGCATATCATGCACAAATAAAAAAAAATTGAAAATTTTTAAATTTTTTGAAAAAGAAATCATCTAGTTGCATTCCATGTGTGAGATTGAGTCTAAATGCACATCATATAGGTTTGCACTCACTTGCATTGGGAGAAACATTCTTGTAGAGTATCATTTTAAGAGCTTGGTCCAATGCCCTCGTTGCTAGTTGTTTGATGCGTTTGATCTCGTGTTTGAAATCAAGGATGAACCATATTTTGATCTCATGTTTCATTACTCATGTCTTAGCTAAAGCAAGTTGTGATTTGAGTCCAATCCTACCTAAGTGAGAACCTTAATTTTGACAATCATGTTTGTGCATTGCATAGTGAATTCATGGATACCATCAAGGTTAGTAGTAAAGTTTGAATTAGCTCTTAACATCAAGGTTAGTCTCCAAGTGTTTGAAGAAAAAGAAAGAAGTTAAAAAGGTGGCTAAAGCATCAAAGTGATGAGGATGGAGACAAAGAAAAAAGTCGACAAGAAGAGCTAAGGGAAGTGAAGTGAAAGCACCATACCATGAGTCAAGCAAGAAGAAGAAAAATTCCCCAAGTGAGAGAAGATGAAGGAAACATGTGGGACATGAAGGCAAAAGGTCTTGAGAACAAAGGATAGCTTAGGTTGGAACTTCATGGGTTAGTTATGCTAGGGTTAGAGACATCTTAGGCATTAGGTAGATGTAAATTTATCCTTGTATGCATAGGTTGCCTTTCACTCTTAGTATTTTGCTAAAGCTTGCTCACTTCATAGAGAGATCCCTTGCATTGGAGTAACCACATACATTTGAGATCATCTTAGTCTCAAGACCTTTACCATAGCCAAATGAATTCACTTGTCTTGCATGAACATGATTCACTTGAAACGATTAAATTGAATGTCAAAGGTTAGAGACATCTTAGGCATTGGGTAGATGTAAATTTATCCTTGTATGCATAGGTTGCCTTTCACTCTTAGCATTTTGCTAAAGCTTTCTCACTTCATAGAGAGATCCCTTGCATTGGAGTAATTAACCACATACATTTGAGATCATCTTAGTCTCAAGACCTTTACCATAGCCAAATGAATTCACTTGTCTTGCATGAACATGATTCACTTGAAACGATTAAATTGAATGTCAAAGGATTGGATGATAGGAAGGCTTGTGTAGGTTGAGGCTTGAGCATGATTCGTGTAGGGATAGGTATGGCTAGCTTCTTTTGAGTAAGACTTGTTTGATCGCATTTTAAAATTTTGCAACTTGGACATTGGGCATGAATTCTTTTTGTGGTACTTTTGGATTTAGACTTCCACTTTCAAACCTCTCTCTCTACTTGTTCTTGTTTGCTTGAGGACAAGCAAATGATTAAGTTTGGGGGAGTTGATATTCTAATATTTTACTCGTTTTAGCATGCATTTATCTTAATGTTTTGAGTCGCATGCATGTGTTTTTCATAATTTTCTTAGTATTTTGGTCTAAATTAGTGTTTAGGGTGTTGCATTAGGTCCTAGAGAGTTTTTGCATACATTTGAAGTGTTTTCTAAGTGTTTGGAGGCAATTTGGGGATATTTGGAGAAATGGACCAAAGTAGGATGCAAGGGTCATCCGAGACACCGGAAAGTTGTGGCTGGACAAAGGCCTTCCGATCTGAATCAGCTTCAACAGTCTTCATGGAAGTTGTAGAGGAGTGAGTTCGATTTTCAGAGGAGTTGGAATCAGGTCATTCGGATGTCAGGTTCAGGAGTTATGGTCGGTTTACTAAGTGTATGTCCATCTGTGCCGACCCATTTCCAAGCGGTACAAATGGTCGGCATGACACCAGGGATCTGTACCGACCCATTTGTACCGACCCATGACTGATCGGTACAAATCTCTCCATACCCAGCTTCACTTCCATGCCGGCCAAATTTCACCCGACGTGCATCCTTCGCCTACAACAACACCGACCCGTCCTTAAGCGATATGACATGCTCGGCATCAATCCTCAAAGTTCAGTACCAACCTGTCCTGGTGCGGTACAATTGCCCGGTACTGGGGCAAAGATTAGTACCAACCTGTCCTAGCTCGGTACACTTGGTCGGTACAAAGCCACTTCCAAATCCGTCCTCGTGAAGCCAGCCAAAGTGACTCAAAGATCAGGCCGAATGAAGAACTTACACTCGGATTTAGCTTCGGAAGTCTTCATAGAAGTTGTAGATAATGTAGTTATCTGTCTACTGAAGGTGGTTTGAGGTCATTCGGACATGTATCCCAGGAGATATCGTGATTTTACCGAAGATATGTCTGTCTGGCCGCGAAACCATGGACTAAGGCATTGTGCATCATTCTGGTCCATACCGACCCCTTCTCATGTGGTACTACAGCTCGGTACTGAGGCAGAGAGTATTACCGACCCAGCTTCACTCCCCATACCGACCCAGAATGGATCGGTACAAAACCTCTCCAACCAGCCACTTACAAATCCGTCATCATCGAAGCCAGCAGAAGTGACTGAAAGATCAGGCCAAACGAAGAACTTACGTTCAGATTTAGCTTTCGACACCTTCATAGAAGTTGTGGATAATTTAGTTGGCTGTCTACTGGATGTGGTTTTAAGTCATTCAGAACAGTGGTTCGAAAGATACATCAGATTTAGCGGGGACGTGTCCGTCTGGCGCCCAAAGGAGTTATGCTCAGAGATTAGTACCGACCCAGGACTGGTCGGTACAGACCTCCAGAATCAGCCAAAAACCAGTTTCAGCCGGGTTAATACACGGTTTGTTCCGGGTTGACCCGGTTTGCCCATTTTTCTATAAATACTCTTGAAACCTAATTTTCTAGCTAAGCTTTCTTCTTTCTAGAGTTGGGTTTTATTCCAAACTCTTCTGATGATTTTGGAGGGATTTTGATTGTTCTTAATACAAATGCCACTCTAGAGAAGATTTCGTCACCCTTATCTTTATATTAATGCATCTTCTTTTTCTTTTATGTTCTTCATGTTCTTTAGACTTTGGACTTTTTGTTGGATTATGGATGGCTTAATTTTGATGGTTAGAGGTGATGATTTAGGTTGATCCTTGTTAAATCCTTCACATAGGTTAGCTCTTAATGCTAGATTTAGATTGAGAGATCAAATCTAGAACTAAGGCATTTCACGCCCGAAAGGTGTTCGATGAAATGCTTGAACTAAGTCTTTTGTGAGCTTTTCACATCCTTGCCAATGAGAGTTGATGTCAATGGTGATTAGTGAACTAATTGGGATTGTTTATTAATGCTCATTGATTATCTAATTGCAAACGAGAGTTTATGTCAATTAGGTGATTAGTGCCATGAGAATGGATTAGTCATATTTATGAATCCCATGTTCTAGGATAGTGTTTAATGCAATCTTTATCATCATTATTTGATTGTTAATCATTCATTTGATAGTTTATTCCATGATCCGACACTTCTATCTTTTGTTTTTTTTCTTGCATTTTACTTTCTTAATCTAAGAACATAAAAACCCAAAACAATTGTTCTAACTTATGTCATTTCTTGCATTCCTAGTGTGTTGTTCTTTGTGCCTCCTTGGATTGATCCTCTTGTACTACAATGATATGAGTAGACTTGAGTAATTTATTAAGACTCCAAAAAGTCTATTATCAACGATATGGCATGAGTTTCAGAAATACGAGAGAACCAACTTCATAAACCACCTCTTCTACTCTTATCAGCATTATTCTTCATCATCGCTTGAGCTTGACATAAGTGATCTTTAATGTCTTTCAACATGTTGTCTCTTTCTCGTAACAAAGATTCCAATTCCCCATTAGTAGTTGAACCATCTTCATACTGCAAAAGCTTTGGGTGCTCTCTGCCATCCACAACGTGGAATGGAGTTGTCTTGATGGCAGTATGATATGTAGTATTATACCATAATTCTGCCCAGCATAGAAACTGAGACCAACGGCGAGGATGAACAGAAGTGAAACACCGTAGATATGTCTTTAAGCAACGGTTCAAAACTTCAGTTTGACCATCCGTTTGATGGTGATAAACCGTACTGAATTTTAACCGTGTACCATCTGTTTAAACAATTCCTTCCAAAAATTGCTCTGAAAAATGCGATCCCTGTTAGAAACAATTGATTTGGGAACTCCATGTAATCTGATTATCTCTTTGATGAACTTTGTTGCAACATCTACTGCAGTAAAGGGATGACGCAAGCCAATAAAATGAGCAAATTTTGACAAACGATCCACCACAACCAATATCACATTCACTCCTTGTGATAACGGTAATCCTTATATAAAATCCATCGAAATGTCCTCCCATACTTGCTCTGGAATAGGTAAAGGCTGAAGTAAACCAGTTGAAGAAAGAATAGAATACTTACTGGTTTGTCATACGTGACACTGCGCCACATAGGTCTGAACAGTCTGCCTCATTCCTGTCCAATAAACTGAAGCTTGAATCCTTTTTAAAGTCTTCAACACGCCAGAATGGCCTCCCATCATACTATCGTGGCATTCTTGCAAAATCAGTGGAATATGTACCGAATCAGCAGGAATAACCAACCTCTGCTTATACATCAAACGACCATTCACCACATCATAACCTGGTTTCACTGCTTCATCATCCAACACCTGTTGAATAAGTGTCTCAATCTCCTGTAATATATCTTGTAGCTGTAATGTCGTAGGCAGAGTCAACGCTAACAGCCACTTGTTTCCTGTAGATACTATCCTTGACAGCCCATATGCAGCTTTATTCTCTACTCCAGGTTTAAACACAATGTCAAATTCATAACCCAACAACTTATGCAACCACTTTTGGTACTCCAAATTGACTTCTCGTTGTTCTAGCAAGAACTTCAAACTCTTTTGACCAGTTCTTACTATGAATTTCTTTCCCAACAAGTAGTGTCTCAATCTATGAATTGCCATAAAAATTGCCATCAGTTCACGTTCATAAATGGGCTTTAACTGCTCCTTCTCCGTTAACCCATAACTGAAGTATGCAATTGGATTCGACTTCTGCATCAATACAGCCCCTAAACCAAACCCCGATGCATCAGATTCGACAATAAATGGTTTTGAAAATTCATGCAAGGCAAGAACTGGTGCATTGATCATTGCTGTCTTAAGTTTCTCAAATGCCAATTAAGCTTCCGTAGACCATACAAATTGATCTTTCTTCAGCAAAGATGTCAATGGCTTAGCAATCATTCCATATCCTTTCACAAACCTCCTATAGTATCCCGTCAATCCCAAAAACCCACGTAACTCCTTCACTGATTTTGGGGTTGGCCATTTCTCCATCGCCATAGTTTTACTGCGATCAGTTTCTACACCATGTTCCGATATTATATGGCCAAGATACTCCACCTGCCTCTGGCCAAAAGAACATTTTTTTTTATTAGCAAACAAATGATGTTTCTGGAACAGAGATAATACCAATGTCAAATGTTCTTCATGGCTCTCCAAATCTGGACTCTATATCAAAATGTCATCAAAGAACACTAAGACAAACTTCCGAAGATAAGATCTGAAAATCTCATTCATCAAGGCTTGGAACGTAGCAGGAGCGTTGGTTAAGCCAAATGGCATTACGAGAAATTCTTAATGACCATCATGTGTACGAAAAGCTGTCTTCTCCACATCTTTTTCCACCATTCTTATTTGATGATAACCCGACCTTAAATCCAACTTTGAAATCACAGCAGGCCCATGTAATTCATCCAATAATCTGAAGGTCGCGTGATCGATCCACGCTCACCGCACCAATTTGATAAAAACAAACCTCGTTTATTCAAATCAACCACACCCAATGTAATAAGACGAATCTATCTCTCGATACTGTCTCTCTCAGTTACAAAGAATGAAACAGAAAATCCAATTACAGATCGATCAAGCAATGGAAAGATTCTCTGCTCTTATTGATACTACTAAGTTGTAAAGTAAATCCTCTAATCTTCTTCGAGTCTTTCATCTTTGACTTTTCCAACTTCTTCAAAGACCTTCCATGTCTGCTTTCTCTCTATTTTTCTTCGATATGTAAACTCTTTATGGTTTATTACAAGCCAATAGAACATGATCGCCTTTTCGAGTGTTTTCCAAGCAATCTTCAACCATCGTTAGACGTTGAAAATATTGGCGAAAGGAGTCATGATCCATATCAGAGCTTAGAAAACTCTATTTTTACGGTCCCGACGATCATCATAGAGATGGTTTTGCCTCTGCTTCATGATTTAGCTCAACAGATCATCAAAAGAACTTTTTGAAACTTACAGGTCCACTTTCTACTTAATTTGTCAAATTCTTTCCTCTTCTGCTTCCACCAATATCATCAAAATACTATGGAACCTTTGGAAATGAAAACTTGATGGACAAACATATTTAAATTGGCAAATAAGGACAACTTGATGACTAATTGTGGTTGATCTAAATCAAACTAGGGTTGGAGTACTTTTAAGACCACTTTTATAGGAAACAACTACTGCAGAAAACAACAGTTACCTATATTTGGCTTTCAAGACACTTTGTCCGTTTGTGCTCAAAAGAAAAATACCTTGTTTGGTCACAACAATTGCGTTTCAAAAAAGCATTTTGGCGGTTTACATTGCACACGAAGCCCTTATGTGTCATCACTATAAAGAGGTGACTTCAGGTAAGAGAGACAAAGAGAGATAAGAAAGACTTGAATGAGATCGGGGAGAGATAGATAGAAGAGTGAAAATCTGTCAAAGCATAACCCTTTTTCATTGTTTTCTCTAGACATGAAGTATTACAGAGTGTGTCTAAGTATTAGTGAAGCGTATTAGGCGGATCACTTGTAACTTCTTGTTGTAATCTATTCCTACTTTTTGCCTCTTTTCTTTCTTTTTCTAGGAAAATGCCCCATTCCTTCTAACGCCAAGCTGTCTAGGGGATTTTGCATCCTCTAGAGGGCAAGTCTCCTGCAAAACTATCAAATGCGTGGAAGTCCGGAATACACGATGGAAATGTGTTTTCCGTCTGACGCACACATTAGAACTGAAAGAAGAAAAGGCCACTAGTATGGATGCGTCGGAAGCCATAAAGAATCAGAGCACAAAGTGGAAAGGTGGTTAAGTGCCACCCGGTCTGAAGAAAAGAATGGATATGTGGTTTATATGTCGTTTTAGATGACACTTCAGTGGAAAAAAACAAGAGAAAAAGGGATTTTTAGTGATGTGATGGTAAAAAAATGGCCGGAAAAGAGTATGAAACTAAGCCTCGAGGTTAATATTAGGCTAAATGTTTAGAGAGTGTTTAGAGGGAGAGACTGAAGCTCTAGGCGTAATGTTAGATATATCAAAAATTGGATCCCTTTCTTGGTGGAGAAATTGGTGTATTTATAGAGATTACCTAGTCCGAGATAGAAAACCGGGTCAAGCATTTAGTACTTAGGTCGGGTATGAACCCACCGACTTGAATATGTACGAGATACTTAAGTGTTTCTCACCTATTTTTCTTGTCTTGTTCGCGAGCTGACCGACAATCTTATCCTGAGGTGTAAGATGATGCAGAGTCCGTACTGGCTGCAGCGGTTTTAGCTCTACGGTGTTGCCAAAGCCTTCCCCATACTTTTATCTTCCTAAGGTGCAGAGAGTACTCGTTTTCACCTATCACGTTTTGAAGATAACTTGTTATTTGCTAGTTGGCCTTAGTACGAATGTTTGAATAAGTTTGAATATTTGAATATAGGGAATCTTTAGGTCTCTTTAAGGGTTTTCGTGCCTTTGAGTAAAAATACGTACATAGCCCGAATCTCTGATACTAGGAACCAGACTGCATGTCTGTATGTCTGCCTGGCTTTCTGACTACCTTGTTGTTAGATCATTCATCCCCTAATACCGTATTCTCGAGATAACATGGCACATCTAAGGATTTCGGAAAGGTGGCCTCATCATGGGCTGCTACCTGTGTGTCTTACCACTCAGTCCTTAATCTGGTTCGTACCCAACAATGTGGCTACACTGACAGGTAACAAGATTAAGGTCAAGTGGCCACGTCCATGAAGTTATTCTGACCATTGTAGGCAGCGCATGTCCAAATACTTTTAGGGTCGGTCCAAAGAACCGTAATAAGCTAATGGCGCTAAGAGATTCACCTAAATTAATTATACGTGGTGCTAAGAGATTCGTTTAAACGAAAAGATGATATTTATCTCGGTTTATCTCCACAAGTAGAGAGGCCCATATTCTCTATATACTAGTATTGAATCATTTTTTTTTTTTTTGTTAAAAAGTATTGAATCATCTTCACTTCGGTGTCGAATATTCTAACATATATATTTACTTTTTGAAATATTTTAGGGGTACTCGTGGGGCAGTGTTGGAAAAACTGTTTGGCTTGATAGATATGTTTGATACAATGAGAGAGCTTGAGCCCGAGGTAAAGTTACGTAGGCTACTTTCTGCGTTTATGTTTACATGTGGAGTTTTTTTTTTAAATACATTTTCTTTTGGCAAAGTGTAAAAAACTTGCGTTTGGCGTCTCAATTTACAATTAACAAAATATTTTATAATTTTGTTTGTGATTGTTGGTTCATTTGAGTAAATGTAAAAACAAATATTGCAAACGCAAAAACAATCGAGATCTTAGTGTTTGTGTTTGTTGAGCTAGCTAGCACGCCTAACATCTTTTCCTTTTAAATGCAATCATAGTTTGATTTGATCTTCGAAAGCAAACCTTGTACCGAGATGAAAGAATCTACGCTGAATCTGACAAAGCTATTAGCTGAGACAGCACAAGAAACTTTTGCTGATCTCGAAGAAGCGGTTGAAAAGGACGAAACTAAAAGCATTGTTGTGGATGGATCCGTACATCCGCTTACTAGCTACGTCGTAAACTACGTCAAGTACTTGTTCGTTGTTTCTAGACATGGAAACAGCTACCAATCGACGTTGAGCCTAATTTTTCAAGAGTTTGACAATGTGGATCCTCGTACCGATCTGAAATCCGTGGTAATGAGGATCATACAGGCTTTACATATAACAATCTAGATTGTAAATCCAAACAGTACAAAGACGCAGCATTAACTCATCTTTTCCTAATGAACAATGTTTACTACATAGTGAGCTCTCTTTTCCAAACAGTACAAAGAGTATTTTTTTCTAACTAAATTTCTTTCGCAGAATTTGCAGTGTCTAACGGTTCAGTCGAGTGGGAGCGGTCCGATAGAGAACTCGAATATATCAAAATCATCAGTAAAAGACAGATTCAAGACTTTCAATTCTCAGTTTGAAGAGCTTCACCAAAGACAGTGCCAATGGACAGTTCCGGACGGCGAGTTGCGTAAATCTCTCAGGCTTTCTGTTGCGGAGGTTCTTTTACCTGCCTTCAGATCGTTTTTTAAACGTTTCAGCACTACAAGAAAACATGGTCATTTCCGACGGTCATAATTCCGTCGGAAAACCTTACTTGTCGGAAATCCGTCGGACGTTTCCGACGGATTTCCGACGACAAAAATCCGTCGGGCAAATTCCGACGGATTTTCGACAAATGTTGACCTTGCAGACATCTTGCCGACATCGATAATATCTACGTTGTATCCGTTGGAAATCTGTCAGAAATCCGTCGGAAAACACGCACAATTTTCCTTATAAAAACGTATCTACCCTCTCATTTACAATCACAACAACAACAAAAAAAACCTATCTTATCTAATTCCTTACAAAAATGTCTTCTTCAGATCCTTATAATTATTTTCGATCATGGATGGACAAGCTTCATCAAATTCCGGACACGGGCCTAGTTACGGAGGAATTCAAAGAAGGCCTGCCGGAATTCATGGCATTTGCAGGTACGCAGAAGAAAGAAAAAAAAAACCGGTAAAATCTACTACCCTTGTACCAATTGTGGGAATCGTAGATTAATCGTGATAGATGAAGTATGGTCACACCTGTATTTTCATGGGTTTATGCCGGGTTACAAGATTTGGTATTATCACGGAGAAAATGATACAATGGTGGATAATTATGCTAGTACTAGTGAACAGTATATTGGAGATAACGCTAGCTTAGAAGAACCTGCAATGGAAGTAGAAAGTACCGTAGGTCATGTTCAGATAGTGAACGATGCATTTTGTGAAAGTATACCATCGGTTGCTGAGTATGGAGATAGAAGAGAAGAACCTAACTTAGAAGCTCGGAGATTCTTTGATATGTTAGACGCTGCTAAACATCCGTTATATGATGGGTGTAGAGGTGGACATTCCCCTTTATCAACTGCAACTAGGATGATGGGTATAAAGATGGATTTCAATTTTAGTGAGGATTGTGTGGATGCAATATCTGATTTTGTGAAAGACATTTTGCCAGAAGATAATCTTGCACCGGCATCATACTATGAGATACAGAAACTTGTTCAAGGTCTAGGATTGTCGTATCAGATGATAGATGTATGCATTGACAACTGTATGCTCTACTGGAGAGAGGACACAGACCGTTCGACATGCCGTTTTTGTCGCAAACCTCGGTATAAGGAAACAAGTGGAAGAGTGTCAGTGCCATATAAACGGATGTGGTATTTGCCGTTAACAGAGAGATTGAAGAGGTTATATCAGTCAGAGCGCACATCGGGAGCAATGAGATGGCATGCAGAGCATACAACAGATGGAGAAATCGCCCATCCGTCAGACGCAGGAGCATGGAAACATTTTCAATCAATGTATCCCAGCTTTGCGTATGAGGCGAGGAACGTATACCTTGGATTATGTACCGATGGTTTCAACCCTTTTGGGAAGCATGGGAGACAATATTCTTTGTGGCCAGTAATTGTAACACCTTACAATTTGCCGCCATCTTTGTGCATGAGACGGGAGTTCTTGTTCCTTAGAATTCTCGTTCCTGGACCAGAGCATCCGAAGAGATCACTTGATGTGTTTTTGCAGCCATTGACTTATGAGTTGCGAATGTTATGGGACCAAGGTGTTGAGGCGTTTGATGTTTCTTGTCAGCAGAATTTTGTCATGCGGTCGGTACTTATATAGACCATTAGCGATTTTCCAGCATATGGCATGTTATCAAGATGGACAACGCACGAAAGGTTATCGTGTCCGTACTGTCAAGATAACACAGATGCGTTCCAATTGAAGCACGGTCGCAAAACGTCTTGGTTTGATTGTCATAGGCGATTCCTACCTAGCGATCATCCTTATCGTCGGAGCACCACATTGTTTGGGAAGAACCGGAAAGTAATTGATGGTTCACCTTCTGAGTTAGATGGACAGTATTTGTTGGATCAGTTCAGAGATTTTGGTGCAGATAGGACCGTTGATTGTGGTGGTAACGGGCATCATCTTGTTGATGGTTGTGGCAACGTACATAATTGGCACAAGAGAAGTATTTTCTAGGATTTGCCTTATTGGAAGGACCATCTTTCGAGGCATAATATGGATGTCATGCACATTGAGAAAAAAAATTTCGACAACATTATGAACACCGTTCTCAATGTCCAAGGGAAGACGAAGGACAATCTGAAGTCTAGATTGGACTTGCCAGACATTTGTTCTCGTAGAGCACTACATGTGACAGGGAACACGAAGCCTCCGGTCCCGGCTTTTCGTTTGGATGAACCTTCAAAGGCCGCATTTTTTGACTAGATTGCCGAAAGTGTTAGATTCCCGGACGGATACGCATCTAACCTTCAGAACTGCGTTGATCATGGAGAAGAGAAGTTTACTGGTATGAAGAGTCATGATTGCCATGTGGTGAAGCAGCGCCTCCTTCCATTTGCCTTTGCATGTCTTCTACCACGTAATGTCCACGAAGCAATTGCAGGTACAGTTATTAAATTATTTTGTTAATACTTTACACAATATATACTTTAGTATTTAATTATTCATTTGTTATCAATATTTTGCAGGGATTGGTGCCTTTTTCCGAGATATATGTTCTCGCTCTCTTACATCAGACGGTATCCGCAATCTTGCGGATAATATACCTATAATCCTTTGCAATGTGGAGAAGATATTTCCGCCTTCCTTCTTTGATGTTATGGAACATCTAACAATTCATCTCCCTCGAGAAGCAGAGCTTGGAGGCCCGGTTCAGTACCGTTGGATGTATCCTTTCGCACGGTATATGTTTCATCTAAAGAAAAATTTGAGCAGAGTGGAGGGTTCTATTGTCGCACAGAGTATCAATGAAGAAACTTCACATTTTGTAGAGTTCTACTTTCCATCACAAATCAAAACGAAGAGTCGTAGAGCAGCTCGACATGATGACGGAGGCGTACTACCTTTCTATCCGGTCGATGTTCCTCATATATTCTTAGAGATTGGACGACTTAGTGGAAAAGGCAAGAAGCAGAGACTTTCATCGCATGAGCGGGATCATTTGCATATGTATATTTTCACAAACTGCGACGAAATTAAAGAATATGAGAGGTATTAAATTGAACCAAATTATTAATTACTTATTAGATCCTTGCTTATATATATATATTAACGTGATGATCGCTTCAATGTCACAGCTTGTATATGGCTTATCAACATTTTTCATTTCCGAACAAAACAGAGGACGAGCTAATCGAGCTCAAACAGGAAGAGTTCGGACGTTGGTTAAGAGATTATGTAAGTATTTTAATTGCCTTGTTTAAAATTTCATATATAATGAATGATTTCTTTTACTCATTTTTTAATTTATTCGTGCAGGTGACGACATAGAAGGCTAACGAACAAAGCTTTCCCACGTGGTTAGAAGAAATTTCGCGCTTTCCACTAGCAAACGTGCAGTCATATGTTATGTATAGCACACGGGGGTACGCTTTTAAGATTCTTCGGGATGATAGGGGTGCGACAACTTCAGATTATAGTGTATCTACTCAGTCCGGTGATCTTGTATACTATGGTGTCGTATGTGAGATTTTCGATGTTCAGTACCTGGGAATGCTCGGTATGAGATGCGTTGCATTTTTATGCGACTGGAATGACCCATTAGTAGGAAGCGGTGTGCGACACGACCAATTTGGTGTTACATCATTACATAGTAGATGGCGACTCCAGAAATACGAACCATTCGTACTTGCTTCACAAGCAGACCATGTTAGTTTTATTCTTTTATGTTAATTTATTTGTTAGTATATATTTTTGCATTACCGTGTCTAAATTGTTATATGACTTTATTACATGGTGTAGGTATGCTATATTCCCTGTCCTCGAGTGACAAACAAGCAAGACCCGTGGATTACAGTCACATCGATAAACCCGAGAGGTAGGGTTCATGGGATGTCCGATCATGAACCCCTCCAGCAAAACTCTGTTGGTTTAGGTTCGATCGACCATTCCTTTGAGGTCGACCTTGTTGTTGATTTCACCGTACATGTCGATGATCGGGTATTTGAGGATTCAGAGGAAGAATTTGACGAATTTGGTGAAACTTCTGATTCAACAGAATCATATTACTCATAATCATATTCGGAGTAATTTTAATTATAAACTTTGCATTGTAAAATATGTACTTGTATTTGAAGTGTAATGTGTAATATATTAGTTATGTGGAACTAGAAACATAGACATTTGATTTACTAAGTGTAACAAATCCGAAAAAAAAAAAAAAATTGCAAAGTATACTTTCGACAGATTAAGTTTTAGCCGAGGCGTTCAGTTTTTGTCGAGGGGTTCAGTACCCGGGGTTTCAGTTTTAGCCGAGGGATTCAGTTTTAGCCGGGGTAACTTAATCCGTCGGAAATCCGTCAGAAATTTCCGACATATTTCCAACGGATTAAGTTTTAGCCAAGGCGATCAGTTTTTGCCGAGGGGTTCAGTACCCGGGGTTTCAGTTTTAGCCGAGGGATTCAGTTTTAGCCGAGGTTTCCTACGGATTTCCGATGGATTATTGAGCATAAGTTATTAAACACGTTTACATCGTGTTTTACACCTTCAATCTCGAGATCCGTCGGAAATTTCCGACGGATTTCCGACGGATATTTTCAAAAATGTTTTTTAGGGTATAGGTTATAGGTTTTTTGTGGAAATTGTTTACAAACACTTGTATGATGTATATATAATAGGTTGAACATGTCATATTTCAAAAAAAATGTGTTATATAGAATTTATAAAATTTGATAGAAGTGTTTGTATAAGTTATAGTATAAGGTATAGTTGATTTATGTGAAATGTATAGGTTTTGATGTTGTATAAGTTATAAACTCATTCAAAGTCTTTAACATTGATGAATTTACTATTTTTTGAATGAAACATGTAGATTAGGGATCCCTAAATCATATAACTAAACCCTAAACCCCAAATATACCCTACATCCGTCGGAAATTTCCGACGAATTTAGGACCTATGACACGTGCCTGTTGACTGGCCAATCGACAAACATGCAAGGAATATACCTTATATTCTTAATTTCCGACGGACTTTGGTTTTTTCGAGACCGCGGGAATATCAGTTGCGTAAATGAAAATAATTTTCGGAATCCAACGGATATGGCCGTCGGAAATCGATATATATCGACAAACCGTCGATTTCTTTTCTCATTTCTCTCTTTTCTCTCTCTCTCTCTCTTCCGACGTTTCTTCTCTCTTCTCTCTTCTTCTTCCTTGGCGGTTCTCTCTTCTATCTTCTTCTTCCATACAATTTCTCATTTCTCTCTTCCTCTTCTTTTGATTTCTTCTCAAATCCCTCTCTTCAATCCTCAATTCCTCATTTCCTATGGATCCAAATATGTAAGTTTTCAATTCCTTATTTTTTTTTGTAGATCTTGTTAGTTTTTAGGGTTTATTAGTGTTAGGTTGTTAGAATGGAATTTTTTGTGTATTGTTAGGTGGTTAGAATAGAATTTCTTATGTAATTGTTATGTACAATAATATTATTGTTAGGGTTTATGTGATTAGATTGTAGATTTCGAATTGTTAAATTTAGAAAACAAATTTTTTATTTATAAAAACGTTTTTGAAATATTTTTTAAGTATTTAGAAAATTATAATTGAATTTTTCAAAATTCTGTACTAAATAAAAACGTTTTAAAAATATTTATCAAATTTTTATATAATATTTATCAAATAAAATCGTTTTTAAAATATTTAGAAAATTATAATTGGATTTTTCAAAATTTTGTACTAAATAAAAATGTTTTAAAAATATTTATCAAATTTGTATATAATATTTATCAAATAAAATCGTTTTTATAATATTTTGGGAAATATCAAGTTCTCAAATTTGGAATTTTCAAATTTTCGGGAAATTTGAAATTTTTCGGTAATTTTGAAACTTTCGGAAAATTTTGAAATTTTCGGGAAATATTGAAATTTTTGGTAACTTTTGAAATTTTCGGTAATTTTTGAAATTTTCGTGAAATTTTGAAATTTTCCGTAATTTTTGGGATAATCAATTAATTTACTAACGATTTATGGTTTTTCGCAGGAATAACGAGGACGCACTATGTTTGGGAGGCGGCTTGGGACGCCGTTCTCGGGGTTCTCGAGCTACGCCTCCTGGCAGATCGAACTCGAGAACTGAAATCCCAGACTCCCAGCAATCCGCTGCTCGGAGCAGGATTTCGATCGCAGATCTAGTCCAACAGCCGAACCGGAGCCATTGCATCCGTCTCGACCCGAAGTTCGAGGACGAGACTTGGTAAGTTACATTTCTGATTATTATTTCAATTTAATTAAATTTTGAATCCTAACGTACTGAATTCTTCTTTTTTAAAATGTTTTCAGGTTTAAGTTATCGACTGAGATAAACAAGACGATCTTGCGGATGCTCCACAACATGTTGGTAAAACCGTACGAAAAGTACTCGGACATGCCAACCGACGAGAAAGACTTGTGGCACCGGACTTTCGCGGTAAGTCGTTTTTTAATATATATTTCTTTTTTTAGTTCATTTTGTTATTTTTTATTTTGAAAACTAACATTATGTTTTTTTTTAGTGTAGCAAGAGTTTATGTGGGACCATAATTATACGACGAAGGTTATTGGCCAATTCGACAAGTTTGCCGCGCTTTCGTACTCGAAGCCCATGCACGAGTGGAAGCAGAAGTGGAAGCATAACAAAGGCAAGCCGAAGGACCTCGAGGACGACGTGTGGAAGGGCTTCTGCGATTACTGGAGTAAGCCGAAGACAAAGGAGCTCTCCGAAAAAAACTCGAAGAACCGGAAGAGCGAGCGAGGAGGGAATGGGATCTACATTCACAACGGGGGTGCAAAGACCGTCGAACGCGAGGCGATGGAAATGGTAAGTTTAATTTCCATTTTTATTTACTAATTTCATTTTTATTTTTATTTTACTTAACCAAATTTCACAGGCAAATGCAGACGGCAAACATCTGGATTACCTTAAAGTAATCGAGCAAAGGCACAGCAACAAGAAATCCGGTCTGATTCAAGATGTGGGTATGCGTGACCTTGTCGAGAAGTGCAAGAAGAAGAAGACGGAACATGAAGTTTCGATGTCGCAGCTCACTCTCGACGGATCTTCGTCCTCGAACGAGTATCCCGGGAACAGATCAACCAACTTGTTCTCGATGTATGTTTTAATTTGATTTCAATTTTTTTTTCATTTTGTAATATTCATTAATAACATTTTTAAACTTTCGTAGGAAACTCGACAAGTCAAAGGTCGATTCGCGGGGTTAGGCGGGCTTCCAACCCAGGAATCTTCCTCCTCTATGCCTCGATATGCTTCAGAGTACAAAGAAGAAATCGAGAGGCTCAGCCAAACGGTGAAAAACCGTGACGAGAAGGTCGGTGAGTTGTAGTCCGCACACGCGGAGTTGCAGTCCGCACACGCGGAGTTGCAGACCGCTCACGACTCAACCCGTCAAGAGCTCAGCGCTTTGTAGGCGACCATGAAGAATGCCTTCCCCCATTTATTTCCGGATTAAATTTCATGTTTTTTTTATCTTTTTATAACATTTTATGTTTCTTTTGTAATAACATTTTATATTTAATGAATTTTTTTTAAATCAAATTTATATTTATAATTATTTTTTATTTAAATAGATTTATTTTTTTAAATTTAAATAGAATAATAAATTAATTAATTATTATTATTAAAAAATTATATAAATCCGTCGGAAATCTGTCGGAAGGTTGTCGGAAATGTTACTGACGGCTTTCCGACGGACTGCCCACGGAATATTTCGACACAGATCCGTCGGAAACAGGACCCGTCGGAAATACGTCCGTCGGATTTCCGTCGGAAATTTCTGACCCGTTTCTGACGACTGAAATCCGTCAGAATGTTTCGACGGATATCGATTTCCGACGACCTATAACCGACAGTTTTTTTCTGTCAGAAACGACTCTTTCCGACAGAAACTACCGTCGGAATACGCATTTTTTCTTGTAGTGCGGGTACAATCAAAAACATTTTTAAACAGATTTGGTGTAGTTTTTGGTTTCGTGTTGAGCAAGGAAGTAATAGAAATGTTGCTGCTTTGTTTATGTTATGTCTCAGGCCAATGATAGAGAGTGGTAAGAACCCACAGAAGTACATAAGGAATTCACTCCTGAAGATCTTGAGCGAATGCTTAACGAATTCTTCGAAGGCAAGACGTGGAGTGAGCCCAAGAGATTAAAAAAAAAAACAATGTGTATTAATGTTTGTTTGATTCTTTCCATTACATTTTATATTGGCTTTTGCAACATTATATTTATGAGTTTTTCGTATTATCTTTCTTCTTGAAGTATAGACTTATTTGCACCAAAAGTATTATTTTTTTTTTTCCGTCTAAATCACCTTTGTTAAAAGTCATATCGTTGTTTACAAACATTCTGGGTCATTTTTTCAACTTTCTTTTTTGTCACTTCTGTTTTTTTTTTTTTTTTTTTTTTTTTTTTNTTTCTTTTTTGTCACTTTTTTTTTTTTTTTTTTTTTTTTTTGTCATTTTGTATCGAAATGACCATTTTACCCCTCTTCTTACAGCTTTGTGTACGGTACACGGTCGTACACACCGTACTGTGCAGGGGTGAAATTTTCATGAACAGTAAAATAAATGCTACTTTCCTAATTAAATTTAAAAGTGCTAAAATTTTATAGAAAATTTAAAAAAGTGACAAAATCTGCAAACCTCTCGTATGTATATATGGTCTTCTTTCCTTTTGTTGTTAGTATGGTTTCTTAACTTTCTTTTAATTGTAAACTTGATGAGGTCTCAAACAAAGAACCTTGTAGACTCTTGATTATGTGGTTTTATTGATTATTGTTTGGGAAATTAGCACCTATGAACTGTAAAAAAATCACAATTAATGTAATATGTATTAAAGAAATACTCTAAAATAGCACAAAAATTATTTTTTGTTCTAAATCTAGCAGACCAAATTTAAAATTCTGAAAATAGCACAAATAATTATGTGACATGTTTTGCTAAAATAAATTCAAAATAAAAGTAAAATCTTATGTTTGGGGTTCACTATTTCCTATTTAGGATTTAGTTTTTTCCCTATAAAAAAAAGATTTTGGGTCATTTTAATATTAAATTTTTGTTATTATTGTCAAATTTAACTAATGGTGCTAAGTTTGGAACAAAAAAATTAAAAGTGTACTATTTTGGACAATTGTCCTATGTATTATTGTGGACAATCCACTCGTTAATATAAAAAGACTTATTTGCATCCAGTGTCACTTAATCAAAACATATTTAGAGATCTAGCACTTTCCAAAATCTAAAAAATTAAATAACACTTTTTATTTGGAAAAGACGATTTTACCCATGCTTTTTATAAAGTGCTAGTTCACAAAGTATGTTTTCGATAAGTGTCTCTACATGCAAGTCTCGTATAAAAAGAACAATTTTCGTCACTATATTATACTATTTCCGTATGTGTAATCTTCTTTTTCGTTCTTGGAGTCACGAGCGAGTCTCCCTCTATCTCCTTCCTGTTTACCAACCATGTCTGATTGAAGCACACCGCTTCACCGCTCACGTCAAGGTTCGCGACGTCGTTCTGTTCGGTCGAGGTTCGGCTTGGCGAGGGGTTTCGATGGTTGTAAGAGAGATGGCATCAGGGGAGACGGCATCAAAGCTTCGCCACCTCAACATCCACGAGTATCATGTTCTTCTCTCCACGCCGTACTCCGCTCGTTCGTCATCCTCATCGCCTAGCTAAGCTTCTCTTCTTTTTTTCTCTCCAGATCTGCCTCTTCATCAACGACGCTGATCAAGATCAAGCAGGATATCTCTCTCGTCCTTCCCATAACCGAAGCTTGCGATTTAGTACAAATGTGAGAGATCAAAATATTCGTTAATTTTCTTCTATAACTTTTTTTGTAATCTATTACGTAATATTAACAGTCCGTGTTTTTTTTTTTTTTTTTGATAATTCAAGGCAAATCTTAGGCCCATGGAGAGGCCCAGACTAATCTCATGGGGATGTACTACCAACGGGCTAAGCGTACACCCGGGTTTGCAAATGAGGCACAGACATTAATTAGCCTCATATCCCATTTGGCCAAACAACAGCATTTTTTGTTCCTAGTGGGAGTCGAACTCAGGGGAGACCGCTGTTCGCGGATTCCAAAGTCGACAATCACCAGACTAATCCAATGGCGATGTACTACCAACGGACTAAGCGTACACCTAAGTTTGCAAATGAGACCTAGACATTAGCCTCATATCCCATTTGGCCAAACAGCAACATTTTTTTTCATAGTGGGAGTCGAACTTAGGAAGACCGCTGTTTGCGGATTTCAAAATCGACAACCACCAGACTACCACTGTCTGGTTAACGGTCTGTTCTTTTTGGTTACAAATGATGATTTACTTGTAAAGCAATATTCTACGAACCATGAGTCCAATAAAAAAAGTAGTAACCAATCCACATTACATAAAACCACGTTAAAATAAAGACGTGAATCTATGAACTTCAGTAACCAAATATTTTACGAACCATTAGTCCAATTTTGACTCTTTTTTTAGGTCTACGTACAAACCAATAGCGACTTTTTATCAATATCAGAAGTCAGAACGTGAGCCATAATTCGAGTACGCTGGTTCGAAACCCAATGTGTCTAGACTCTAGAAAAATATGTTCTTAAAAAAAAAAAAAAGACAAATGAAGACGTCGACAGCAGGGATCGAACCTGCGCGGGCGGAGCCCAATAGATTTCAAGTCTATCTCCTTAACCACTCGGACATATCGACATTTCGTTGTAAACGGTGCAATTAAGAATTAATATACTTTATTTTTCAACCAAGGTATGCAGCTATTACACGAGAAACTGCATGGTTTTAAGCTTTTCCCAAGCGAGAGTATAAAAACCCATGTCAATTTAAAATGTAAATAAAAAAAGAATGAATGAAACCAAGAAAGTTACGTACTTAACATGGAGAAATTCTTTGAATGATGATGATGGTGCACTTATGAATATATATGATAGAAAATCAGGCATATATGAATCTAGAGAGCTCGACTTTTGATGATGTCGAAACTCATCTCGCTCGGGTCCGTGGCTTGTAACTCCACCTGAATCCCGTCCAATTCTCTCTTGAACCTGTCCTTTGAGCTCGCATACACCATCTTCATCCTCACCCTCGATGAATCCGGTGACCTACCATATACATGCATCATCCATAATCCATACTCTATATAAGTTTCATAAAATAAGACCATGACATGTAATTTAGTGATTTGTGCTACTGTCGTTGTTGTGTCAATACACACGTTTAAAATCAAATCCGCATAATGCATGTTCTTGAGAAAAAATAATATTCATAACATGAAAAGTGTGTTTCTTGAGGGTTTTGTATTACCATGCTATGAAAAAGATCTTGCTCTTCTGGCAATTCTCAGCAGTGGTGAAGTCGAAGTCATAGACAGCATAGCGGCATTCGTTGGCTGGTAGGGAATTGGAGAAATCGTCGTAGTTCTCCTCGGGACTTCCCAGCTTTTCCACCACCACTTGTTGTCCGTCTATCCTGAAGATTATGAACCTATAGTTTCTTTTCGCCTTAAGCTCCAAAAATTTCAACTTACACTCGTCTTCCACAGCCATTCCCGACGCCGCGTTCGCCTTTTTGATTCATATATATAAGTTAACATATAGAAACTTAAAGCTGCGATTGTTTCAAATGCCGATTTGTACATTTACGTTTACACATGTTAACAAATAATACATTTTTAGGTTTCTTATAAACCTTTTTTTTTAAGTTTCCGTTTGGTATTTGCGTTTACTATGGTTTTATTTGAGGAAAAACAGCATTATAATACGTAAACACATATTGTAATCAAGGCAAAACAAGAACGATGCTCAAACATCTATATAACGCAACTTCATTACAAAGAGAAAAGGACAAAAGGAGAAGAGAGAACGCACCATTGCGTTTGGATGATGAAGGTAACCTAAGGCAACAAAGAGAAATTAAGAGAGATGTGAGACTTCTTGTATTTTTTTTTTTTTTTGTCCTCTTTTGTTGGAGGAGAGATGAACAATGCAAACAGGGAAATGAAAAATTTGGGGGAAGAAGAGATTCTTAATTTGATTTGAAGAGGCCAATCGAGACTAACTCGGACAACCATTAATGTCTCTCTTCTTTTAACATCAAACCACCTTTTTTTTCCTCTCTATCCTTCAAATTCGCCTAACCATCCTCTCTTTCAAAACAATTACTCTATTTTTAGCATCTTTGTATCCTTATCCTTACACATTCAGGGACTATGTCTATCGTTAGTTGACAAATGGTTTAACGGTTTGATTGGTTTGGTTCTTGTTTGGTTTGTTTGGTTTGTTCGGTTTAGAAGATATTTGAAACAGAATTGGCTGTGTGGTTCCATCACATAACATTGTTCTGAATCTTAAATAGCAATTTGTCCTTGCAAGACTCTAGATGCAGATAGAGAACGAAAAATTTGACATTTCCTACAAAATTGACGACCCTTTTAGATCCTCTTGAGTTGATTTGCGATCACCCTACGAAATTGACAACCTTTGGACCTTGTTTCTTTTCCGGGATGCTCTTCTGATCTAAATCATCAGGTGTAGTAGCATCAGAGGTCTTGATCTTCTTGCTGCTTTTAGGCTCTTCATAGAAATCGTCCTCGAGATCGTCCCCACTAAACTTAGTGACTTTCCCTCTTGGTGTAGCATCAAACCCTGTCGTTTCACGCGGGGGGATAAAGTTACGGTCTTTATAAGATAAAAGAGATTGCATTTTACAGTACCGGATCACACTTGACAGGCGGGGTCAAATGAAAGCGAAACTAATTGACTAGGATCACGAATTAGAAGCTCAAGAATTGAAAGGGAGAGAAAATAAAAGAAAATGTTACTTGAACTCTTTGTTGGGGCTGAATCTCTGTTGAATTTATCAGGGCAGTCTTTGACGAGATGCGCCACACTCCCGCACACTTTACAACACCCTCCCTGCAAAAGAAAACCCATCAAAATTTATTGTTGAACATGTCGAAACTCATTCTGTATGAGGAAAAGAAAAGGATCGAAACAAGATTTGAGCATCGTAGTATTGTACCATTGGGTAGACTCCATGCTTGTTTTGAGGGCAGTTCTTGCTTATGTGCCCGTGCTCCTTGCATATGAAACAACTTGCGAATTTGGTCCCTCCTACAAAAGTATCAAAAAAGCAACCGAATCTAATCTTAGTGACAAATGAATATAGTAGAACCACAAATATGATTTCGCGCGCAAGTACTGTTACTCTCCAAATAACATGAACTACACTTCAGACCCTCGGTCAAATATCTGTAGGACAGATCTTTGAGCGTATTGAGAGGCAAAACTAACAACTCTTCATGTTACTGTTCTTCAAATCGTTTCATAGGAAAAAAAAAGATAATCATCCGAATCCGGATAAAACAACATAGACAGACTTACCATCTTCCAAAGGATAAGGACAGTGGGAAAGTGAATGGCCAGTATCTCCACAGTTGTAACACAGCTTCTTCTCGAAGCTGCTCTCGTCATTTTTGTCGGGGCAATTCTTAAGACTATGCCCTCGCCTTCGGCATTGCAAGCATATCTACAAGCAATAGAACAAACATCAATAAACCGATACTATTCGATTTTCAGAAACAAACAAGTGTAGTGATCATCAAAGGATCAACATTCAGCTGTTCGAGTTCACAGTGATTAAGAAACAGTAAAATCAGATCTTCAACTCAATTAAACCCTTAACTGATTCAAACAAGAGCTGCCAAAACCTACTCACCAAGATATAAACCCAACTCTAATCCTACGACCCTAATGGAGCAAAAACCCTATTCAAAAACCCAATGATTAAAGAAGGAAACAAGAGTTTAGAAAATCTAGAAGAGAGCAAGCAAACCTTGTTTCTCTCCCACTCGGATTTTTCAGGGCAGAGTTTAGCAATATGTGTTTTGGATTTGCAGATATAACAACCTTCCCCAGGTTTCATACCAGGAACTCGGAGAGGATGCCTCGTCGAGGAGCCATTTCTCATGGGTTTATCAGTGGAGGATCCAGGTTTCTTACGCTTGAACAAGCTCTTCTTCTTCTTCTTCTTATCGGGATCCTTTGGCGGCGTCGGTTCTGGTTTTGGAAACTGCTCTGGGTGAGCTTCCTTGTATCGCTTCCGCGCAAGTCTTTGCCTTTGGCTCACCATTGTCGACTACTGTATCCAGAGAGAGAGAGAGAGAGACGACTGATTTTACAGGCGGCGATAGAGGCAGTGGAGTCGAAGAAAGACGCACAAGTTTCTTCAAAGGCTTGTTGTTCAGAACGGGCTTGACTCTATCCGGCCCAATGGGCCCAAATATTTGTTAAACCTAGGAAACATTTGGGCCGAATCTCAAGAATAAAAGTTACTAGGACTTGTTTCCCACGTCAAAAACTTTTGTTGATTTTATTTGACTAGGGTTTGTTTCTTCTCTGTTGCGTCCTTTTGTAAGTGAATCTCAATCTCGTGACGGATTTTCCAAAACTTAGAGAGCAAAACTCACCAGAGAAAAACGAAAAATATGGAGAGAGCAGAAAAATTGGCCAGAAGAAACGAAAACATGGAGAAACTGAGGCTCAGTGAGTTGCCAGATGAATTAATCTTGAAGATATTCTCGTTGCTCCCGATGTTCAAAGAGACCGTAGCAACAGATCTCATATCAAGACGATGGTCGGAGGATCCTTGGAAACTAGTGTCGAATGTCACGCTTGATGATGATGATGATGATGATCAGAGTTTCGTGACATTTATGAGTTTTGTTTATGGATCTTTGTTGTCTAACGATGCTCAAATCCTAGAGAGGTTGAATCTCAAGCTAATTATGGGAGAATACTCGGCTTATTCGGCTTCAGACATCGATTTCGGGGTTCGAATCGCGGTTAACCGAGCTGTGAGAAAGCTGAGAATAGACTTGTTTGGCGAAACCCTAGAATTTCCGAGTTGCTTGAGTACTTGCACAACCCTAAAATCATTGATACTTCGTGAACTAAAGATCGAGGTTTTTCCGCCTGGTTTTTGTTTGCCATCGCTCAAAAGTCTGCACCTTTTCTCGGTTAAGTTCCCGGGTTCCGAATCCGTTGCAAGCCTTTTGAAAATCTGCCCGGATCTTGAATATTTGGTTTTAAACGAAACCAGTTATTACGATGTGTTGTTTGATGTTAGTATTAGTTTCTGTTTGTCATCACTCAAAAGCCTGCACCTTTCATCGGTTGGATTCCTTAGCGATGAATCTGTTGCGCGTCTTTTACAAAGCTGCCCGGTTCTTGAAGATTTGGTTGTAAACAGAACCAAAGATGACAATGTGATGTTATTCAATATCAATGTGCCTACTTTGAGGAGTTTATCTATCAATAACTCGAGAAGGGAACGCGCCTACGTTGAGGAGATTCATGGGTTTGTGATAAATGCTCCTGCTTTGGAGAAATTGAACTTTAAGGATACATGCAGTAACTTTGTAATGTTTGAATATATGCCTGAGGTGACCAAGGCGAATATCGAGGTTATTAATTGTGACCAATCTGAGAAGTTCATAGGATCTCTTACCTCAATCCAACATCTTTCTCTCTGTTCTCTAACTTCAAAGGTATTAAACGTTCTTACTCCAACAATGTCAAGATTTCTCTTTTTTATGTTTTGTTATTCTCATTACAGTAGATAATATATATAATTCAATTGCAGATTACATATCCTAGAGGCACTTTCTTCTTCTTTCTTGAACATCTAGAGCTATGTACATCTTCTGCGGGATGGGCGGATCTACTTGCTTGTATACTCAATGACGCTCCAAGACTTCAATCTCTTAAGCTTAAGTCGGTATGTAGAACACAAACTTTCTTCTTCTTTTTTTTATTTTTGGTTTTACTAGTTTGTTAAATAGCATAAACACTAATGTTATTTTTATTTTCTAGTGATATATCTTTTGCACGTTCACTACTAGCAACGCAGAATGTTTGAATGATAAAAATTGATGAATCATGCACGTCTTTTAAACATAGAAAATAATTTATCATTCAGTCATATTTGTGTTTCCGCTATTTTTGTCATTCAAACATTCTGCGTTGCTAATAGTGAACGTGCAAAAGAAATATCACTAGATGATCCGATTTATAACATGTAAAGTTTTTTTCGTCACAGAAACATAGGGCCAATTACAATGATGATCCGATGAACCTCTGGATCGAACCAACAGTTGTTCCCGAATGTTTATCGAAGCATCTTGAGATCTTGGAATGGAGACAATATGAAGGCACAGAGCAAGAGAGGAAAGTGGCTGCGTACATACTAGCAAACGCATCTTGTCTAAATATGGGGACATTCTCAATCTCATCAACATGTAGACACAAATATACAGAGTTAAAGGAAATGTCCAGAGTTTCAGAGACATGTCAGTTAGTGTTTGAGTAATTTCTTATGTGATGGTGTGTGTCTCTAGAAGACACATGAGGTTCTCAGCTTTCTTCTTCCTTTCTTCTTAATACAAATAGTCAAAAACAATTAAAAAAAGTTATTAATTTTGTATTGAAAACTGAAAACATCACTTATTTGAGAATAAAAAAAAACATTTAAAACATCATTTTTTTAAGAACGGAATGAGTATTTAGTTTCTTAATTATTATGATATTATTAAATAATAATCAATCCATACATATTCAAAAAAAAAATATTGGAGATCTTGCAATATTTTTCACTATGATTATTATATTTTATTTGAATATATATCAAAACAAAAGTTTGAAAAATATTTTACTAATTTTATAAAAAGTTAAACACAAGAAAATTGATTTTTTAAGAGTTTGTGGACTGACCACAAAACTCATAGTCATTAAGCGGTGCATATTAGAGTTATGTTTTCAAGATTGTAGGTTTTTGCGGGTTAGTCCGAATAATATTTTAGTTCATTGCAAAACGGGTTAAGTAGACATGTTAGTCCGGGTTGACAATTTTATATATAATAATTAGGTAGACATATTATAAAATTCAGATAAATTTATTTTTTCTTAAATTTCAAAACAATTTTTAAGAAACAATTATCCCGCGATATAGCTAAAGCGGGTTAAATGAACTTTGTTCTTAATATAATATTATTAAGTCGATGTTTAGAAATGTTCACTGTAGAGACTATTTTATTGAATATGAGCTCCTAATTGATATGATTCAATTCCGAAAGAAAAATATACCAATTTTCTTTTTAATAAGCAAAATAATATTGAGAATCAAATAAATATGTAATCAAAATTTAATAGATTTGGAAACCTACTTATAAAGCTATAGGATTTGGAAAACAAATTTGTTTTCTCAGGTTATGGCACTTTCGCTTTCTCAAATTTTTTTTTCACTGAATATATTACTATTAAAAGCTCAAAAAAGCAAAGGAAAGAAAGACCCTAAAGCCGAAACATCCACATGGGACCAATAAACGGGCGAAAACACAAATCTAAAGATCAGAGCACAAAAGCTCAACAAACATAAAAAAAAAAACAGAACATTACATCTCCTTCATAACACAGCACTTCTGTCATCTCAAATTTTATGGGTACTATTTTTTGTAATTATAGATAATATTTGTTTTTCCCTTTATCTTTTATTTTGCGCGGTAAAATTAATATCTATATCATAAAAAAGAAGATATGTGCAAAGCTAATATAAGGTCCATTAGAAACATTTGATGAACTTTTACGAGAAAAGAATGAACACATGATCTCTAAGGTCTCACTACCATCTTTAGAGATATGATGTTAATAAAATCGGAACAACATTTCATTTTCATAACTTCTAATTTAAAACAAATAACACATTCATATAAAATTAATGTAGAGATATTTTAACAATATTTCACTTTCACAACTTTTAGCTTAAAATAATCAAATTCACATAATAAATTAATAACAATTTATTTTCAATTAATATAAAACCAATAAAATCTTTAACTGCCCAAATCATATTTTTATTCTGCAAAAAACGCAATATACTATAATCATGTAACGTTTATAACAAATTGAGGAAACTTTTTAAAAAATATCACTTAATTCAAAATAAAAAAACTTTGTCATGCACTGTAGCGCGGGTTAAATTCTAGTTAAACAAACGTTTTCTGTAAGACAACATTAAACCCGAAAGATCTTGAATTTAAATGTTGGTTCATGGATTTTAATTGATTTGGAAATCCAAACTAAATCCAGTGTTATTGTTTTATAATTTTAAAATTCATATTCAGATCCAGTGTTATTGGTTCTAATAATTTTAAAATTCATGTTCAAATCCAGTGTTATTGGTTCTATGATTTATAAATACTAATTCAAATCACGTGCTATTCAATCCTACGGATTTCCTTATGAATTTGATTTTACAATGGATTTTAGTAGATTTTGATATTTCAAAGTTAAAAATACAAACACTTAAATCTGAGGGAAAACCTACGGATTTACAAATACTAATTAAAATCCATATGTTAGATTTGAAAATACGTAAATTTTACAAAGATTTATAAATCTTACTAGGATTTCTGAATCCATTAAAATCCATGAACCAATAAACTCTCGTAAAAATATGTTTCGTCCAAATTATATGATAAGAGAGGCGAAATTAAATCTCATTATACTGCTAGTACCTACATTCACAGAGGAATTTGGCTCAAACACCAAGCCGAACAAACCAATTACGGGAGATTTCTCTTTTTTCGTGTGAACCTATTGGTTTTGGACTTGCAGATATAACAACCTTCCCCATGTTTCATACCAGGAACTCGAAGAAGATGCCTCGTCGAGGAGCCTTTTCTCATGGGTTTTTGGAAGATATCTTCAAACTGTTCGGAGCCGTTCCGAAGATCGCGGAGATGACATGGTACAAAGGATATCGAGATACGCGGTGGCGGTTTAGACCTCGAAAAGAGCTATAAAAGGAGACTCGAGACTTAGTCTTACATATATGATTTTTTACCCTAATCATATTACGCTCTTCGAGCTTCTATGTAACTTATCTCTTCGAGAAAAACCTGTATTCATTCCGTTTAATTATTAATACAAATCTAATTTCGTTTATACCACAATCGTTACTCAAGATAAATTCTCTAGCGATCAATCTGCTGCACGTCTTTTACAAAGTTGCCCCGTTCTTGAATATTTGGTTGTAAACCAGATCAAATTTGACAGTGTGATCGATGTTTAAGGTTGCTCCGGCTAGGTTTTATCGGTCATCACTCAAAAGTTTGCACCTTTTATCCGCTGAATTCTCCAGTGATGAATCTGTTGCATGTCTTTTAATAAATTGCAAGGCTCTTGAAGATTTGGTTATAAACCGAACCAAAGATGACAATGTGAAGTTATTCAATATCAATGTGCCTACTTTGAGGAGTTTATCTATCAATAACTCAAGAGGGAAACGCGTCTACGTTGAGGAGATTCACGGGTTTGTGATAAACGCTCCTGCTTTGGAGAAATTGAACTTTAAGGATACATGGAGTAACTTTGTAATGTTTGAATATATGCATGAGGTGACCAAGGCGAATATCGAAGTTATTTGTGACCAATCTGAGAAGTTCATAGGATCTCTTACCTTAATCCAACATCTTTCTCTCTGTTCTCTAACTTCAAAGGTAAAAACGTTCTTACTCCAACAATGTCAAGATTTCTCCTTTTTATGTTTTGTTATTCTCATTACAGTTAATAATATATATAGTTCAATTGCAGACTCCATATCCTAGAGGCACTTTCTTCTTCTTTCTTGAACATCTAGAGCTATGTACATGTTCTGCGGGAGGGGCGAATCTACCTGCTTGTATACTCAATGACGCTCCAAGACTTCAATCTCTTAAGCTTAAGTCGGTATGTAGAACGCAAACTCTGTTTTCTTTTTTGGTTTTACTAGTTTGTTAAATGAACAGTATAATAACAGATATACTCGAATATCAAATAGCATAAACACTTTATTAATGATGTTTTTTACACGTTCACTAGTAGCAACGCTGGAATGTTTTGAATGATTGAATCACGTCTTTTAAACATAGAAAATAGTATATCATTCAGTCATATATCTGTTTCCGCTATTTTTGTTTTGAACGATTTATAACACATATATAATGTTTTTTTTTTGTCTCAGAAACATGATAGTGACCATTACAATGATCCGATGAACCTCTGGATCGAACCAACAGTTGTTCCCGAATGTTTATCGAAGCATCTTGAGATCTTGGAATGGATACAATATGAAGGCACAGAGCAAGAGAGGAAAGTGGCTGCGTACATACTAGCAAACGCAGCTTGTCTAAATATGGGGACATTCTCAATCTCATCAACATGCAGACACAAATATACAGAGTTAAAGGAAATGTCCATAGTTTCAGAGACATGTCAGTTAGTGTTTGAGTAATTTCTTATGTGATGGTACTGTGTGTCTCTAGAAGACACACATGAGGTTCTCAGCTTTTTTCTTCCTTTCTCCCATACTTAATTTTTGGTGTTTGTGGGTTTTGTTCTCTAATCTCCTGATCTTCTTTAGTTTGTGAAAGCAGAGAAGATTTTGTTTACATTATTGAAAACGTAAATTTTTCCATCTACATTATTGTTCAATAGGAAATATATGTGGTTTTGAAAAAGTAGCTAGCTATTTTTAACCCCAAAAATTATATTATTAAAACATGACGAAATTAATTTACAAAATTTGGCGGATAAGTTGAAGTCCTTGAGAATAAAGGTCGGCGAAAAATGAAAATATCTCTGGAATCAATGCACTAAAAGAGAGATACACGAAAAAAATACAATAATTCAAACTGAAATTAAAGCTAAATTAAACACACATTTTCCGTAAGATAACATTTAACCCGAGAGAACTCGAATTTGAAGACTAAGCCTAATGAAAAAAACATTTCTCGTCCAATTCATTAATGAAAGGAGAGGCAAATTAAATCCCATCTTAGTATCAATAAACACAATCATATTATTGGATTATATAATAAGATATTGATTACTAGTATAAGCGCACAACTTTCACCATCTCTCGTGGTGTTTTTTTTATGAAATATATATAAGTAAGCATTGAACGATGTAATAAAACCATCGATCTAAACATAAAGTTCTTAATTATTCTCTTCGGAATCTCATGACATGCACGGTACGTCTTCTCTCTATATGCTCGCTTGCCTTAATTAATACGGTGAAGGTACCGGCGCGTAAGGCATGTGGTCCATTGATGTAGCCGGCTCTGGTGCCATCTCGCCCAATCTGACCGGTCCAACCGGTCCTAGGTTGTCCATTACAATACCCGAACTCCTAATTTCAGACATTGCCCTTCTTGATTTCCCTTCTTGTGATTCACATAGCTTTGGCAAGTATACTCCTATGTTAAACCAAACAAATAAAATTAAACCGAAATATATATATATTAGAGCGAGAAAGAGTAGTTTTTAACCGGACCGATCTCACAACACAACACCGTACCTTCGCCAGCAGCAAGATTGAAGAAGAGATCGACGATGTTAGGGCATTGGGTTAAGCATTTAACCGAGCAGAGTTTCTGAGTAAACCGGGATTCCAATAATGCGTCTGAAGATATACCCAAAGATTTCCGGTCTAGACCACAGGCTTTCATGCACTCGTCTGATTCAATAATGTTTGTGACCTTGTCCACTTCTATCTCCGATGATCGACACGTGTACACCTCGATCCCACTCCTCTTCACGCTCTTCTCCAAAACGCAGCGTTTTCCGGTCGACGAGACCGCGAATGCGCACGTGTCTTTGTCCAGATTCTCACACTTGACTTCGTGCCCTACGAAATTAATGCCAAATCGTACTTAGTATTTGTATATGTCACTAACTAATAAAATGATCTATAAACGTTTTCCTCCAATTCAAAATAAAATGAACATATCTTTGTTTTTTACTCGAAACAACAATATGTCGTGGTTATAAAATGTTCTATTGTATGATAAAACTATATCTAGCTTGTATACTTGTAGATATTTTCGATGTACAAGTGAAAAATAAATAGCGATTGATAACTTGCAAAGAAACTTACCAAGTGTCGTTTGCAAATGGACGACAAGGAGAAGCATAGAAACAACAAAGACTGTCTTCAAAGCCATGCTGTGAAGTGGAGACACAAAGAGAGAAATAAAAGAAATGCTGAGAGAAACTTTTCCTAACGAAGAGGAGATTTTCTTTGGGTGTGGTTATATGTGATGGAGAAATAGCCTATTTATAGAGGGGTGATAAAGCCAATACAAGAATTTTAAAATTTCTTAGAAATTTTAATATTTTTTTTTCCCTTAAATTCAAAGAGTAACGAAAATTCTATTGACAAATGAAACACCGAGTGTTTACGTGGCAATCACTGAAGAGTCGTGGTTATATTAGTTAGGCATTAACAAAACAAATGTTTTTGTTTTTTGTTTTTGTTCAAATAACAAAACAAATGTATATTTCTGATTATATACGTTTGAATACGATGAACGACACTACCTATACCATGCTGAAAACTCCTTATAAAATTGCGTTTAATATTACTCTGTAGTAATATATAAATCCCATTTTTCAAAAATTCAACCCTAAACATAGTGTTGAATTACTTAGCCTTTGATTAACTACTGAACCAAAGAAAATTCCACAAACGATTGGTTTGTACATTTCATATCAAATGAAACTTAAAATACCATGAGAAAATTATTTTCGTACAGATTTCGCATTCAGAAGACAATGGTCATTCAGTTTGATATTCTAAGCTGAAGATCTAACTAGTTCTAAGACTTAATTTCTATCTATAAAATTAAAAAATCTCTAGTTACACTTATTCATAATAAAAGGAGCATTTGGATAATAATTTTGATCGATTTTAACTAATATAAACGTAACGTTATGTTAACAAGACATTATTTGAACAAGATATATTATATAACAAGACATGTAGTCTAGTTTGTGTTAATATCATAGTTGAATTGTATTATTATTCCGTTCCGCATAATGTAATGAAGAAAACGAAACAGTGTTGCCAAAAAAGGACATCACGTTTGGAGATATTCTTCAGACTTCAAATATATATTTGAAAATGTAATTGAAATTTCTTCTTAATAACAAAAAAAAAAGTAAATGAATAACGTGTAAAATTGGTTAGAAAAATATAATTCCGTTGTCAATGGCGAAGATTGTGCAGTCAAAGTCGAGATGTGAAACCTTGACTCACTTAATCATTTTTCCTAAAATCTGGCATGGAACCATCTTCTACTTAGGGTCATAATTATAGTTGGCCCATTTAGTCTTCTTTGCTAAAATTTAAACATTCCTAAAGACTTAGGAAACAATACATCTAATATATAAAGTCTACATAAAGTCGTGTGTAAGCTTTTATTTAGTGCGTTAATCTATGATTTTAAACATTAATTTGTAACCAAGTTCGAATAGTTTCATTGTTCTATTGATGTTTCAATATTTTTAATATATATGACCAGAATTGCATATTGAAAAATCTTAACCAGAATCTGTCATTAGATTTGTGATGATAATTTTTTTTGTTTAAGTATTTATACCTTATAGTTAGGGGTTTCCAATTCAGTCCCATAATTCTTAATTATGTATATATAAATAATAAAAATTAGCAAAAATATATCTTACGTAATTTAACAAAATTGTCAATAAAATCACATATGCAAAAAGCAATTTAACAAACAATTTTTGTTTTTTTGGATTTTTGGTTAATTGAGGAGTATGGTTTATAAACTTATGGTTGAAATTGAATTAGATAAGCCTTTCTCGTAATATATTACTAGACGTCAAACTCATGTTTTGAGGTTTTCTATGATTGGGTCACACCGATTCTAAAAAAAATTCGGAATTCTACTTTATCTGATGCTAAAATTTTGAACTTATTTAAACAGATAAATTATCAAATAATTATTTTTAGTCTGAAATTCATTAATATCAAAATAGAATACAAGGTAGAATACATTGGTGAAATTCGAGGTGAAATACAAAGTCCGGAGGTTCCTATAAGTGAAATATGTTCAAACTTTTTCAAGGTCACGCAATATATTTTTTTGGTAAAATTTTTAAAATAGGAGTGCAACACAAGGACTTTCAAGGAGGTCACCCATCATAATACTATAAGATGGTTGACCTACAGGCTTAACTACGGAGTTCTGATAGGATCCGGTGCATTAGTGCTGGTATGATCGCAATATATTATTATATTTGCAACTGTTTTAGGGATATTTTTCTTTTTTGTTGAATGTTTTATGGATTTTTTCCTCCAAACTATGTTTTGAATTTATGAAAAGTATTTAGGTGTAATTCTTTTTTACGTTGATCCCTTAAAATTGGAGCACTAGGAAAATGATTCATATGGGCCTTTCGTAGAGCATTTTCTCAGGGACAAGCTTGATTACTGAAACATTTACCACATTATTTTTTTTTGTCAACATTGACCACTTTATTGATCAATAAAATTGTTTTACTTCCATATAGATAGACGATAGTCTGTTACCGAACCACTAACTAACTTATTTTTATTTTAATATGATTAGGAAATATAGCTTATTGACTTGTATCAATGTGTTACTGTGTCATCATTCAAATTCATGAACTAGGATTCGCTAACTATTTTTTCTTTAAAATTATTTTGAAATTTTTTTTTAAAAAAATTTATCTGAATTTTATAATATATCTAACTAATGATTATATATAGAACTGTCAACCCGGACTAACATGTTTTGCAATGAACTAAAATATTATTCGGGCTAACCCGCAAAAACCTATAATCTTGAAAACATAACTATAATATGCACCGCTTAATGACTATGGTTTTTGTGGTCAGTCCACAAACTCTTACAAAAATCAATTTTCTCGTGTCTAACTCTTTATCAAATTAGTAAAATATTTTTCAAATTTTTGTTTTGATATATATTCAAATAAAATATAATAATATTTTCGAATATATATATTACAAGATCTCGAATATATTTTCTTTGAATATGTATGAATTGATTATTATTTAATAATATCATAATAATTAAGAAACTAAATAGTAAATAACCTCTTTAATGGAAAATAAATACTTTCCATATTCTCATCAATAATTTTAAAAGATAATTATATTTTTTTCTATTTCAATTATCTTTTTTTATTTGTAATGGCATAACATGTAATAACTTACAAAATAAAATTCATTTTCCTAAATGACTTCTTAAATAATAATATAGAGATGCATATGTATGATTTAGAGAAACAGAAACCGCAAAATCCATAACTTTATTTATTTCCAATAATTTCACATAATTAATGTTCGAAATTAAAAAAAAAATTTGCATGATAAATAACCCTAGTAAATTGTCTTTTTACGAATTTTCAGAATTTTTTTGTCTAAGTTTCTTGCTATAATTAAAAGGTGAATTGCAAAAATATTATGTATGGAGCACCTATTTAGGTGACTACCATATCAAAGCAGTCAATTAAGTAAATAGCAATAGTCAACTGTTCAGAATAAGGGGAATTGTCGAAAAAACCCTTGCTCCCTTATTCTGGACATTGCTTTTTTCCTGACTCAAAAGCGACATCTCGTGTGTAAAGTAGCAAACGCTACTGTCTACTTTCCATCAATAGCAGCGATAACTTTAAGAATGTGTCATTATGTGTGTATAACTTTCCAACTGCACATAGAAAGTAATCACCTTACTATGAACAAACCGAGTTTGGAACTATGAGAATAAGATAATCCATTACGCAAAAACAACTACTGTCTACTTTCCATCAATAGCAGCGATAACTTTAAGAATGTGTCATTATGTGTGTATAACTTTCCAACTGCACATAGAAAGTAATCACCTACTATGAACAAACCGAGTTTGGAACTATGAGAATAAGATAGTCCATTACGCAAAAACAACTATGTACACAAAGTAATCAAATATAATAACATGGTAGTCAAACTATTAGTGTATCGAAAGTCTGAGTAAAACATCTGTCTATTTTGATATTGTAGTTAGTTGTTCTAAATTTATTGATGCAAATGGTTGGAAGACAAACTATGTTGCTCTTGTAAGGGAAATGGTTTCAAGGAGCACTGGTGTTTGGACCTTCCTCACGAACAGAAAAGGAAACAGCAAAGGAGCTTTCCTAAGCTCTAGGATGAAATACGCGGAGGTTGTAAAACTGGTGAAAGAGAAGATGAAGTTAAAAGAGGATGCAACAGTCGCCCTGACACCATTACTAGTGTACTTAACTATTTTGTGGAAGTAGATGAATTGTTTATGTTAGGTAATGGATAACTACTACATTTCTTGTAATTCACATAACCTCGGAGTCTTTATATGATTTGTGGATGTAGTCATCTATTTGGTGAGAGCATATTTACAATCTACTTGAGGGTGTACTAATTCACTTTCACCTATGTCCAATTAACTGATGATTCTAACCGTCTGCATATTCAGATACTAAAAGATGTGGAATATCGCCTATTTGTAACTAAATAGATGAGTATTTTCCTCCTTACAAACACCGAAAATATATGGCTATTTATGTAAATAGAATATATGGCTACAAAATGTACATATGTGTGAATTTATATGTAAACGGAAACAAAAAATAGTCATCTGTTTTAGAACATATGAATGTAAAATGTAATAAATGGTTATTTTCCTGCACACAAATACACGTTTTCACACAAACCAAGAAAGCATACATCAGTACATCTTATAGACACCTATACAAAAAAAAAATCAAAGTAAAGTAGACAACTATTCCATTCTAGGATTCCCTGATGAGACCGCCAAATCAAAGAAGACATGATAGCGAGCCATTACATCCTAGAAAAGCGGGTAAATTTGGGGAAACATAATGAAAGTTTCGTTGTTCGTCGAAAACAACTACATATATATATATATAGTCAACTATGCTATACAAAAATGATTGTTAAACTATGAATAGAAGATAATATGTTACTCAAACGCAACTACATATAAAAAGGAATCAACTATTCTATACAACCATATAGTGAAACAATGAAAAAGGTAGTACATTCCTCCAACGCATTTGGACTAATTTGGTTCACAAGACTGCTACCACGCCTAGTGGTCACACATTCTACATAAAAATGGTAGTTAAACTATGAGAATAAGATAGTCCGTTATCTAAACACAACTACATATAAACAAGAATCGACTATTTTGGATTACAGATCTATATAAAATAAATAGTAGATCTATGATGGGTTACAGATCTATTGTAGATCTATGCTGCGATTCAACAAGAGAGGTACCCGAATGAATCTCAAGAAACAAAGAGGAAAAGAAAATACATGTTAGATGAAGGAGACGCCGGTGAGGATAACGCCGGTGAGGAAGACGGATGCGTGGAAATTTTTTTGGCGTCGACGGTGAGGAAGGTCTTGTAAATAAAAGAGAATAAATGAATAATAAAAACAAAGTACAAATGTCAGAAATCAAAAAAAGTAGACTGCTATGGTATATAATAGACAACATGGTCTAAAGTAGTCAATGGGGTGGAAGGTCTTTAACACCCTGCTATGGTATATAATAGACAACATGGTCTAAAGTAGTCAATGGGGTGGAAGGTCTTTAACACCCCTTCCAACTGAATATAATAATGGTTTTTTATTTTCCTAATTTGGTGTTGAGATTGTGCTACCACACCTAGTTTCCCAACTCATATTTCCATTTGTATCTTCACGTTGTATCAAAAAATATAGCCGTAAAACGCAAGGAATAAACCCTAAGACTCCAATAAAATTATCAGTGTATAAAAAATTATCTATATTATTATTTAAGGAGTCATTTAGGAAAATGAAATTTATTTTGTCAGTTATTACGTATTATGCCATTACAAATAAAAAAAGATAATTGAATAGGAAATGATATATGTTTGGAATACTCTATGAATATAATATATTAAAAAAAAATAAAAAATCCGAGTAGGAAAATGAAATCGCGACTTGATTCAACATACTCAAACATATATAAATAGGGAGGCACTATATTCATTCATTAATTGATCATTCATTAATGAATGAATATAGTGCCTCCCTATTTATATATGTTTGAGTATGTTGAATCAAGTCGCGATTTCATTTTCCTACTCGGATTTTTTATTTTTTTTTAATATATTATATTAATTTCATCCTAAACCGGGAATTGGAGCTGGTTAACAAACAAGGTAACCGAGGCACAATTTGAACCGGCTACAACTTAACCTAATGAAAATAAAACATTGAAAGTGAAAATTAACCAGAGAGACCCACGCCGCCGACGAATTTCCGGCCAAATTGAAGCTAGATCGGAGTTGCCCTCTCGGCCATAACCGGAGAAATCACGGTAAGAGAAAGAAAACTACCACCGCCACGACGCCTCAGCTTCTTCTCCGACTCCAGGTTAATCTCCTCCTAGCTCTCGCCGCCCTCCTCTAGCAGCATCGGAGCACCGGAGAAAACACGAACCATCTCGTCGTAAGAGCCCGCCACCGCACCACCACGCCTCGCCCCGCAAATCCACTGCGCCACAGCTCCATCGGCCTCGAAAACTGAAGAAACCTCGAAACCTCTCCACTCGCCGCCGTCGAACCTGCCGAGCCACAAAAGTCAAAAACAACCACCACAACACCTCCCTCCATGCGCGGTGCCACCCACCACCTACTACTCTACTCGGATTTGATATTGACGAACTTCCTTTTTTTTGGAGATGATGTGGAAAATTTCCTTTTATCTCCTTATCGAGCTTCATTGGCTTTTGGCGGGGCAAGATGAGCCGATGGGACGAATCTTCGATGGCTTTTCGAACAATTGCAAACCGGAATCAATTGTGACGATCTTGGTTCATGTCGGGTTAAAATGGTGTTGCGGAGGAACAATGGCTCAAATGCCACAATTTCTTAAAAATTTCTCCCAAATGCCACTTTTATTTTGTATTTTTAATAAATATTTATTTTTAAATCAAAAATGAATGAAAAACCCAAAAAACCAAATGAAAAATCGAGAATTACAACCCAACTAGTTGGATCCGACCCAGATCCAACAATCCGACCCAAACCCACCATAATTCAGTTTATTAAAAATTAAAAAAAAAAAAATCCTCCCACTTCCCCACGAGACCATCGATCTCCCCTCCCCTAACTCCCTCAAACTTCCGATTGATTTCGACAAAGCTCCATTCCGACAACCGAATCCGACAAAAGCGAGCCTGAGAACTCCCAACTCCGGTTCCCTCGCCGTTATGGTCTTCGATTTCGTCGATTCCTCGTCGGGAGAACTCCAAAATCCGGGGTAACTGGAACAACTTAGTTCAACTATGGATAACTGATAATCATAAGTGTGTTTTTTTTTTAATTTGCAGGACTACGATAGTGATGCTGATGATCATGAGAGCCAACCACATCCGCCAGATAAGATGTTTTTTGGTCCAAGCGACTACTCCAAGTCTTGCAAGGTCGGAAGTAGGTGTAAGCTGAAATCGACATGAAGGCGACAATCATCGTGGATATAAGTGAGTTTTTTGGGTTTGGGTGAAGGACTTGATGATTTCCTTGTTGTGTTTAACTTTGTTTATTTTTTTATGCAGCTGAGGAAGAGGGTGGTCAGAAAGAGAAAAAAGAAAAGGAAAAGGAAAGAAAGAGAATAAGAACATGAAGGCGAAAGAGCCCAGTGTCACTCCAATACCAACCGGAGTGAAGAGAAGAAGGGGAGAGTCTGAGTGGCTAAGGACACCATGGGTTGATGAGAAGAAGCCTGAGAAGCCTGAGAAGAAGCAGAGAAAGAAGTAGGTGTTTTTAGTAGTTTGGTTCTTTGGTGTTTAGCATTTTGGTTGGTACTTTGGTCTTTCGTTTTTTGTACTTTGGTACTTTGGTGTTTTGTATTTTGGTACAACTGGTTTAATTAGGTTCAACTAAGATCATCGTTGACCAATCAACTGGGTGAATTTGGTACAACTGGTTCAATTAGGTTCAACTTAATTAACTTTCGCAGAACAACTGGGTATAGCTGGTACAATTGAGAGTCTTAGAAGGCAACTTTTAACAAAGAGACATAAGATTGTCTTACAAAGCAACAGAAACAAGTGGATGTATTCAAGTCTTAGAAAGCAACAGAAACATAAGATCTTTCGGAAAAACGAATACAAAAGGATCTTAAGCCGCATATTATCAAACATAAACATAAACTAAAGTCTATTTCTTCTCCCCGAAAGTTTCTCCCTCAGCGTATGGATCTCGTGGTCCTTCTTGGCTAAGCTTTCCTTGATCTCATCAATTTCTTGACGCATTCGCTCAACGGCCATACGCATCTCATAGAAAGATGCATGACCATAACAATGGCCTTTGAAAGCGCCGTGAATCGAACTCTCTGCTCATCTTGCTTCTGAGGAAGAACTCTGACTGGCACTGATTGGCATTGTCACTGTAAAGAAAAAACATAAATAGTTATACAGACATGTTTTTAGTAGTACCTAGTTGAACCTAGTTGTACAAATCCGAAATCCTCCATGAAATGATAAACCCAGAAATCGAAACAATAACTCCTTCATAAACCAAGCAATCGCTAATACCATAGACCCATAAATCGCGAATTCTTATTCCCACAAACCCATAAATCGAAAATCCTAGCTCTATATACAAACCTAGAAATCTCGAAATCCTCTATAGAGAAAGGTGAAATTACAAACTTAAAAACAAGCCAAGGAGAAATCGAGACTTACCTTTGTCGATTGTTGAACTCCACCTTCCAAATCCAGAAATTTCAGAACTTTCCCCATTTTCTCTCAAACCCTAGAAATCGCTCTCATCTCTCTCTCTCTCTAAATGGAAGAAACGAAAATGGTGAAAAATGAGAGTGTGTCGACAAAAGTAAAAGAAAAAGGAAATTGCCAAAATTAAAAAAAAAAAAAAATGAACCAATTGGGAAAAAGAGGAAATATTTTAAATATTAAAAGTATAAAAAACCATCCCCACGTGTGTTATAGTTATTAATTAAAGTTGGTGTGGTTTAAACATAGTTGTCTCCTAGATGTACAGTTATACACTAAACATCATAGTTGTACTTTTGGCGATATTTGCGTATTTTAAGTTGGACCTTAATATAAATGATTATGTTGTAGTTGTCCACATGATTTCCCATAGTTATGTACCATTTAGGAAGTTTTCATAAGACAATTTGCACGAAATCGTATTTTTCACCTCTTTTCCATCATAAGAGGTGAGTATTAACAAAGTCTTCCTTATACTATAAGGAGTACTTCATGTGAGAACAAACATATGTATTAGGAAAATGTTTAATTCGCTTTTATTGATTAATAATCGTTTCTTTATGTATTACGAATCTTTTTACACCTTAATTTACCATTTTTAATATTAGTTGGATATTATATTCATAATTTTGATTGTATAATTATTTTGTTCGTAGTTGTACTAGTTGAACCCGGTTGTACAAATCCAAGAAATACAGCAACATACATGTTCTTATTTATACTTAGTTGAACATGGTTGTACAAATCCGAGAAATACTGATACATACATGTTTTTAATTGTACTCAGTTGAACCTGGTTGTACAAATCCGAGAAATACTAATACAGACATGTTCTTATTTGTACTTAGTTGAACATGGTTGTACAAATCCGAAAAATACTGATACAGACATGTTCTTAGTAGTACTTAGTTAAACATGGTTGTACAAATCCGAGAATTACAAAGAAGAAAATATGTTTACTCTTCAAGACTTTCGGGCTGCAACCACCTCTCCAAGTTAATGCCAAGGACAGACGTATTTCTCCTCTTTCGGCTACCTTCTCCAGTAGATGGAAACCGCGTTTCCTGATTTCTTCCTAATCTCTTGGTATATTGCGGCGGTAAGGCGAACAATTCTTCAATTTCAGCAGGAACCATCCACTTAGACTCATGCGGGACGACATAAATCGTTCTGTAATATGCCAACGCCCATGTATCAATCAAGTAATATTGGGAACAGAGATCATAGATTGGATATTCGCGGGTCTCCCATCCTTCCTCATGAGGTTTCTCGTTGCGGCTATTGCGTGGACACACGGATACTTGTGTATATCAAAACATCTGCAAGAACAACTTTTCATTTTCAGATCCACCAAATAACTCTTCCCATCGCGTCCCATAACGTTGTATTCAAGCTGGAAGCTGTTTAGCTCAGTCACCAATAAATGCGATGCAGTTGCACATCGTGCGTGCAGCTTTTTCTCCACATAATGCATATCTTCTCTACTAACATCGAATAAGTTATCTCTTCCATAGATGCAGTCTTAAACGATATAGCGTATACATAATTTATTGAAACCCAGTTATGCTCTTCTGTATAGTACCCTCCATAGTCAAAATGGACGTTTGTGTGCCTCTTCCTCATCGCCTCCTGGAAATAGGATAAAAACACAAATTACGAATTACACAATTTGTCAAAGTTATTCCATTTGTACTAATATCTCTCAGTTATACCATTTGAACCAGTTTTCCTACTATCTCTCAGTTATACCATTTGAACCAGTTGTCCTACTATATCTTAGTTATACCATTTGAACCAGTTGTTCTACTATCTCTCAGTTATACCATATATTCCAGTTGTTCTATGTCTGCAGATTTCCAGATTTGGGATCGATTCTAAATCGGGGTTTCCTCTAAATTTACCACAAATTCAACATCATTCAACAGCTAAATTCAATAACTAATCTATGGAAATAGCTATTCTTCCCATTAAACATGATTACAAACCAAATGTGTTACCAAAACAACCAAATTTAATTTCAAATCCCTAAATCTAACAAATCCCCTATTAATGAACTCACCAAACCCGGTGGAGAAAAAAGAAGAAACCGACGACAACAAGAACGGAGAACTCGCCGGAGGGGACGGCGGACGTGGTTGGAGGAGCTCAGTTTGAGAAACAATGGCGAGGAGGAGGAGCTCACGGGAAGAAGGTAAGCGCCTTTTTTTTTTCCTTTTCTATCTCTGTTTTTTTTTTCGTTTTTAAAAAAAATAATAAACAAATATCATTAGGGGCATAATCGGTATTCTACATACTGGGTGGCACGTAGATTAGTACGTGGCATGGCAGATTTTTTTCTTAATAAAAGTGACATCTGAGAAGTTCCCTCTGGTGCGGAGCTTACCACCTATACTAAATTTCGTAGACGAAAACAATATAACATATATCAAATCATTTGGTTAACTGGTTTATCTAATAAAATAGCATTCAAAAAGTATGCATGGAAAGTACATTTGCCAAGCAAATTTCATATTTTATATGGCACACAGACATTTGCGTGTAGAACGACGATGTTGTCCTTGATGCGGATACCCGGAAGAGACATAAACCACGCGATCTTCACATGTTTGTTAGGTTTAGAATGATGGGAGCTTTCGAATATACATTCAGTTCCAAATATTTTCAGAGATTTTGGTGAATTTTGACTACTTTTTTGGAGCAGACCGCATCGAAACAACCACAATGAATTGAGTTATGCCTACCCTGGATTATGTGGTACATTTGGAAAGTGCAAAATGATAAGCTTTTCAATGAAATTGATTGCTCATCTTTGAAAGCATGATCTTCGGCCAACAATCCAGAAAATATGGCCTCAGGTGAACAAGTGTATGTGAATCCTCTTCACTTGAATTCATCGCCAATCAATCACTTGCTTGGTAGATGGTTCTTTGTAACGTGATGAACAAGCTAATGGTGTAAGCTGGGTTTTGAAACTTCAAAATGAAACAACGGATCTCTTAGAGCTTCAATGTATTTCTTCATTTTTATCTCCAAAATGGAGTTGGATTTCTCTCCAATGTATTTCTCAATTTTCTACTCTAAAAATAATATTCTGGGTATATTATTCTTTTTCTATTTTATTATTAATTGCTAAATAATACACTTTATCTATAAAATTTACAAATTGACTCATTAATTTGTTTTCTTTCAAAACTTCCATAAATTATAATATTATTTAAATTATTAAATTTAAATAATACACAAATTTTACGAAAAATGGCCGAACAACAAGAATATCAACAAAATCCGCCTCAATCTGGTTCATTTGGACAATATTTTAATGATCTTGGTAGATCCGGAAGTGGTTTACCGGATTATTATTAGTCGTTGTTGCATTACATTTATTTTATGTTATTTCTAATATCAGTACTTTTATGTATTTTAAAATTTATTATCAGTTTATGCTATTATATTTTTGTTTTCAATTTTTAAATTTACCTATCCTTTTTTAAAAATTAAATATATATAGTATATTAAATTTTTCAAAAGAAAAAAGTAAGAATTTATAAAATGTAAAATTTTGAAAGATTGTTTTGTAAATAAAAAAGTTCATCTCCATTTTGGAGTTGAAAATGGAGTAGGGTTTGAGAGAAATTTACTTCAAAATGATATTTGGAATTGAAAATTGGTAGAATTGGAGATGCATTTACGGATTCAAGGTAGTTGCCTAGGCATATCCCCTCCATATGGAATTGCATATTTTATTATGGGCTATGGCCAGTTTGAGGAAGAAGAATCGCTTATGTTCACTCTTTGGGACAAATTCTACATATTTGACCCTTATGGTGTTATATCCCGATGCATGGCCATCTTTTTCATCAGAGTTAACTAAGCAAGCAACATTGCGAGAATACTTCTGGGAGTTTGTTCTATGTCATTGACCCCAAGATAAAAATGCGAAGGCTGATTTGTTAGCAAAGAATGTGCCGAAAGACAAAGTTTTTTTATAGGCATTTATGTTGTTTAATGATACAAAGAATGTATTTATTTAATCGATCAATGAAGTGTGTTTGTGTAAAAAAATGAAAGAAAAAAAAAACTATCTCAACCCGCATTAAAACGTATTGCATGATGAGAGTTAGATTATTGTGGCTAAAAGATAAAATATATATATTTCATGCATTAACTTTTTCTAACAAATATCATGAACAATGTATTTTCCCAATTTAGATTTTATGCTTTGTATATGGTCTCCAAAGTGGGTGGTTCGTATTGATTTGTATGCTGGGCATAAAAAAGCTATATATGTGCATTAGGTGATTTAAGTTAGGTGTATATAATAAGCCAATAATATGAAGAAGACTACATATATTATATATATGCATTAGGTGTATAATAAGCCAATATTATTCAGAAGACTACATATTTACAGATAATCCATCCTAATTCTATCTTCCAGATTTGATTACTTATTCTTCTCCGAATCTGTTTGTTGCCTTGCTCCCTAAGTTTTCAATAATAAAGAACTTTGTTTGTTTCCACTAATCGCCGCATCGTGTAGTATTGGATCAGTGGATCACCACTCTACTGCATGGGCCGCTAATATTCTAATTATTATTCTAAGAAAAATGTTTCTACTTCTTCTCTGTTTTTGTGTCCAAGACTCCAAATGTGAGTATTAGGAAATCACCATCTGTTACTATATATATCAAAGATCGACACAGAGTTAACTCAGTGAGGAAGACGACAATGGAATCACGAAATGTAACCTACCCCCTTTACTTTATTATAAAGATCATGCTTAATTTGTCCCATTTTTTTTATAGTTCACTCTCATCATAACTAATAAAAAGAATGGATAAAGAGTACGTGAAGTTACTGCTGCTTCTACTTGTCTTGCTTCACCACGTTGATTCAGCCTCTATCATCAGGTCTCTTCCTGGTTTTGAAGGTCCTCTTCCTTTCGAGCTCGAAACCGGGTCTGTTTTCTCTTCATCTCATCTTCTTGATAAATCACCCATTTTAACTAAACCGGGTTAACATGTTTTCGAATGACTCTACTTATGATTCATATAAAGGTACATTGGTGTTGGTGAGGCAGAGGAAGTTCAATTGTTTTACTACTTCATCAAGTCTGAGAGGAATCCAGAAGAAGACCCTCTTCTTATCTGGTTAAGTGGAGGACCTGGCTGCTCTTCTCTCTCTGGTCTTCTTTATGAGAATGGTAAATTTTTAATATATCTATTTCACTCTCAAATTCAAAGAATTTTCATTAAATTTTTAGTTAAAATCGCAGGGCCTCTGACTATCAAGATGGATGGTTACAATGGAAGCATCCCTTCCTTGGTTTCTACTACATATTCATGGACAAAGGTATTACAAGATATAGTAACTTATCACAAAGTCTTTCTTCTTCTTTTTTTTTTTCTTTTCAGACTTATCACAAACACTACAAAAAAAACATATAGATTTTCGACAAAATTTGTCGACAAAATTCGTGGTGTTTTCTTATAGTGAAAACGCAAAAAATGACAAAAATGATCCTCGGAAATCATTGTGTTTTTTTTGTAGTGAGAGTCTAAAATTTAAAACATTATATGTGCTAAAGATCCAGGATTTCTTGGTTATAAAAAAACTTAAAGTAATTTATCACAAACCTTTTTCTTCCTGGCTCTCAGATTGCAAACATGATATATTTAGATCAGCCTGTTGGAAGTGGCTTCTCCTACTCAAAAGCTCCACTTGATATATCAAGCGACACAGGAGAAGCTAAGCGTGTCCATGAGTTTCTTCAAAAGGTTTAAAAAAAAAAAAAAAAAACTAAAACTTAATTGTGTCTTGATGCATGATTCGTCTTTATGCATAAAATATTAAAAACTTTTGGTGGTTATATACGTAATGCAGTGGCTAGGCAAGCATCCAGATTTTGTTTCTAATCCTTTCTATGTCGCTGGAAATTCTTATTCTGGTAAGGTTGTTCCGGCAATTGTTCAAGAAATCTCAAAAGGTATATTTTGCTTCTGGATATTATTTCTTGATCAACTCTTTTCCTCCACTTTATAAAATCTATATACATACACTACCATGCAGGAAATTATATATTTTGCAAACCTCAAATAAATCTTCAGGTTCATCATTAATATTATTGCTTGCTTCTTATGTGTTGTATATACATTTTTGACTTTTTTTCGTGCATTTAGAAATTCTAAGGTTTAATTCGCTTAACCAATAACAGGGTTATGTGCTAGGAAATCCGGTAACAGACCTTGATATTGATTGCAGCTACCATATTCCATATGCTCATGGAATGGCATTGATCTCTGATGAACTCTACGAGGTACGAAATAAATCATGCTTTTTTTTTGCTGAGTTGCAATCATAATGAAGTAGCTAATAAGCATTTCAAAAACACTTCTATTTTCGTGCAGTCACTTAAGAGAAGATGTAGAGGAAACTACATAAATCTGGATCCTCGTAACGCAGAATGTTTGAAATTCATTAAAGACTTCAAGAAGGTTTAGATTATGTATATATTTTAATTAATATATAGTTGACGTTCTACCTGTCATATATATATACCCTAACGAATTCAAACTTTTTTGGTTACTTACAGCTTACTTCTGGAATTAATAAAAATTGTATACTAAAACCAAGCTGCGAGGAAACTCCTAATGGCTGTGTAACTAAACCCATCTTGATCTTCTTATGTCTATCTTTAGGCCACTGTAAAACCATTAAACAATATATATATATATATAGTACAAGAAAAACACGAACACAAAGTTGCTATTGCAGTGGTATAGATATTCGCTATCTTCGTACTGGGCCAATGACAATAGTGTGCGCAACACGCTTCAAGTCGAAAAGGTATATATGCAAGTTGAAGATTAGAATGTTGATAAATTAAGAATGATGTTAATTAAGCTAGGAAACACTCATGTTAAAATGATTGCAGGGGATTAAAAGAAAATGGATACGATGTAATTATGATATACCTTACAAGATTGATATTATAAGCAGTGTACCATACCATAAGAATAACAGTATCAATGGTTACTCATCTTTAATCTTCAGGTAAGATTTAATAACACTCAATATTGTTTCTGTCTTTATATAACAAAAAAAAAAAAAAAAAAACTTCAAGAGATTTTATTTATTTTTTGTTGGGGAAAAAAAAAAAAAAAGCGGTGATCACGATATGGTAGTACCTTTCCTGGCAACTCAAGCATGGATAAGATCTCTCAATTATTCCATCATTGACGATTGGAGACCATGGATGATAAACAATCAAGTTGCTGGATACACTAGAACTTATGCTAATAAGATGACATTTGCCACTATCAAAGCAAGTTTTTCTTTTGTCCCTCCTAATATTTTTTAATTAATGATAAAAGGGGTTTTACCTACTTGTGTTAATTACATAATTGTTATATGGATTTCATTTATAGGGAGGTGGACACACTCTAGACTATAAACCAATGGAGAGCTTTATAGTGTTCCAAAGGTGGATAAGTGGCCAACGTATGTAACAAGGGACGGTCTTCTCCGCCTTTCATGTTCTCTATTATAAATCGCACTTTCTCCACTATATATATGGAAACTTTGTCTTCGAATAACCTGAATAAGTCCCATGTATTGTACACATGTTTGTTCTTATGGTTTTGGATGTCCATTATACTATATGATCTTGTTGATCCATGTAATCCCTAAATGTTTTATGACTTTTATCGAACATAATCTAGTTGACCCACAAAAATAAAACTCCACATGGTATTATACCCAAAAAAATGCGCATGTTTTAAATTTGGAGAATTACGTGTCACATGTAGCTTTAAAATGTAGATAGATATTATTAATATGGTACATTTCTAACGTAACAAATATGGAAATTAAATTAAACTCATTTACATATATCCGTTGTATAGAATGGAAACTAATTTAGTAGCGTGACGCACGTGGGCAAACGTAGAAGGAGACAACGTGTATACGTAATAAGTAATAGGCTATCAAATATACAAAGCCCAAAACGATTAAATATGGCTATATATGTGCTTTTATTGTAGCTTATAGAGTTTGACTTGTATCCGGATTTGAAGAGAATTAAACATCCGAAACCCTTATAAATTTGCCAACTACTCTTGATTCTGTGAACATGCAACCAATTCTGAATTTACATAATCGCCCTCCATAACATATTATCACACGACAGTTCCAAAAAAAAAACATATAATCACACGAGATAAATAAATTTCTTGCGAATGCTCCGTGCTATATATGTAACGCGTGATGCAATTCCAAAGTTTCGTCGTTTTGATTTTCTCTGTGTTTCTATTCTTTTTTTTTTTTTTTTTTTGTATTTGTTCTAGAGTAATACATGTGTAATGTGTTGTACTGATCAGTGACCACATGGTCCACATCTTATTTATATATACTACGTACACCACATATATATGGTTGGTTTATATGTTATGGTTAGAAATTTTCACGACTTCTTTAATACAAATTTTAAACTATCTGATATTGAATTAAATGTTTATATTTTTTTGATGGGTTAGTTAATTATGTCCTTTTTATATATACAGTATATAAGGGATACTAATTTTTCATGAGAAAGTAAAACGATCACATGATTCTATATATGACTGATGTATAGTAATAAATATATTTTTGACATATAATTAAGGTAACTATTTAATTTTCAACTAAGTATAAATTAAGTTTTATTTAGTTGTTTTATGGTTTAATAAACAATCTCTTAACAATATTTTTTGAGAATAGTATTCTCTATTTGTATATCCCCAGCATATCTATAGAAATTTCAACGGGGTGTGGTGATTCTATCATATTCTTAAACTAAACGAATTTTCTGATTACCATATAATCAAAAGTATGTGAAACTGATAGAAGTGTTTTTTTTCTTTGTTAAAGAAATTGATAGAAGTCTTCCAAAATTAGAATTGTTAAAATTCTATTTGAGCACAATAATGTTACAAAAATAGCTTACTGAACTACTATTGATTGCATTTGAAAATGATGTTTTGGAAAATGTCAAATACGATAATTGAGTTGCACTTTTTGTTTAAAATAAGTTTTTTAGAATTAAGGCATAGCTAAATATGTGACGATATTAAAACGAAAGACGTGTTAAAAAATAGTGCGATGAATTGCGGTTTAGTTTTATGGCATAACTCTAATTTAATATCGATTTTAATATCAATTTTTAGTTTTGAGATAAAACAGGGATATTCGGGGACTTATATTGTAGTATTAACTAATTTGGATCAATCGACGCGGTTCTTAAACGAGGAAACAGTGAATGCATGGGGTGGACCCATAAACTTAGACAAGCCTCAAGAACACAAACAAACAACTATTATTGTGGTTCCATTCACATGAGAGTTTTTGTGGTTGAATCTAAATACAACGACAATTTATGTCACATGATTGTCTCCGATTAAAATTGATTGCTAGTCCGTTAATTAGAAAATGACTAAGTGTTAGTCTGACACCCTGTTCAAAAAATCGGTTCAATTGTCAAGTGTTAGCCTACGTGACAGACCGTGACGATTTATGGGTAATCGGTTCAATAAATCGGATGTCCGATTAATTTCCATCTAGACGATTAATCCCCGCCAAGGCGATTAATTTCCGTATAGGCAGCCGCCTAACCCAGTTTTTTTTTAAATAATTAAAATAATTTAGTTGGTTCTAAAATTTGATAAATCCAACTTATGTTCATATTTTTAATGAAGATCATAATGTATTAGACATAATATTTATTTTCATGTGTTTTATCCAACTTTGAGCACAATATTATATTGAAATTTTAAATTATAATGGATTAACATGTTAAAAAGACATTAAAAATGTCAAAAATTAATTCCCGATTAATCTCTGATTGTTTTGCTAGGCGTTAGGCGAACTTGACCGCCCGACTAGCGTCTAGCGAAATTTTGAATACTCTAACACCTAAGCACATAGAACGCTATATCGTTATTTGAATAACTTATACAGTTTTAGATGAACTTTTTAAATAGTTTATATAACTTTGAGAGAACACATCTAGTATATTATCAAATAATAAAGCAATATTAATATAAGGCGAGTTTTGCATTGTTTAGAGGTGATTTTTCAATTATCAATCATAACACGACATGTAGAAATCGCGACAAACATGATTATATATTGGAGTCGACAAATGATCCGACATTCCATACGTTCAGAATATGGTACATGTAACATCCTAATTCCGATGAGACGAATTATTTTAAATTTTTCTTTCAGAAAATCCAAAAGTCCGTGAACCCATTCTAAAACTTAGGGATCATGTAACGCCCCCGAACCGCTCTATAGCCAGGACACATCTTCGGCCACAAAGACGGGTCGGAAGTGCTATTTGATGACGCACACGGATGGTCGGCCGAGGTTCTCGAAACGAATTCAATCACCCTGGCCGTTCACACCCGCGAGGCCATCCCACTCGATCACGGGTCCAGGCTTGCCAACCCTTGCCATGGCCGAGTGTTGGGGCGGTCTGGACTAGACCATAATCATTTAAGGACACAGCCCGAATATAAAACAACTTCATGCCATATATATATATATTATCGAGTCAATACATTACCAAAACAAATATAAGTCTTTGGAGCCTATACTCCAAAAGGCTACACGTACTTATACTTGCAACCATGTTTTACAAAAAGGCAAACAAAACCTACACTGGTTTCTAGCGTCTAAGCTTCCCGCTAATTTCCCTTCTATGGGTTACCTGAAACAAAAGACAGCATCATGAGTAATCTAAGATTACTCAGTTAGTCCGGGATCTCTACAATCATATCCCAAACCCAACCCCCAATCACAAGCAAGGATAACTAATATCCATAATCAAGTTACGCAGCGGAAAATAACCATTCAACTCCACTCACAATATCCCTAGTCACACCTAGTAACTAGACTCAAATGTAGCATGCTACTACAGCCAATTCCTTTTGGCACACAGCCAAATCCTCTTGGCACACGGCGATTCCGATTTCCCCTCAGGCAATGTCTCTCCTGCCATTAGCCACAAAGTCTAATCTGGCTACATTCCTGTTAGTCCTCCTTGGACCCTTTACTACACCGTCGTGTAGGTTCGACTGGTTGCGAGCCAGCCCGAACAATGGGACAATCAAGACATCGCCCTCCCGTTAGTTAATTATGCAATAACCCCTAGTTAACTGCATAACCCTTAACTAACTAATTTGACAACATAACGAGTAAAACAAATGTCTCACCACGACAACAATACTCGAAATACTCATCAAGCAATACCATGCAAACATAAATTTAACCACGCATAAATTTATGAATCTCCAACAGAATTTAAATAACCCTTAATTTAAATCCTAATCATGTGCTGCCTCACATGACCGGAACTTACAGATTTTCGGATGAACGGTTTAAAGGTTCCCGAAAGCTTCCTCGAGCAATCCTAAGGTTCCAACGACCTTCAGCTCCTCCTCTCACTAAGGTTTAGTGGTTTTCGAGAATGGGATGAATGATTTTAAGGCTGGGTCCCAAGGTTTATATAGGGGTTTGGTTAAGCACGAGGTGGCACGGCCGGGTCTAAGGTGGCGACATGTGTTCTACCTAAGACAATAATCCACCCTTAGCATCTGACACATGGACCAGAGTGTACCAAAACCTGACACCTCACGTTGCCATGCACTTGATCTTATCCGCAACTTCATGCTTATCCACAGCTCATGGTTATCCACAACTCATGTTTATCCACAATTCATGGTTATCCATAGCTCATGCTTATCCACAGTTTATGCTTATCCACAGCTTCACTAGTTTCTTCGACCCGCGGTTTAGCCATCCTCGGCCAAAAATAGTCCGCACGATTGTCGAGCAATTCCACTCGGCCCAAACATTTTCCGCTCCACCAAAATGCTTAATTTCTCCTGATTAGATTTTAGGTCGAGACCAGGGTCATTACATTCTCCCCTCCTTATTAGAATTCGTCTCGAATTCTACTTTATTCAGATGGACCAGCCTGATCAACATCCTCTTCTTCCTCTGTGAAGAACTCAGGATAGTTCTTACGGAACGCAGCTTCGTCTTCCCACGTAACCACCTGACGATTTTTCTTCCCCCAATAAACTTGAATTTGAGGAATTACCTTATTCCTTAACGTTCGATCTCGCCTTTCACCTATACTTAATGGTCCTTCCGGGTAAGTAAGGTTTGTTCGCAATTCCTCAACTTCTTGCGGTTCCACTTCCTCAGGATCTCGTATATGCTTCCGCAGCATGGATACATGGAACACGGGATGAAGGCGCATGGTTTTGGGTAATGCTACTCGATAGGCCACCTCTCCAACCTTTGCAATAATGGCAAATGGACCAATGTACCTGGTCGCAAGCTTCCCAGTTTTCCCAAAACGATCCCTTCCCTTTACTGCTGTGGCTTTGAGATACACCATATCCCCCACCGCAAATACTACCTCTCGTCTTTTTTGATATGCATACTTTTTCTGGCGGTCTTGCGCCTTCTTCATGTTTTCTTTTACCACTTTGATCCTTTCCATTGTCTCATCGATAGCCTCATGCCCCAATCTCTGTTCTCCCCATACCTCCGTCCAACACAAAGGTGTTCGGCACGACCTTCCATAAAGAGCTTCAAATGGAACCATGCCAATACTAGCATGATAACTATTGTTGTATGAGAACTCTATTAATGGCAGGTAATCTACCCATGCGGTTGACCAGTCTAGGACACACATCCGAATCATGTCCTCCAGAGTTCGGATGGTTCTCTCTGTTTGGCCATCTGTCTCTGGATGATAAGCCGTACTCATAAATACTTTGGTTTCCAGGGCTTGTTGCAGTTCCTTCCACAATGTTGCTGTGAACCTAGGGTCTCGATCTGATATGATATTTGCCGGTACACCATGAAGTGGCACAATCTTACGCACATACAATTCGGCCAACTTTGACGTCTTGTCCTCATCATGAATATGCAATAAATGGGCCACTTTGGTTAAGCGATCCACGATTACCCATATCGAATTCTTCTTCCCCTTTGCCATTGGCATCCCAACAATGAAAGCCATGGCTATGGATTCCCATTTCCAAGGTGGAATAGACAAATTTTGTAATAAACCAGCCGGTACCTGATGTTCGGTCTTAACTTGTTGGCACGTTTGACACTGCGCCACCCACTGTGCTACCGTTCGCTTCATTCCCGGCCAATGGTAATACCGCATGATGTCCTTGTACAACTTCGTACTCCCATGGTGAATACTAAGTAAAGTGTGATGTGCTAACCTTATAATTTCCTTTTGCAGACCTTCTCTGTTAGGAAATGTAATTCTCCCATTGAGTAGCAAGGTTCCCTCCTCGGCTAAATGATAACCACTAGTATTTATGCCTCTTTGGCTTCGTACCTCCTATGTAATTTTCTGTAAATTCACGTCCTTCCCTTGTTCCTCTTTGATCCTTTGTAATAAACCCGCCTGATTTATCACTCTCCATCTATTGCTGATAAACTCACACTCCTTAGTTCCAGATCCAATATCTCCATATCCTTTTCAGTATCAACTTCTAATTTCCGGCGACTCAAGGCATCTGCCACAACATTTGCCCTTCCTGGGTGGTATTGAATCTTCATATCGTAATCAGCAATAAACTCCATCCACCACCTTTGTCTTAAATTCAAACCTGGCTGAGTGAACAAGTATTTAAGACTTTGGTGGTCGTAAATACCTGAATCGACTCACCATACAAATAGGACCTCCATATCCTAAGTGTAAATACTACGACAACCATCTCAAGGTCATGAGTGGGGTAGTTCTCTTCGTGTTTTCTGAGTTGTCTTGATGCATAGGCGATCACCCTCTCGTCTTGCATTAACACACAACCTAGGCCAACTCGGGAAGCATCAGTATATACTGTGTATGGCCGTCCCGGCTCCGGTAAAGCCAACATAGGTGCAGTGGTTAATGCCTCCTTTAACCTACTGAATGCCTCCTCCGTGTCTTCTTTCCAATTGAACGGAACTCCCTTTCCGGTCAATCGTGTCAAGGGCTTTGCAATGGAGGAAAACCCTTGAACAAATTTCCGGTAATATCCTGCTAGACCGAGAAAACTTCGTACCTCCGTAACTGATGTAGGCCGTGGCCAATCCTGAATTGCCATGACCTTTTCTGGGTCTGCGGATACTCCTTCTGCTGACACACGATGTCCGAGAAATCCTATCTCTTCCTTCCATAATCGGCATTTACTAAACTTAGCAAATAACATTTGGTTCCTTAAGCGCTCTAAGACCTTTCGAAGATGCTCTTCATGTTCCTCTTTACTCCGGGAATAGATGAGAATGTCATCTATAAAAATTATCATGAACCTATCGAGATAATCCTGGAATACCTCGTTCATGAGTCGCATGAATGCCGCCGGGGCGTTGGTGAGTCCAAACGGCATCACTACGAACTCATACTGTCCATACCTTATCCGAAACGCCGTCTTCCTGACGTCTGACTCCATAATCAGGATCTGATGATATCCAGAGGCTAAGTCGATCTTGGAAAACCACCTAGCCCCTCGTAGTTGATCCAACAATTCATCAATCCTTGGTTGTGAGATTGTTGATTCCTCGGTAATCAATACATAATCTCATACTTTTGTCCTTCTTCTTCACAAACAATACCGGGGCTCCCCAAGGTGAAGAACTTGGTCGAACAAATCTTTTGTACAACAAATCCTCCAACTGTTGCTTTAACTCAGAAAGTTCAGATGGGGTCATTCTATAAGGTGCTTTCGCTATCGGTGCCGTTCCTGGCTCAAGGTTGATTGTGAAGGGATTGTTCCTAGGCGGAGGCAATCCTTCCAACGGCTTAAAGACATCCACAAAATTTTGTACAACGGGAATGTCTTCAACCTTCAGTTCCTTCTTCGAGTCATTTCCAACAATGGTTAACGTAACTAAGTACACTTCTCCTCCCTCTAATTCCTTCTCTATCCTTAGAGCCAATACAAATGATACAACCGAACTCGGGTTGATCCCATGATATACCATCAACGGTTGGTTCCTCCCTTCAAACGTAACTTTACCTCTCCCACAATCCAGGTGAGCTTGATAACTTGACAGCCAATCCATCCCTAGGATGACCTCATACCGTTCTAAAAGGACTACTAGGAGGTTAGCCACAAAGATCTTCCCTGGAATCTCTATGGGTACTCCTATTACTAAGCTTTCGGCTTTAAGGGTCTGGTTTCCGGGGGTTCTAACATAAACATTCACCTTTTCAACCACAAAAGTTCCCTCAAACCTAGAGGCAACCTCGGGGGTTACAAAACTATGGGTCGCCCCCGAGTCAAACAATACGTGTGTGGGGCTCCCACCAACACGCAAAGTTCCTGCTCACCCATTCCATGCATGCATAATACTATCTAGTAAACATGCAAGCAATAACACACAAAACACTAAAAACAAGAAGTTAAAACCCAGGCGTACCTGTTATGGGACCCTTCGAAGGTCTTGCATGCTCGGTTTTACTTAAATCTAAAGCATTAACTGTGGCCCCTGTGGCCTGTCTCTTAGACGTGGATTCATTAGCTGGACGGCTCGGCGGTGGGTGATTGACTACCTTGCCTGGTCTTTCCTCGGTTCTGGAATTTTTGGATGGACACTGACTCGCATAATGCCCCTTCTCCGGGCATGTAAAGCACGTAACATTTGGACGAGCCTGTGATCGTTTCGATGGCAACCCACTTAGGCAATTCCGTGCAAAGTGTCCAGGTTGGTTACATGTAAAACACAATGATTCTGACTCATTTGTTCCTCCCCTCTGTTCTACCTCTCGATTTCCTTGACTCCTTAACCGGTTCTTGGGCTGTCCTTGCCCATTCAATTGTTTCTGCTTCGGAGCTTGACTTAACTCTCCACTACCTGCTTCCATCTTTTCATCCCTCAGTCCCTCTTCCACGTTCACAGCTCTTTCTACCATCTCATAATAGTTCTGAAACTCAACTATTTGAAGTCGACAACGAATTTGCGGTCGCAGTCCTCGAAGAAACTTCCAGATCACGACGAGTTCATCTCCTTGTCCATAGTTAGTGTACTTCCTTAGCCGTGCAAACTCAGTTTCATAGAATCGAACGCTCCTCCCCTCTTGGTTCAAGGCTAGAAACTGGGTCTCTAAGCGATCTCTTTCCTCCGGTGGAAAATATTTCCTCTCAAACTCTTGACGAAAATCTAACCACGTCGGCATCACAAAGAACTTCTTCTCCACATTTGCCCACCAACTTAGAGCGTCCTCCTCTAAGTAGTGAACATCGATCTCCTTCTTGTAACTTTCTGGGCATCGAGTTGCGGCAAAATTTCTTTCCATGTTCTGAAACCAAGTATCTGCTTCATATGGGTTTGCACTTCCGTGAAACTTCCCCGTGCCCATATTCTTCATCATCATTACCATCTTAAGGAAATCTGGAGGTGAAGTTGATCCCAACTGTGCGTTAGCCTCAACCCGTTGTTGCTGCTTCATGTGACTCATCATATCATAGAGTAAGTTCATCATTGGGTCAGTCTCCCGTGTTGCTGGCCCTTGTTGCCGTTCCGGTACAACTATTGGTGGGTTTCGCCTTGGATACATATGTCTAGGATTCTGATCCTCCTGTGATCCTTCCACATCTCGGAATGTAGTCCTTGGCTCTTGTGGTGCATAATCTGGACTATCATGTTCCTCAAACATAGACATCGATCTTGCTGGTGAGACTTCACCAGGCTCTCGGGACTGACGCTCTTCCTGCCTTACTTCATTTGTCCTAGAAGCACTACCTCGCCTTCCGGTCAAGGATCCCATCGAGAGAGACAAGTCTAACCTCGTTGTCCCTGGCTCTACTCCCCTTGCAGTAGCCGATCTATCCGAATTAACATCATCCAGACACCCAAAATTCCAGTTCCCGCAACCATGCAGCAATCCCCATGACCGGCCTCCACTTTCTCCTTGTCATGACATACTGCATCGTAAACAGGGTAAGTCCTAAACCCATCTACCTAAATAGCATTGGACGACCAGTTTAACCTAATTGCCTTTTTGCGACCATTTTGACTCGATAAAACGATTGAAAAAGCGTATATCCCCATGAGCATGACCGAAACACGCTATGATACCAAACTTGTAACGCCCCCGAACCGCTCTATGGCCAGGACACACATTCGGCCACAAATACGGGTCGAAAGTGCTACTTGATGACGCACACGGATGGTCGGCCGAGGTTCTCGAAACGAATTCAATCACCCTGGCCGTCCACACCGCGAGGCCATCCCACTCGATCACGGGTCCAGGCTTGCCAACCCTTGCCATGGTCGAGTGTTGGGGCGGTCTGGACTAGACCATAATCATTTAAGGACACAGCCCGAATATAAAACAACTTCATGCCATATATATATATACATATATATATATATTATCGAGTCAATACATTACCAAAACAAATATAAGTCTTGGGAGCCTATACTCCAAAAGGCTACACGTACTTATACTTGCAACCATGTTTTACAAAAAGGCAAACAAAACCTACACTGGTTCCTAGCGTTCAAGCTTCCCGCTAATTTTCCCTCAATGGGTTACCTGAAACAAAAGACAGCATCATGAGTAATCTAAGATTACTCAGTTAGTCCGGGATCTCTACAATCATATCCCAAACCCAACCCCCAATCACAAGCAAGGATAACTAATATCCATAATCAAGTTACGCAGCGGAAAATAACCATTCAACTCCACTCACAATATCCCTAGTCACACCTAGTAACTAGACTCAAATGTAGCATCCTACTACAGCCAATTCCTTTTGGCACACAGCCAAATCCTCTTGGCACACGGCGATTCCGATTTCCCCTCAGGCAATGTCTCTCCTGCCATTAGCCACAAAGTCTAATCTGGCTACATTCCTGTTAGTCCTCCTTGGACCCTTTACTACACCGTCGTGTAGGTTCGACTGGTTGCGAGCCAGCCCGAACAATGGGACAATCAAGACATCGCCCTCCCGTTAGTTAATTATGCAATAACCCCTAGTTAACTGCATAACCCTTAACTAACTAATTTGACAACATAACGAGTAAAACAAATGTCTCACCACGACAACAATACTCGAAATACTCATCAAGCAATACCATGCAAACATAAATTTAACCACGCATAAATTTATGAATCTCCAACAGAATTTAAATAACCCTTAATTTAAATCCTAATCATGTGCTGCCTCACATGACCAGAACTTACAGATTTTCGGATGAACGGTTTAAAGGTTCCCGAAAGCTTCCTCGAGCATCCTAATGTTCCAACGACCTTCAGCTCTTCCTCTCACTAAGGTTTAGTGGTTTTCGAGAATGGGATGAATGATTTTAAGGCTGGGTCCCAAGGTTTATATAGGGGTTTGGTTAAGCATGAGGTGGCACGGCCGGGTCTAAGGTGGCGACATGTGTTCTACCTAAGACACTAATCCACCCTTAGCATCTGACACATGGACCATAGTGTACCAAAACCTGACACCTCAGGTTGCCATGCACTTGATCTTATCCGCAACTTCATGCTTATCCACAGTTCATGCTTATCCACAGCTCATGGTTATCCACAACTCATGTTTATCCACAATTCATGCTTATCCATAGCTCATGCTTATCCACAGTTCATGCTTATCCACAGTTCATGCTTATCCACAGCTTCACTAGTTTCTTCGACCCGCGGTTTAGCCATCCTCGGCCAAAAATAGTCCGCACGATTGTCGAGCAATTCCACTCGTCCCAAATATTTTCCGCTCGACCAAAATGCTTAATTTCTCCTGATTAGATTTTAGGTCGAGACCAGGGTCATTACAGATCCCATCTCTTTTCTATATAAAAAGGATAAAGTTGCTGAGACAAGAGGCAAATCTGAGAGGCATGGGCGAAGCCCTGCTCGTTTTGTTCTTCACACCGTAAACCCTAGTCACCACCATAAAACCGAGCTATTGCCGCCATCTTGAGGGACGATTTCCCGGCGACCTGTGTGGCCGCAGGTGACGATCTACCTATCCTTGAAAAGCCCCGAGTCTCAGCTTTCCAGGAAGACCAAATTCGTTGCAAGAGAAAGGAATGGAAACATATGGGAGAACCTATGCTTATAGATTTGAAAATCGTGCAAATCTGCGATCAGTCAGAGAGAAGTCGCATTTCGGGTTCTACAGTGAATAGATCGAGCTTATTTTTGGTAACGAGATTCATAACCCTTGCACCTAAATCTCTGTGAAATATATTGGCGTTTAATGTTGTGGTTTGGGAGATATGATTGTTTATCGAGACTGTTCTTCGCAGCTTGCATCTGAAACTGGTTTAACAAGTTATGTCTTTTGGTTTGGCAAACAAGATCCGTTTGACCCGAAACTTTGCACGGATGTTCAAGACTCATATATATGACTAAGGAGAACCGTTTTGAGCATCAATAGAATTGGAAAACGTGTTGTTAAGTTAAGACAGCGAATCTATCCAAAAGGGAAATGTGTTGTCCTTCTAATTCAAGTGGCAAAGGTGAGGAACGAGTTTGTGCTTTCCCCATAACAATCTTAGCTTCTCTTTTTACGTTGAGTCTAAGTTTAAAACAAGTATTCATGTGTCATGTCGTGAAGTATATATAAATATATAACTATGATATGTGTTTGTGTTGTGTGGTATACGTATATTTATTCATATATATGAAAATGAATACGGACTAGGGTATTAGAGAAAGAACATGATGATTGTTGATGTGATGCATATTATGAAATGATGTGAGTAAGAATGGAGCTACGGGCACGTAGTGCGGATAAGGACCGCTAGGTGGACATGCGAGTTGGCATGGATGCACCGAAATTATAAGTGCGGATAAGGACTGCTAGGTGGACACACGAGTTGGCGTGGATGCACTGAAATGATAAAATAATCTTGTGTGATATGAGTGTATGTTTTAGGACATGATGTTTGATGCATGTTTTAGGTTTAGTCTTGCGTTGTCATGGTGTTGAGTCGTTTACGGTGAATTCGTGGGTCCCTTGGACCTACCCTCACTTAGTAATCTCCTTTACTCAGCCCTCTCTTTTGAAGGTAAGTTCGAGAAAGTGCAAGAATAGTCGTTCCGGTGTGGTGCATGACTTTTGGGAGTTTCTTCATTTATTTATTCGTTGTTTTGATTTAAAACGTTATTAATGAGCTTTGGTTTTAAAGACGTCAATTTTGGTCAAGTTTATTTTTGTAAGATGTTTGGATTCGATCCTTGGGAATAAGATTGCACTGGACTTTAAGTGTTTCTTGTGTATTAAGTAAATGCAATGACAATGCCGTCTCGATTAAGTAAGAGCGAGTTGTCTCAGTACACAACGGCGCCCCAACCCACAGACAAAGTTCCAAAGATTGCGGTCTCAGCTCTAATCATGGATAAATATAAAAAAAAATTTCCATCCGGGTCTAAGGAGTCTTAATTGCCATACTCCTTAATTCACTCATGATAACACCTAAAGCATGCATAATGTTTTATATGGAGTCAAACAAGCATTAAACACACACCTAAGGAGCTAGGCACGATTCCTCGACGGATATCCTCATCGCATGATGAGCCATTTGGTCATGTCATGGCCGTTAACGTCACATTCCATCCGTCGAAAAACAGTCGATCGTCCAATACCCTACGACTAGCGCGACCCAACTCGGCCACTAAAAATCTAGTCCCCATACCTAGATCAGATAGTTTTCTATTAATATTCATCCATTGCTTTTAGTGTGAGAGGGATGACCACCAACAACATCGGGATCATCCACCTTTCAGAGATCCATGATCTCACACACACATCTTGGATCTCCGGTCTCTTTTCTACTCGTCCTTACCAAAAATTTCTTATCATGATTTTATTAGCTTAATCAAATCTGTTTATTGGAGATATTCAACATTTACTCTAAAGAGATTGTCAATGTTTTTGTGTTAGATAAACTACCAACTTTAAAAGTTTTATAAGAAAAATATCTAGACCGGGATATGTAGTTTAGTGGTTTATGCTAAATTGCAGGTTCGGCTTAACTACAAAGGCCAATAGAGCGACCGTTCCAGAGCCCACGGGCATAAAGGACCCATAAAAAAAAAAATTGTTGACAA